>OX439129.1:17162565-17762565 GCA_949318235.1 Ecdyonurus torrentis
GATTTAAAATTTTTTTTAAAAAAATAAAGAAATGCAGCACGTCATCGAGATCAACTTCGTCCTGCTTTCAGGAGGGAACGTCTCAACACCTCACTGCCAGAGCCACGTGAGATTCTGCAGTTACCTGAGTCTGCAGTTTTAGATGATAACATTGAAAGAGATATAAATGATACAGATGACTTTTCAGACGAAGGAACAAGTGAAGACGAGAGGCGAGCACTTAAATTGGGATAAAGACATGACTTAAATACAAGAATTTAGAAAATTATATAATTATGTTTGTTTTTTTATATAAAATAAATCCTTTACTTTTTTATTATTAAAAAATTTACATTTAAGCAGTAAAATGCAGAGTTTTTTTTACTTTATAATACTGCATTATCAATATATTGAACTGAAATCTATTTCGACCTGACCCTTCTATTTATACGTTATCGGCTTAATTTTTGCGATTTATTTCTATCTTAAAATTTTTTATTTATCGCTAAAATTGATCTCTACTCTACATAATACTCTATTTGCAGAAAATAATTTTTAATAATGGTACCTTATATAACTCATGATACCTAATATTTGGAAAATAATAATAACAATTAACTTTATTTCAATATTTGGGATTATTATTTTTACTATTATACTTTTACATGTGAATATAGAATGGCATTTACTTTATTATGCTTCGCCTATGCATTACTTTTTTTTCTCTCTTTGTTTGTTTGGAAAAATCTAATTTTTAAGAGATAAATACTTTCAGTTTATGAATACAAAACATAGAATTTAAAAACTACACAGATGCATAGATATCCTAACTTTGTTTTAAATTATAATGTGAAATTTTATATATACTCGACTCAAAAAACCTCAGTCGATTTAAATCGAGCATGCCTAAAGTATCGCCCATTGTCACATTTGAGGAGAAGGGGGGAGGCTGGGCGATACCGTAAAAGGTCGAATCGCAGGTAACTCAGGTTTTTTGAGTCGAGTATATATAAAACTAAATTAAAGGACCAGTTTTTATTATTAATTTATTTTCATAAAAAGTCAGAAAAAGACTATAATAATATTATATAAAAAATAGGATTATAAGAAAATAATAACTAATATTTTATTATCATTCTTATTTTCTTAAAGAATTTGAAAAAAGTACACGAAAGAATGACTTACCGTCATGTATAAGTAGAATATCAATAGTTGCATTTAGTGGGATCTGCTGATAATGGAAGCAGTTCTGGTGCTCAGTAATAGAGACATTGCACGTTAATTTGGATTTCGGACTCAAAATTTTATTGAAAACCTCAGCCGGCTGGCTAAGTGGAGGTGATGGTGGTAACATCATCGAAATGTTATTGATTTGGCCTGCTTGCTGTCAATTGCATTAATATATTTATTAGTAAACTATGAAATTATTTATAAATTGTAGATATTACAACTCAAAATTTATTAACCGATTATAGGCCATACACATCAGTAGTCGTATATATTTAAATATATCAATCAAAAATGTTATTGTTTAAGTTTTGTAAATTATTTTGCATGATTACAATAATTGGGATTCATTCAAATAAGAGGGAAGGGGGATTTTTTTTTCTACCTGTTTTAATAAGAAATGTTTTTGATTATTGTAAAAACATAAACTGACTTACCAATTCATAGACAAAGTCAGTACCATCACCAGGTACTAAGAAGAAAAAAAAATTAAAATCAATTTATAGGTATTAAAATAATCCAGTGTGCCGAAAAAATTGTATATTGTAGAAAAATATAGCAAATATAATCACTAAAGATCATATTGAATACTTACTATAGAAAGGCTTGTGGACAATGTTGGCTTGATTGAAGATATCAGAATATTCATACGTATGAAAACTGAAGTCATACGAGAGTAATGTGTCGTTACACGCTTTCTCGATTGACGGACGCGGCTGCATTGACTGAAGTTGAAAAGAACAAATACCTTCCTCTCCTGGACCACATTTTGCCTGCATAGGGTTCAACACCTGGTGAAGAATAAAATAAACATTTTATAACATAAATGCAAAAATTTATTACGTGAGTTTATTGTTAAATAAAGAAATTGTACATTATAAATAAATTTAGTAAAATCCTAATAATATTATATAATAATAATATAGATTTATTTTGAGTAAGAAATTTTTTACAGTCAAAGTCACAAACATTTGATGCAATTGCCCAAAAGGATAATTAAAAAGGCAAAGCCATCGAGTTTTGGAGCATTTACATAGAGCACTTAAATAAATACGATTATACATGTTTTAGAAATCATAGACGCTGACATTTCTTTAACATAACAGTTTAGCTTTTATAATTTTATTATAGAGACCAACGCTTCTAGGAAAGAAAGTATCATTATAATAGTTGGCGTTGATTCTAGGTATACAATACAGTATACTCAGCAGAGTTACTATTTCACAATCTGGTAGATATAGGGACGGATCCAGGGGGGGGGGGGGGGCGGGGGGGGGGCGACCGCCCCCCCCAAACGGCCCACGTGGGTGGAAAAAATGAGCCAAAATTGAAAAAAAAATTATTCCATACAACAACAAAAATTTGCGCCTTCGGCGCAACTTTTATTGCTGCCTTAAAGCTCGTGGATAAGCGTTTGAATCTTGAATATAACACAAAATAATATGTCTAATATCCCTTATAGTTGTCATGTGACCAGGGTACTATATCAGAGATATAGTTAAATTATAAATTGGTCATCCATGAAATATTTATCTCGCGATAAAAACTAAAATCCTTTTTTGCAAATTTTATAATTTTTATCTCAAATATTTTTACATTCAAATATAAGTTATGTTTTATATTTATTATAATATTAATATTTATAAAAGTGCAAAACAATTTTTAGTAAATTGATTAAAAAAAAAACACTTTTTTAATACATAATAATATAAATATATATATAAATAATTTATTTACATTTCGCACATTTTTTTTTTCAAGGATTTTTTTTTTAATCAAATAACATTTATTAATTTTGCAAAGAGATTAGAAAATATTTCAGAAATTAATTTGTATAATTTTTTATTATTATTATTTTTTTGCTTATATAAAAAAAGGAAAAATCTACCAAAGAATTTTTTTTACAATTTTAAAATTTTTTTTTTTATAAGGATACTATTTTTGCATTTTTTTCCAAAAAGGGGCGTGGCCGAATAAAAATTTTCACCTGCGGCGCGCTTTCCTCCCCCCCGGTCTTTCTGTTTTTTTTCTGGGAGATCGCCCCCCCCCCCCCCCCCACCAAAGTTCCTGGATTCGCCCCTGGTTAGACGAGAAAACAGGCAAGATCACGTTTGGGCGCACCGAAAACATGTAATACTTGTGGAAAGGATTAAGGTTGTTGCGTGAGAAATGATCGTCAAACTTTCATACTAAAGACGCAGTTTTGAAATTTGACACATTAAATTAGAAGTATTTTAATTAATAAATTAAAACTATTCATTTATATTTTTTTTGATAAACTGATAATATTAATTAATAGTTGTGTAAGGATAATTTACTACAAAAGAATAAAATATATTTGTTTTGGATAGAAAAATCATGGGTATACATTTGTGTTTGAGATTAATTGCTGTTTTTATTGAAAAAACGAAACAAAACAATGAATTGCACGTATTAAATTCATATAAAAAATTTATTTTTTTTAAACATGTACATAATAACGTACCACTCTATTTGGGTATGCTTCATATCCCGGGTCAGGGTTTGCTGGCACACGAGAAGCTGCATTTTTGTATACTAGAACGGCTCTCTGGTAAATTGACGCGTCTTCACAATCAGCCAGTGCTTTCACTATAATCCAGTACGCTGCAGGTGGTTGGTCTGCAGTCAGCACCACGTCAACTCTCTCCCCTGTTTACATTCATTTATTTATCGTAATTGATTAAGAGTAGTTAAAGTTTATACCTGCGGTAATTAAGTACACTTTAAGATACACTTTATTACTTAAATGTATATGAAAAGTGTGTGTGTGTGTGTGTGTGTGTGTGTGTGTGTGTGTGTGTGTGTGTGTGTACTTTTACGTACTTTTTTTCTTTCCTTGGCAACTATTTTATAAAATCTAAAATTTAATTTAAGGGTTTTATTGAGATGGCTTGTATCTCAAAATCTAAAAAAAAAAAAAAAAAAAAAAAAAAAAAAAACAACTTGGAAGCTTTATGATGTCATTTGAAAGTTAATAGTAACCCCTGTTGCACAGTAACCATATCAGGCAACCATTATCGAACGTTGCAGGACGGTTAAAAGTGTCTCTAATTTGTAACTAAATGGAACCATGCTGAAATTTGTCAGATATGAAAAAAATGATCATTTTTACGAATTTTTTTTATGGTTCCAAACTGGTTCCAAACTGGTTCCGGAACCGTTCCGAACCATTATGCAACAGTCCATAGGCTAAAATGGAACCATTTGTGCAACAGGGGAACAGCTACCTATAATAAAAATTTCAGAACCCGTGGCCAGCATATAAGAGAGAAAATAATTATGAAATAAAATATTGGCTCTAATGGGACTAAAACTTTAAAAAGATTATATTTAAAATCTAGGATAATGACTCCTCCCCCCCCCCCCCACTTTTATCATTTTAAAAGAAAATGTATCTCAATGTATCACTTTGCATAATTTCAGATTTTTTCTTTCTTTACACAACTTTTCATGCAGTCAAATCCCGCAATAGCTGATTTCCCGTCTTTTAATTTTCTATATGAATAAATTTGATAAATTATCGCAGTAATTATATTTACCTGGTAGCAAGATGATTGTGTTCACGGTTACAGGTCTGACTGGGAAGCCATCAGATGCGATGACTGAAAAACTGTGACCTTGAACTTGGAGTTGCATGGGACATTCAAAGCACCCCATGTTGATGATACGAATGCGGTGTCTGGTACCAGACTGCACAATCACTTCAGCAAGCGGAGCACCGTTACTCACGCCAGTCTTTGAGTCCTTCATGCATTCAAAATACACCCTGTTAGGTTTTATTACTACTCTTCTTTCATTTTAATTACAATTACTTTATATTGCCTAATTGCCTACACGTTTACACCTTGATAATAAAATATTAATGAGCCCAAAAATAGTTAATAAGACAATATTTTACTTGTTTTAACATTTTATTACCAAATTATTTAAACCATACACCATGCAGATACTATAAATTATTCATTTCTAATTTGTGTCGCATAAGAATTATACTGTTCAAGTGAGTGCTAGAAATTTGTGAGAGTTAGAAATTTAATTTATTTATTCAGACAATACTGCTATATAGATCTAGAAAAACTGAAATGAATAAGCAAATTTGTTAAAAACAATATTATATATAATTCCCCTTTACAATGTAAAATGCTGTAACTTACGATGTAGTTTCCTCTGCCGTTGATGAGTAGGTTGTTAGCTTGCTGGCCGCGTCTGCTGAGACTGATTGGTCCAGGCATCTTGCCTTGGGTCAGCTCGTGAGTCCAGTCATGCAGTGTGAGGACGTGGTGGTCAGTATCATACAGCGATCTGCTCGGGTCGTTTCTGCTGCGGATGATTAGACTGCCAACGATGCCATCCATCTTTTGAACGCCTATATAAGCAGCAACGCGGAAAAAAAATGGAACCCTAAATCACTCAGTAAATATGAATTATTTTTAATATTACTTCTCTCTCTCTCTCTCTCTCTCTCTCTCTCTCTCGATATTAGTATTTTTATCAATAGGCAGCTTCACATACGTCGTACACATGCAAAAGGGTCATTATTAATGTTATTTTGTTAATTTTGGCCAGGTATAAGGCCTTTACCATGTTCATTTGAGGTGTTTAAATTTTGTATTTCTCACGTCAGAATCTTAACACTTTTAACCGTATATCACTATAAAGTAAAAAAATTACACCTAAAAAAGGACGTGAATGAGCGCCAATCAGAGGAACAAAAGCAACAAGGTGAGAACCGTGTACGAATAAGTTGAAGTACGATCCATATATCTAATATATAGTGGGTAATCAACCTCTTTAAAGACCTTGAAAGTTGGGTTGCGCCGAAAACTTTGATCAGTTCGTCGCAAATTTGATTTTTTAAAGAATAGATTAAAGACATTTTATTCACACTCCACATTAAAAAAGGTTAATCAATGATAAACTGATATTTTTAGCATACAACCCAACACCATGTTTAGAATTAACTTTGCGCATATTTTTCAATTGTTCATTTGACTGACTATGAGGCTTGTTCACGTCCTAAATACTTTTTGAGTTGTACTTTTTACTTTGCGTGAGTTAAAGTGTATTTCTCAATTTAACATTGTAAGCCCTATACCAAGACAACATTAACATATAAATTTAACAATGACCCTTGATAAATGATGTACCCTGATTATGTGAATTTGACTACTGCCCGCATAAAATCTTTCAAACAAAATATAACAGATAACAAGCAGTCTCATAGAAAAATATATTATTTTTTTAGGAATAAAAATAAAGTCTCACCATGATGCGAATGCCAGAAATAAGTTCCTAGCTCATCTGCCTTAAAGGTGTAACGGAAGGATGTACCCTGGGGTATGGGACACTGTGTTATGAAGGTTGCACCATCCATGTAAGGAGTGCCACGTTGCAAAAGACCGTGCCAGTGAATGGAGGTGTCACTAGCTTGTAACTCGTTCTCTACCTCCACTTCCACTGTGTCACCGAGGCATACCTGTTAAAGCCATAGACCACATAAAACAGCATGTGCTTTGTAATGAATAAACACGAAATAGGATCTTCAAAACTGATGACAATTTTTACCAGAATATTAATGTAGCCCCACGAGAGAGCATGAAAATACTGTTTAAGTATGCAATTTGCGTGACTATTCATGTTTATGACGTCAGAAACATGCAAAAATTAGTATGAAAATGTTGTTCGGGTTGCATAACTCGAATTTTCTGATCACTGCTACGGAGCTACTGATGGGTTTTGAGACAAACTAAAGTTATTTATGTAAATCCCATCTAGTGTTTTGTGATATAAATGCTTATGTTTTTCTCTGGTCTATTCCTTTAATATCACCATAATATAATTGATTGAATATATTTAATCATTGAACAAGAAACATAGATGATGACTCCTCCTGCAAGCTGCAAGATTTGCAAAATTGATATGTAACATGATACGAATTAGTAATTACTTTCACGAAATAATTAATTGCTTATAGTGGCATTTTTTTACTAAAAAATTAAACATATATAATTCAATAAGCTTAATTAGTTTCCAGCAAGATAACTAAAGTACATGCATTAATGTTTTTCTTTCTATTCCGTGCTATAGTCTTAATTATATATGGACATTAATTCATGATTATATTATTATATAATGAATTAAAAAATATATATATATTCGATTCCACAGGATAGATCAATTTGTTTCCAAAACTAAAACAAACCTTCAAAAAAATCTACCAAATATTTGCAAATATGAATTAATGACTATATTGTTAGATGAAGAACGCTAATCTAAATTATATATCTCTGTGATAATCATGGACCCGTTTATTATTATTTATTATAATATCAAGAAACTGATTGTTTCATTAAAATATAAAAATAGCTTTCATATTATAGTGTGATATAGATACATAAGCATTTTATTTATTTTTTCAGTGAGCCGAGGCGGGATATTTTGTCGATATTAATTTTTTCCGCTTTTTCAGGTGTCCGGCTTGACTGCTTCGAAATACTAAAATCATGAAGACGCCATATAGACATGTTTACAGGGGGGGGGGGGGGGGGGGGATCAAATGTCACAAATTTCTCTGTTCAATAAAACCTATTTTTAACGATAAAAAAAAAATCTGTACGATTAAAAATGTCCCTTACTATTCCTATAAAAAAGTGGACCATCCTTTATAACCCATTACAATGCTTTCATTTTCACACATAATTTGTAATACTACTCAAATTAAGCTTTTTATTTATATACTATACAAAGTTACACTAAAAATTTTATGTTTTATTTATTATTGACATTAGTATTATTATGTTGGTAGAAAACAAAGTATTTAATTTGCAAATATCAAAGTGTTGCAATTTTCATGTCATTTTCAATGAATTAAGTAAATAATTATTAAAAATAAAATTTCTTGAGTTAATGTTATGTTGAATCATTCAAGTCTACTCAAATCTATAAGTTGTAGTTTTTTTAATTACAAGCTCAACTTATACTATGCTCAAACTCAAATATTATATCATTATAAAGACTTTCAGTCGAGTGATTCCAGCTTAATTATGTTTCCGGTAGTTTCTCTTACCAATTAAAATGCTCAAGCATGTCTAAATTTAAAGATGTAGAACAACTTGAACAAAAAAACTTGTCTAATATCCTAAAATACCCAAATATCAACATTATTTTGACCGGAGTCATTGATTTCTAATTTATTTTCCATTTACAAAATATCAGTTGCGGGTTTACTACGTCACAGCTCGCCTGTTTCCGCGCGCGTGGACCAGGCGAGCTGTAACGTAGTAAACCCGCAACTGACATTTTGTAAATGGAAAATAAATTAGAAATCAATGACTCCGGCCAAAATAATGTTGATATTTGGGTATGTTAGGATATTAGGTTCAAGGTGTTCTACGCCTTTAAATGTTTTAAGCTAATAATGTAGTAAAAATGACTCATATTTGATTCACAACATATATGTAACTATATGTATCACAAAGGCTGTTATTTTCCTTTAAATCACCTCGATAGCTGGACCAGGCAGTTGTCTATTGACTACAGTGATCCCTCGTTGCACTCCATCAGCAGTGATGCACTCTTGATTATTACAAGAAGTCAAATTTCCAGGACACCCGTGGCAAGCTCTACACACAATTCATTAATCGGTATAATCAAATTGAATAAACAAATAATAATAAATAAATCTGTATATAAAAAAAATACATGTATAGGCTATATATTAGATATTCAAAAAAATCGTTCTTTATATATTTTTTTAAACATATGTAGCAAAACAATTAAAAAATAAAACTATTCATTGTATTGTAATATAATATGTGTTTTTGGCTATAAAGTAAAGAATAAAAAGATTCAAGATATCGTAATATTAATTTTAAATTAGATTCAAATTTTTTTATTCTAATACAATGAGAAAAAAAATCTGCATTTAAATATATATATATTATATATATATATATATATATATATATATATATATATATATATATATATATATATATATAATACTGTGTAGTATATACTTAAAATACAAAGCTTACGGGCCCATAGTGCTGAAGTATTCAATGACAAATCGATAGCGTCGTCTCTGTGGTTTATCATTGCTACAATCTAAAAAATAGTAAATTATTTAATAGAATAAAGTTTTTGAATAAACTGATACTAAAATCAACATTGGAATGACTGATTAGTGATTTCCGATTTGAATTTCAAAAATTTACTATAAATAAAATGAATGTGGTTACTCGACAAGAAAAGGTAAGTAACGAGAGAAAATAAGAGCATGGAGACGATCATTTAAATATATAATTATACAACAACAAAACGATTAAACAAAATAATTTCATGTAAAGACTTTTTGTTTTACATTTAACATTGAACACAATACAAAATATACAATACAGTACAGTAAGTAACATAAGGCAGTTTTTGTCGAATGTTGACATGTTACAGTCAACGAAATAATTTATACACGCATGAATGTAACAAAATAGTTCAGCAATAAATTTGAGCGCTTGTTTTTTCTTGCTAATTATCACACTGCAAATTAAGTGCAAGTTTTTGAATAAGATATAGTATATCTTATATACCATAAAGTAATTAGTAAAAAAAAAAAAAAAAAAAAATGAAGTTGGAATTTACTATATGTCCGATGTATTTTTTATACTATTTTTGGATCATAAAAACATGATGTAAATAATTACGTTAATTACTGAAAAAAATCATATAAATAAGATATAGAGTAATCACAAATAAAAGACATTATTCAGACATAATTGTGATCTTTTAAATGTAATGTAACGGATGTCAGACACTGAATTTAAGATTATGAAAACTATTTCCAACACAATAACAATTGTTTGATTGAATTGACTGTTTTTATATTAAAATTCAATATAAATATGTCATCATTTTCCTACACAGAGTATATACAATTAAAAATTTTCTCCTACCTGGTGATTCTGCTATAATATGTAAAACATGTGCTGCGAAGAATACAAATATTACGGACGACTTCATAGTGAGAACTGCGGTGAATAAGTCTGAGAATAAAAAGAAGTGATAATTTGCAAGTTACGATATGGTAAAAACAGCCAAATATATTATAAGATAAATACGAGCAAGAAACTATATTGATTTCCTCAAAAAACGACCCACGGTTTCGGTATCCGATTAGCTATATTATACTTTGACAACCATTTCTTTATTATGACGTTGACTTTCTTATTGTGCGATTAAGTTTTATCAATTAAAAGCTATAGACCGTAACAACAATTATCGTTCCATTTTTATATATAATTATATAAAAGCGAAAAGAAACAAAAATAAATAAAAACTATTTCTTATCTTTTCAGTAACAAGTTTGTGGTAGACACTTGGAAAGATAAACTGGAAAGAAAAAACTAATACTGTATAATGATAAATTTTATAATATAAATTTTAAGATTTCATTTTGTTCTTTTTGTCTTTACAAAAACAAAAACAAAAAATAAATAAATAAATATCAAAAGACCAAATCATAACACAAATACTATATGAATAATATATTTATATAAATCACTGATGGTATAAATATTTTATTATTATTATAGAGTTTATCAGAATAAGATTATTATATATTTGTATATCTCCGTATTATTATTAAATATACTATTTATAGTATGTAGACTATAATATGTATAGTTATACTTTTTACGTTTTATTAAATAGTACAAGAAATCTTGACAGTAAAAAAATTGTTGTCCCGCAGCAGGTATTTCTGGGCTGGAGCATTTTTTTTTGTTTGAAGTATATAATAATTATTACAATTAGGAACAATTAACATAAATAATTATGGCTGTAAAGCAAAATGGTTATGTTAAGTTATTATTCAGTGAGTATATATATAGCGTATATAAATTATGCTGTATTGGACAAATTATGTTAAAAATGAGCTAGCATAGTTATTACGTAATAATTTTAGTCCGTGTACTGTACTATAATTCCTATATAATTTCGTACGATTAGTGGACGCTACGAACTGTTACTATATAATTTACTAAATTTTGTAAATATGACTGTTTTGATTTCAATTACATAAAAAAAAAAATTATATATTTCTAGACTTTATAATAATGCTGCTAATAATTATATTAAAAAAATAAATTTATACTAACCCACTTTATATGTGCTGCTTTTAGTAAACTTTTATAACTGCATCGTTCTCTTAAAATGATTTGACTGAAGTGATCCAGCTCCTCCATGTAATCTTTTATACACATGCATGATTTAAAAAGTAAATAAAAAAAAAAAAATGCAAGACAACATAAAAACGAACATCATTTATCAATAGAAAGGTTACGACGGGAGGGCATTAAGATTATGTTATTTGCATTTCGACCTTTTCCTTGGGTTCAAAATCCAAAACCATTTAGGTTTTTTACCAAAGAAAGAGTACAAAGTTTTATATATGTATACATTTCAATTATTAAATAACTTTAAAGTGTGTGAGTGTGTGTATATTATATATACATAAATATATACATAAATATATATATATATATATATATATATATATATATATATATATATATTCTGATAATTTATTCATAAAATATTACACACACACGCACGCACGCACGCACGCACGCACGCACGCACGCACGCACGCACGCACGCACGCACGCACGCACGCACGCACGCACGCACGCAGTATTTTATGTTAAATAAGAATTTCATATTTTCATTTGCAATAATTATATTTCTGCTGTAATTTTATTTTAAATATTGTTAATTATTTATAAATAAAGACCATATCAAGTATATTTTGTAAGAATACAGTATAATAGCTTACAGTCCTCTAATTTTTCTCTTTCAATTTTTACGTTAGCTTTTCGTTTAAAAATGTTAACTGTACATGTATATATCTCAGTGAATATATATTTTTTTATTTAAATAATTTATTAGTCTAACGCTATATATAGAGGAATAATAAATAATAAAATTGCAAACATTACATATAATAATAAGATGAATACAATAATATTCCACAAACTTATTATAACACCTTTTCTTTTGAATGTGTTATCAATATCTTCTGTGAATTATATAATTTTGTAAATATATATTAATAACATCAATAGTTAAAGTAGGATAAAGTATGTACAGTAAGTGAAATTATTATGAAAGAAAATGACATTATTTATAAATGAGAAAACAGCTAAATCTTTAATTGATCTGATCTTAAAATATATACAATATATATATATATATATATATATGTATATATGTATATATATATATATATATATATATATATATATATATATATATATATATATATATATATATATATATATATATATATATATATATATATATATATATATATATATATATATATATATATATATATGTATATATGTGTATATATATATATATATATATATATATATATATATATATATATATATATATATATATATATACGATATATATATATATATCTCGTATCATAATCATTGATCATAATATGTTGTGATAAAATATCGGCATTAAAATTTTTATATAATAACAATTATGTTCTAGAATAGGCAACTTCACATAATCAGGACACGGCACTGGCAAGGGTCGTCATGTCATCATTAGTTTTACGTTAATTTTGGACTGGTATTGGGCTTACCTTGTTGAATTGAGGGTTTTAAAGTTTAAATTTATCCCTTCAGAATTCTTAAAACATGTTATATCGCACATCATCATAAAGTAAAAAGCGTAACCTCATTTGGAGTCAAGTTCCGACAAAAATTGCAATTTCTAAAAGCTGAATTTTTTAAACTTGGAGCAAAATGACATTTTATTGCCATTTTTGAAAGGTCAACAATGGGAAACTGCAATTTCTGACGGAACCCTGCAGACCCTCATTTGGAGTCAACTTTTGGGGTGCCATATAACGCGGTGTTTAACAATATATTCTTTAAATTTTAAACCTTATGACCCTTGCTAGTGACAAGTGCTGATTATGTGAAGTTGCCAATTAGGTATGTTTATCGGGCAAATCTTTATATTATAGCATATTCGATGTAATATTAATTTAATATATTTGTAACACTTTTTTTTTCTTCTTTTTTTTTTTTTTTTTTGGAACACGCAAAAAAAAGAAAAAAAGAAAAAAAGTTTTATACTAAAATATAGATTTGTTGTCATTATATATGATTATAACTAATCCTAATTTTATAACTTATAAAAAAAAAATCATTTTTAGAATTATTAATATTTGTCACCTTGCTGGATATTTGAATATATTTTAAACGTTGGAAATTATATAGAGCGCAAATCGTTGCATTATTGATTGCACGCCATAATATGCATTACATCATACTACTGTATATGTACTTTATATTTTTATTGTTATAAAGATTTTATTGAGTAAATAAATTACAATACAAACATTGCACATATAGTCAAAGGAGGCTGCTCAACAGATCAAAAAAAGGCAAAGCTCATACAAAATTTGATATCCAAATAAATAAAGTAAAAAGAGGTAAATAGCCATATAACAAAAAAGAGAGAAGAGAGAGTGAGAGAGGAAAACTTAAACTACATGTATAGTTTTGAACTTAGAAGCATTGCAGAAGACACATTTCTGACGCTATATAGTCTCCAACTTAATTATTGTATAAATTAACACATACTGTATATACGCGGACAAATGCTGCTGAAAAACGTGGACATTAAATTTTTTTCTGGATCGTATTATCAGATTTTTTTTATTGTTTCTTTTGACGATCCATTCCCCTTTTTTCCCATTCACTCCGTATTTATTCTTATCTATACATTCGAATATTATATAACTATATTCGCTATAGCCATCCTGCAAAGAGTCAAATTTGTTTTGGTTTAATAAAGGAAAATATATACGAACTTTAATTTATCAGTATAATTAAGTTTGATAACTGCCTGTTTGCGATGCCCTAAAAATTTTATAATATGTATTTTTATATATATAAATATATATATATATATATTATATAAAATAACACAATCGTGTATTTGCATTCATTTCAGCAAATTTTACCTGCTTAAAAAAAGAGAACAAGATATTTCCCTCTACACTTATGTAGTTGTGTAATTAACAGTTAGAAAAAATTGATAATTGATAAAAGTTGATAATTACAGGGTTGGGCGCTTAAATTTGCAAAGATTTCAATCTTGATTTCCCACCGATCTGTTTGCGCGATTTTCTTTCTGTTTAGTTTTTCATAAAGCTAATAATATGCAGAGAGACCTGGCCAAAAAACATTAAAATTTTTAATGGAAGTGAGTAAAATTGGTAGATGAAGTTTTGGTACAGAATACCCCTCGCGCCGAAAAGTCGCAGACCGATGCTTTAAAATTCTTTACTTACAACAGATTTTACGTGTACAAAATCTCACCGCAATTTTTTCACGGCATAAAACTCATTGAAACGTCTGATACTTTTCAAAACACAGTGCATGAAAAATAGAGGTAGTGGTAGGGCCCGTGAAGCCATCCAGGCTAAGAAAAAAGGACCTATATAGGTAAAAAAATGCTATTATTTAGGGGAAATATTAGAATCAGCACCACCTAAGTAGCTTTAAATGCAGAAGAAGACCTCAGATAACATATTTTGAGCCATTAAAGTTCATCTGACACTAATTTGTAGATGTAGGAGTAAATAGGGTTAAAAGTTGCAAACTTCGGGAGTTAAAATTTCCAAAAATGGACAATTGGCAAAATTCGATTTTTAAAAAATGATATAACTTCATCGGAAAACGTAAAAGACCGTCGCAGTGCTGACAGATGGCTTGCTTATAACTTTAATGAAGTCCATGGGGTAGCTAGGACCCAAGTTTTGCGCTAGTTTCCACGTCCTGGCCGTCCTTCCTAGCAATAGTCGGGCGCGAATAAAAACTTTACTTAAACTTCATCTACCAACTTTAATCACTTAACTTAAAAATTCCAATGTTTTATGGCCAGATCTTCTTTCTGCCTATCATTAGCTTTATAAAAACTAAACGGAAAGAAAATCGCGCAAACAGATCGGTGGGAATTCAAGATTGAAATCTTTGCAAGTTTAAGCGCCCAACCCTTTATATTGTCCCTCGCCAATAATATATAACTATTCATTTTATTAATTAAACACACTTGGTGTACAACATAACATATTATTTTACAAATTACAATGATAAACTATAATTAGCTACCTAAATTATTCTCTTGGGCATATGCCGTTTAGACTAATGCTGCGATTAGTACATTTTAGCAAATGATATTGCTCACATTGTTCACCACACAGCTTACATTTACATTGTGTACCACACTCGTGGAACTCTTTAATTATACAAATCTTATGGTGAAACCCGTGCACTGCAAATCTAGTAAAAATGTGTCTATTTTTAAAGTTTGGGTTTTTCCAGTTAACATTACTAAAGGCTGGGGTATTGTAAAAAGATAGGTTGATGTCCTCAGACTTATCAACTCTTCTTTTGATAAATGTTTTAAACACAGGGGTTATAGGCAGATTGAACTGTGTTTGAAGTTCTTGAACAAAGAAGTTCTCCCCTGTCAGTTCATAGACCAATCTACTTTTGGTGAATTTAGATAGACAAAGTGCTCTTTTGAGAAAGTTGGCTTTTACTGACTCCAGATTTGCAAAGTCAGTTAGTGATAAATATGGCCAAGCAATTTGGATTCCATATGAAGCAACAGGAGATACTTTTAGATTAAATAATTTTACTGCGGTTTTGATTGATAATAAATGAAGATTTGAAATTGTGTAACAAGCAGAGATCGCTTTTTGACAACGGTCTTTGATATGCTTAGCAAAAGATTTAGCTGATTGTTGAAAAATAACACCTAAATATTTATATGAGGTTACAAATTCTAATTTTTCACCGTTACAATATAAAATTTCCTCTTTTGGATTTACTTTTGGGCGACCAGCACTTGCATATTTGAATTTGACAATTTTTGTTTTACTAGCATTAATCTTCAAGCCATTAAGAGAAGACCAATCCGTAATTTTATTCATAAGCCTTTGCATCTTTTCCAAATTCTTACAAATAATTGCAATATCATCCGCATAGATACTAATAGTAATATCCCCATTTTCAATCATTTCAATAATAATACCTATAATATCATGAGTAAGGAGGTTGTAGAGCAGCGGGCTACTAGGTGCTCCCTGCTTGACGCCGTTACTCTGAACAATAGGTTTTGACAATAATAAACCATCGTTAACAATTACATAGTTAATCTCAAGCAACAAGGCTAACGCAATCAAATCATTTTTAGGAATTCTCTTAGTGTCCATTAATTTCTGAAGTAAAATGTGTCTATCGACTAAATCAAATGCTTTTAAGAAATCAATGAATACAACATAAGTAAAACTACGTGGTTCTCTAATGTCTTTCAAGATATTGGAATGAAGGTGTTCAATCGCTTGGATTGTGGACCTTTTTGGCATAAACCCATATTGATTAACGGGAATAATTTCCTGAGTACGATTGAATACTCTATTGCATGTCATCTTATCAAATAATTTTAACATAATAATACAGTTTGCAATTCCTCTGTAAGAATCAGGAGAAGAAAGATCCCCTTTTCCTTTATAAAGAACTTTAAGTAGGGAAGTTTTCCAAATGACGGGCAATGTTTTATTTGCAATACACAAGTTAAATAAAGAGGTAATGTATGAAGGACTACAACAGTTAATAAAATGCACTAAATGCTCTTTACTAATCAAATCATGTCCTGGTGCTTTATTATTTTTCATGTTATTTAGAGTAAAACAGACTTCTTTATCAGTAATAGGAAGGCAAACTAAATCTGATTCATAACTATTTATTGTCTGTAATAAATTCAACGTTTGTATACAATTTGAATAATTAATATTAAAAATATTTTTGAAATGAGATTCCCAAACTTGTAATGAAATAGGGCATTGGACCTCAACAAAGGTTTCCTTTCTTAGATATGTATAAGGATTTTGTTCCGCTATATTAACTAACTTTTCCTCAGTCTTACTTTGGAATTCAAACTGTTTTTTATATAACAATTCTTTGTATTCTCTTTGAAGATAGGAATAGTATAAGAGAAGGTTTTTATCTTTAAATTTACAATGTCTTAAATTAAATAGAGTGGAGAGAATATGCTTCCGAGCACAGAAAGCCTCAGCGTCAAACCAAGGTTGAGACTTACGATTTGACACTTTCTTAGGTTCAGCTGAGTTAGCAATACAATAGCTAATTTTATCATAGATATCATCAACATTGGATCCTACTGAGATGATTTCTTCAAGATTAATTTTCTCCTGAAGAAAAATCTCAGTCATTTTATTAATATTGATACGGTTTGATAATTTTGAATTTGGATTTATATCAAATTTTGACACTTGATTAACATAATTCTTTTTTAAATTAAAGACCACAGGCTGGTGTTTTTTACATGGATTAGCGTATAAACTAGGAAAACTTTGTGATACGCACTCAAACTTATTTTGATTACAAAACAATAAGTCGATTGTGCTGGATCCATTAAACGAAATATAGGTTTTCAACTCTGGTGAGTTGCACAACTTTAAATTTAACAAAGACATAGTTTTGATAAGTGCCTTTCCTTTCTCAAACATTCTGCCTTTGCTATCTACATCCACCCTACAATTGAAGTCACCAGCCATGATAATTGGAACATTTTTGGGAATTTTTGCATGAGCATTTAAAACAACTTCATGAACTGTGACTTCATCTAATGTAGGATTTAAATAGAAAGCTACAATACAAAAAGATTCTAAAAAAATGATTACAAAATGATTCTCAACATACTTATTAACAATCTGTCCTAGCTTGGGATTAACAAAACATGATATACCACCTGCAGGGCGACCTCCTTTAACTCCCTGTATGGCAAGAGAATGTGCCGAGTAAAATCCCTGCAATTCAAACGAAGTTAATGCAAAAGTTTCATTAAAAACAACTACATCAAAGTTAGAAAATGGATTAATATCAGGGGAATTTTTAATTAAATTATTAGCACCTTCAACGTTCCATACAAGGATTGAGATTACATCACCCGATGTTAAACTGGTGATCTTAGGAGGGCCCTGCCAAAATTCAATGACTCGTTACTACGAGTGTTAGTTGTCTCATCTTCAATAATAAAGGAAAATGAAGGAGAGCACATGTGATTATGACTTAATGGAATGGCATTATTTACAGGAGATATAGGTAGTGCAGAGGGGAAAAGAGAACTTTTGTTAGATGGAGTTGGGGATGGTAATGACAGCGCACATTTAGAACTGAACAGTTGCGAGGCACTTGAATTGTTGATATTATTATTTTCCACATCTGCCGTGTTATTGGTTACTGGGGAGATAGTCATTGATGATATTGCGGGAAATAATGACGGAGGCGGGTGGGTATAAGCTCTAGTGTTCATGTTGCGTATACTTTGATCATCAACACCTGTGGAAATAAGGCTTGATGCTGGATTAACTTCAGGAGATAACGAACAAAGGGGGGTATTTACCCTATAAGTTTTCTTTAAAGAGTACACTATTAAGTTAATATTTTGCTCTTTAAAGTAATGATGCAGTCTGGATTCAACGTAGGACCAATTTAATTGATCCAGACCTGCACCTATTTTAGGTAATGCTAGGCTTTTGATGTTATTTATACTACAGTATTGACTCAATCCTTGTAAACCCACATCAAAGTTTTTTATAAATTGATTCTTGTTCTGATGGTATTTGTGATGCGAGAGGAATTTTGTTACCACATTTAGTACTACTTTGTTCTGTGATTTATGTGGAACAATTTGACCTGGTTTAAGGAGCTTCTTTTGTTTTGGGATGCCAAAATTTTTCTTCACACCAAGAGCAATACCTGCATCACAACGTAGGTCACCTGCGACTGCATGAGCAATGGTGGCATCAGGAGCTTTGAGTAGATCACCTTTACGATACTCGATCTTACATTTACTGTTCTGAATATTCATTGATCTCTGACCACATTTTATGAAGTTCAAATAACTATCAGCATATGGCGTGCTAGATTTTGGTGTTTTGGAGATATGGGGAGATTTGGTTTCTGGGCTGGGGCTGTAATGCAGCTGTTGAACATTACTTGACATTATCACTTTAATGGAAGATTGTAACTTTGAGATTTGCTCTTTAAGTGATAATATCTCGTTACGCAAAACTGTAATTTCTTGTTGTGATTGACAACAACTACTGCGACCACTTGTAGATGTTTTGGTAGTGTGAGGAGAAGGGGGGCGTTCCCACACTTGAGTTGGTTTTGGTAATAAAGGGGGAGGGGGTGGAAAGTTATTGTTACCCCCAACCCTACTTGTAACTGGGGTGGAAATATACATGATTACACTATTTCACCTGGTTCATATTTGATGAATTACTTAAAAATCACCAAAAATATTGTAGAGTAATCACTTTCTACCGCCATCTTGGCAGGCGTACCAACCAACTATAAACTACAACTATAACTATAGAGCTAAAAAACTATTGACGCGCCATCTGGTGTTTTAGTTCAAAAGGGGCGTGGCCTCTTCGCCGAGAAAGGATTGCCCTATACTGATAGCATTGGGGAGCTTCTTAATTATTTTTTTACTGCAGCTGTATGTATGATATCACTACAGTGATAATTGATTTAATAACTTTGGGGTGTTAGGTATACATAAAAAATATACCCAAGGTGCATCAACGTTTCTGTGCTGCTGTCACTTTGATTTAAAGTCAAAATCCTATCTCGGCTATCATTGCTATCCTTTCTCGGCGCGCGTGCGCGCGCACATTTGCTACAGTGTTGCCAAGCCATTTTTTTCCTCTATAAAATAGAATATTATTTAAAATTATTAAGAGTTAAAAAAATTCAAATATTATCCAAATAGTGCAAAAAGATCCATTGAATTAAAATTAGTGCATATATATAATATATATACTATACTGTAATTGTATTTCATTTTTAGTTTAAAATAATGTTTTGTTAAAGCAATAATCAAAAGGAACTCTGTATAATTATATCTTTACTTTATAAAATTAAAGTACAGTACATCAACTTAAGTTTTTAATTAACTATTTTTATTAATTAAAAAAATGACTATGCCAAAGAATTGTCAAAATAAAAGTGATTTTATTTTTAACTGCATGAATGCATAATAATAATAATAATATATTATAAATTTATAGCAAAGTTATCCAAAGTTTAATTAAAAAGTATAACAAATTGTGCCGCCAATGGTGGCACACGTTACTTTGTGAGCGCCTATTCTGATCGTTTATTATTTACCTTGACTCAGGTGTCATGCACCAATATTATGTTTATCTCACATAAATATAATACTGAAGTTATCCAAAACTTGGAGGAATGTACAATTACTTCTTTAGTTTTTTGTTACTTAGCTGTATTTCTTTACGTAATTGCAATTAAAACAATGGCCTGCTTTGATCAGAACAGGTTACCACCAGCGTATATTTTTATAACCTTGAATACGCGAGACACGGTCAAGGCAATCTTAACTCAGAGCAATGTGGCAACCGAGCGTCTAGGACGCTTGGCAACACTGCTCTAGTTGTCGTCTCCGCTTGCCCATGACCTTGACACGTGTCCTCCAATTTCCAAGGTTACAGAATATTTTCGACTTCTGAAAAACACACTATTTTTATGTTAATAATATTTCTTATTATTCTGAGGGTAGGGTAATCAGATCATTCCAACAATGAGATATTTAATTAGACATAAAAGATTATGATTTTTATTTAATTATTATGAGGTAGACATGGTTAAATACATTTTTCATCTTATTATCCAAAGGCACTTTACTTATTACTGGTATTTTAATAATTGTTTATTTTGTTAATTAGATTTAACACTCAATTCACTTAATTTTAAGGCTCTCCTGCCCTATTACTTCCTAAACACGAGGGGGTGAGATAATAATGGCGGTATGCATCAGCCAGTAATCTTACAATGCTCCCTCACCACCTCGGCACGTCTATACTTATCAATTTCCCCGAATGTCCAGTTATCACGGCAAGGTTCATCAACATCAGGGCGTTACGAGCTTGTATTGTTCTTTAAACCCGGAGCGCTTATACGTACATTTGCTCCTGCAAATGTTTTTCCAATTGAGATGGGCTGCGTGTGCCGGCAGGCAGAGCAAGCGACTGGTCTCGGCTATGGCGCATTCACGACTAACTTTGCTCGCACTCGGCCTCCCATGCTTTGATTTGATTGGCTACGCTCTACACCCCGCGCCAGCGCCACTGCCATGCCGACACTCGGCTTCCCGACAAACTCCTGACGCCTTGATGTTGAACTTGCCTACTAATATTACTAAAATAACCCCCAAAATCTTACATATTACTACTGAGACAATATTTTGTCACATACCCTTCCCTTAGAAAGCAAAACAAAAAAAAATAGGAAAAAAAAAAAAATTAAATTAGTTCCCTCTTATGATAACATGATTACACATAATGCAACTATAAGTACCTGATAATGAATGTGAAGCTATACCAGTATAAAAGATCAATTTAACATACAAGCAAAATTAAAATATAAAATACAATTATACATGATTTTAAACATACACACCAAATATAAAAAATCTCCATCAGTACCAAAAGATATTGAAAAAAAAGAAAGTCTGCAATTTGCAAACCTGCCCTATTCCTATCCTCTAATACATCACGAAATCATTATATTTAGTCGGTATTTTGCGCGGTCTTCCATGAGAAGTTTGAGGTAACTCAGTCTGCTGTTGCTGACTAGTTTGTTCTTCTATTTCTCCTTCATCCTCTGAGCTTGCTGATTCACTGGACCCCGCCTCATTTTCTTGCTGGTCAGTATTTCTAGCCCACTGAGGCTGGAAGAAGTACGGCTTCAGTTGATCTGCATTCCTTACACCCATCGGTGTACCCATCCTGTCTCTAAGCTCGAAGGTGTTTTCTTGAATTTGACGCGAAATTACAAAGGGACCCTCATATGAAGGTAATAATGACGCGACAATTCCTTTGTCGGCGGAGCTTATACGGACAGTCTTCCGTAGTACCTCATCACCCACCTCAAAGGTCATTTCCCTACGGCCTTTATTGTACTGTTGCCTCTGTGCCTGATGTGCTTTAGCAATATTCTCATTAGCTCTGTTGCATATTTGCTCATGCTCCTGGAACATGGCTTGTAATTGCTCCACTCGCACTTCAATTTCAGTTTTACGCGAACCATCTGCCTTAAACAGTGGATCGAGTTCCCGAGTAACGTCAAACGGACTATTTAACTCTTGGCCAAATGTTAACTTGGCTGGCGAGAAACCGGTGGTTTCGTTAACTGCTGTTCGTAAGGCAAAAGCTGCTACTTGTAGATGTTGATCCCACTCCTCGTGTTTGTTAATCATGGACTTAATCACTAGCTTAATATTCTTAATGGTCCGCTCCGCGGGATTTCCTTTCGGTCGGTATGGAGCAATGGTTTTGTGTGTAATTCCCATCACCTTACACGCTCGCTGCCATACAACGCTGATGAATTGTGATCCATTGTCTGAGCGCACTTTTTCCATGACTCCAAATCTACAGCAATACTCGACCAGTTTGTCTGCGCATTTTGCGGCCGTGGCGCTTTTCAACGGGTACACCTCAAAGTACTTGGTGAAATCATCGACCAGTACCAACACAAACTGATTTCCTCTAGCAGTCTTGATGAGGGGACCAATCAGGTCGACAGACACGCATTGGTTCCTACGTCGTGCTATTGTAGAGTGCATAAACCCTTGAGGGGGTGAGTTGGACGCCTTAACTTGTTGACATACGTGACAACCTCTGATGAACTCTTTCACGTCTTTCTCCATGTTTTTCCACGAATACTGCCGTTTCAGTTTGTCGTATGTCTTCTTATGACCCAGATGGCCTGCCATCCTATGGTCGTGCATAGCTTGCAATGCTAGTTTTCTCATATGTTGGGGAACCACTATTAGCTCCACGTCCTCTTCCCATGCAACTTTTATTACTCCTCTTCGATCTACGAAATATTGTTTCCTCCCTCGAATTTGATTATGTCTTGGTAAGGAATCCACAGCTTGCAACAACTGGAAGTCTCGCTGTTGGTGGTCCCTCCACTGGTACCACTTTGTCGGCCATGTCAGGTCCTCCACGGGATGCAAGGCCATGGCATACTCCATTTGTCTGATGGATCTCACAGTCGGCTCTTGTGGTAATCGCACTCCCAGTACGCGATGGTCATTTATGCTACAGCGATAGCACTCATGATTTGACCTCGGTTCCAGTTGTGGGTCAAACTTAACCGTCACGTGCACCGGAAATACTGCAGCTGCACTAATCTCGTCTTCCATAGGGAACAATGCACACAGGTGTGGTGCGGACGAACCCCTGTCCTCTGCTGTCGGTTGCTCTTGTGCGTCCTCGAACTTCAAGCGATGAATGAACGGTGGATCCTTGATTGGAAACAGCTCATCTCGTGGTGAGCTATCCTCGTCGCTGGAGCTCTCTGCATCCACTGGTGCTCGTGATAAAGCATCCGCGACACACATCTTGGACCCTGGCCGATGTTTCACTGTCGCATTGAGCCCCATTAACCTCATTGCCCACCTCTTAACACGTCCTGTTGGGTCGCTCATGGTAAGCATACTTTGCAGAGCTGAGTGATCTGTGTAGATTGTGAATTCTGAGTCGCCAGTGTAGCTCTTAAATTTCTCACAGCAATATACTACTGCCAGGCACTCCAACTCAGTCACGCAGTAGTTCTTCTCTGCTGGACGAAGTGTTCTACTTGCAAATGCCAATGGCCTCAGTCCCTCTTCGTGTTGTTGCATAATGACGCCACCCAAGCCCTCATATGACGCATCCGTATGAATAACAAATGGCTTCTCGAAGTCAGGTAAGGTTAAATTGGTCGTCTCGCACAGCGCTGCTTTCAACATCTTAAATGATTGTTCTTGGTCCGGGCCCCAATCCCATTTCTTTCCCTTTTTCAACAACTCGGTGATCCCCTTTGCCATTCCTGCAAAATTACTGATGTAACACCTAAAGAAATTCATCAGCCCAAGAAAGCGTTGTACGTCCTTGACCTTTCTTAACGCTGGGTAGTTGCGGATGGACTTCACTTTATCAGGATCAGGGTACATCCGTCCCCCCTCCACAACATTTCCCAACAACTTGATGGAAGTCGTCGCAATCTTCACTTTGTCTGGGTTAATGGTGAACCCTACTCTATATAACTTGCCGAGCACTGTGCTCAACGCGTCATAGTGAGACAGGACGTCTCTAGAAAATGTGACCACATCATCAATATACGTTTGGCAAAAGAGGTAATCTTCACCGAGGACGCGGTCCATGCAGTGCTGAAATGTGAAGGGAGCTCCCTTCAACCCAAAGCACATTCTGTTGTACTGTACACGCTTTGTATTTGGTAAGACGAGTGCGGTGAAGTGACGATGTTCTTTCTTGATCGCGATTTGATTAAACCCTGCTTTTAAATCGAGTGACGAGAATATTTTAGCGGTACCAATATGACGGAAAATATCAGCTATCCGTGGAATAGTGTGGGGCGTGGCTTCCGTCACAGTATTGACAAAACGAAAATCCCCACATACTCTGTACTCCACGTCATCCTCGTCCTTTGTATGCCCGTCCTTGTTCATATCTGACGAGCTTAATTCTTCTTCGCTGGGAAGTTGAAAAATATCCTCAGCCGGGAGTTTTTTCTTTGCCACCATCACGGGACACGAAACAAAAGGTCCTCTCTCTTCACAGTCACTCATAATACCCAATTTAATTTGTTTATTCACATAATCATACAAGCAGTTCGTTTTCTGAGGTGTCATCGGACGAGATCTGAACAAGCGAGATGTAGCCTCACATCCTGGTTTTATTCTGATCTCGTGCTGCACGATGGTCACCAGCCCCGGTTCGTGTGAAAACAAACCTAGATCATAATATCTCTGAATGAGGTCGATGAACTTTTGCTTGATGGGTGTAGATGCTTCAATATCCTTACACGCATGTTTCGCATACGCAATAGCTTCAACTGAACTACAACAATGGACCGGTAACGCCGCAAATGGTACAGGGGGGTTACTCTCCATAGTGAAGACTCGTTGACTTGTGTTAATACAGACTTTTTTCTCATTCAGAAAATCCAACCCTAAAATTACGTCCTTACAGCAGTTAGGTAGCACCATAAAGTTCATGTATGCGGTGTCCATCTCTCTTCCATTATAGTATGACACGTGCACTTTCAAGCGTGCTTCCACCTTAAGAATACCGCCCGGTACAGCCAGATTCTCCTCTACGCGTTTCCACTTCGCGCCTCTCGCTCTCAGCGTTTGTGCTACGTCCCTGCTCATGACTGATACCTTAGCGCCGGTGTCTAATAAAGCTATATAATAGCTATTAAATATCTTCAGGTTCATTAACGGATCTAAATTATCGTACGGGCGCTTTGGGTGTTTTGTTATCAAACCTTGTATTGGCCGCTTACTAACATACCGCCGACGTTGTTTCCCCTGTCCAGTCTGTTTGTTCGTCGGCGACATGCAATTTACTGTGGCTATATCTCCCCCCCCCCTTACAAGTTTTTTGGAGACATTGACCGGTCTTTAGCTCTTGGTGCTGGAGACGGAGCTCGCTGGTCACGCATTGTTGCTTTGTTAGGACACACATTAGCAAGATGGTCTAGCGAGTCGCATGTGAAGCAGCGACGCTGACGAGCTTCACGTGCCTCTGGGTATGGACTAGCATCACGGTATTGGTGTTCATTCCTTGGCGCGTCACTTGTACCAAAGTTAACTCGGGCTGACCTCTCTGGTTCTTGTTGTCGACGCCCCTCCCCTTCGCGCCGTTGGTCAGTATATCGACTCTTTTGTTCTGGAGTACGATCCCGGTATCGTGGTGCTCCGTTGTTATTATGCTGTTCTGGAGTATGATCTCTGTACTTCAGTATTCCATTGTTATTGCGTTGGTCTGGAGTGCGGTCTCGGTATCTGGGTGCTGCATTGTTAGCTTCACGATGGTCCCACCCTCGTGTCTGCGTGTCATTCACCCGCCTCTCACCACTCCGCGATCGTTGTTCTGTCGGTGGTGTGAATGCCAGTAAGTTATCATACGCTGTTGTCGGTGGCGGCACGTATCGTCTATTAGCGTTCATCTCCGCGTCAACGACCTCCGCATAATCTGCCATTTGCTCGACACCCATGAAGAACTTGCCTGCCTTCATGAAGGCCGTATAATCAGGGTGCATCAAACTCTTTATTTTTGCTATCCTTCTGGTTTGTGACATTGCCGGATCGATACGGTCGCAAATTTTGTCAATTTTTTGAATGAAGGTCGCCAGAGGTTCATCTTGATGCTGTGTACGGCGAGACAGGCCTGACTCGTACTGCTCCTGATATCCGTATGCAAAACGACTGCAGAATTGGTTTTTAAAATTATCAAATGAGTAGAGATTCTTCTTAAATAATAACCATTCTAACGCTTCGTCGGTGAGAGCTTGAGGCAGTACTCTTTTGGCCACGGTCTCCCATTCCAAGTCTCTTGCTGTAACGTAGTTTACCAAACTGTCCAAAAAGTCCAATGCCGACGCGGAGCCTCCCCTGCCGGAGAACGTCGGCATTACCGTATGCACGTGAACCTCAGCGTCACGTGACTGGGTCAAAATTGAGGTTAACGGTGCAATCAACGTACTCAAAGTCTCGAGTGCTGCGGTACTTCGCTCTGTTGTCTTGACAAGGTGTTGATGCCAGTCTGGTGCATCTGCTGCCCCCAGGTCATTGCGTAACGCACGTGTTGATGGTACTTCCGGGGCGATATCACTTAAGTTTTGTCTTAATACCTGATACAGCTCTTGAAATACTCGTAATGTACGTCGAGCATCCTTCATTTCTGTACTCTCGTCACTCTGCCCATCTGCACAACACTGACGTACTCTCTCTCTTGCACTCCTCATTTCTTCCTCCACGTCTGCAATCTCTTGTAAAAGATTATCATGTACTGTTATTGGTGTGCGACGTGTCTGCACACCCTCTCTCCTCCTGTGACCGGTACTCTCTTCTCTACGAGGTTGCGGTACCGCTCCCATTGCACTCTCATGTAGTTGTGGTGTACTGTGAGCTCCCTGGATCACTTCACGTGCTTGTGGTGCACTCTGAGCTCCGTGGATCACTTCACGTGCTTGTGGTGCACTGTGAGCTCCGTGGACCACTTCACGTGATTGTGGTGCACTGCACGCTGGTTCTGTCCGCCGTGGTTGCGACTGACGTTGTCTGTTTGCTAGTCGTTCACGACTCTCCTCCAATATGCGTTCAGCTTTCTCAGTACGTTGCTTGATTTCAATCTCCCTCGACTGCGCTTCTGTCTCTAACAATTTAGCTTGTGTTTCATTCCTCTCTGCTTCTCTTTGCCATTCAGACTCTAACTGCATGTGTAAAGCTTGGACTTCACTTTCTCTAGTCTGAACACGCGTGCGATTTACCTCGTTCTCCATCTCCAGCCATTGTAAACGACGCTGTAGCGCTGCGCACTCTTCAGCGGTCCATGGAACTGCTGGTCTTGGGTTCGGTCTAGCGTTCATATACTGTCGTGCCAGCTCTCCGTTGCCTCTCTCCAGAAATTGCATTGATGACTCGTATGCTTGACTCTGTTGGCGTATTCGCACTCTCTCTTCAAGTTCCTCCGTTGACGTCAGACTAAATGCTTGTGGTGACATTCTCACTCGTGACGTCATTGGTGCACGTGGTGGAGGTTGAGGTGGAATCTGTGGTGTCCGTAGCGGTGGTGACCGCGATGACCCACACTGGGCATCCAACCCCTCAGCCTCACGTGCCGTCGACTCCGCATTCCCTCGAACTGGTATTTCTTCACTCACGCGCGTTGAAGTTCTTCCATTATCACGTGTTGATGTGTCTGATACGTCTTCATACGCGCGAGGTGTTGTTTGTTTGTTGACACGTGCAGGTGTATCTTCAAAAACGCGTGCTGGTTCATCTTCATATGCACGAGCTGGTGTTTGTTCATTAACACGTGCAGGTGTATTTTCAAAAACACGTGCTGCTACATCTTCATATGCACGAGCTGGTGCTTGTTGATCGACACGTGCAGGTGTATTTTCAAAAACTCGTGCTGGTACATCTTCATATGCACGAGCTGGCGCTTGTTGATCGATACGTGCAGGTGTATTTTCAAAAACACGTGCTGGTACATCTTCATATGCACGAGCTGGTGCTTGTTGATCGACACGTGCAGGTGTATTTTCAAAAACACGTGCTGGTACATCTTCATATGCACGAGCTGGTGCTTGTTGATTGACACGTGCATGTGTATTTTCAAAACCACGTGCTGGTACATCTTCATATGCACGCGCTGGTGTTTGTTCAGTCCCACGTGCAGAATACTCAGCATTCCCCGAGGTCAATGACCCCTCTGATGTGTTAGTTCCTCGCGATCCACCCGTCTCGTCAATCGTGAGGTCAAAGTCGATCTCCATGTCTGCCTCCATCTGTAGTCTTGGTGACTGCCCTTGCGTTTCAGAAATAATTTGTCACAATTTTGTTCGATCTATAAAATATATATTATATGAGTTTTTTGCATAATTATACACATACAATAATTTTTTCTTCGATATCTTGTGTGCCACACGATATCATATAATAGCACAGTTAATTTTTCAATATAATCATACGCGTGTCACTTCCCATCGACACGTGTGGTTACTTAAAATCTTCGTCTTCAATTAATATATGACACGCGCACACTTTTTTTTTTTTTTTTTTTTTTTTTTTTTTTTTTTTTTTTTTTTTTTTTTTTTTAATTAATTACACGTGTGCCTGCAATAATATTAACCTCCAGACTTGATATTATTTTTGCCTTGCGATTAATTAAACGTAATTTCACGTACAGAGTGGAATCTTAATTTTTCCAGATGAAAATTACTTAATCTTCAACATCGTGACTCGACCTTTTTACTATTCACCACGTTTCTGCATACCCATATCTTCTCGGTCAGTCACGATACGTGTGTTCAGTTCACCACTGTCTCGTATATGCTTTTGCACGGTATTACGTTCGTACTTATTCAAATTACCAAAATACTCAGTTTACAAAAATTGTTATTATTATTATTATTATTATTTTTATTTTTATTTTTTTTTTTTTATTGTCTACACTAACTCACTTTGAACTGATCTGACCCCGAGTTCTACTAGCCAGGCCCCCATGCCGCCAATGGTGGCACACGTTACTTTGTGAGCGCCTATTCTGATCGTTTATTATTTACCTTGACTCAGGTGTCATGCACCAATATTATGTTTATCTCACATAAATATAATACTGAAGTTATCCAAAACTTGGAGGAATGTACAATTACTTCTTTAGTTTTTTGTTACTTAGCTGTATTTCTTTACGTAATTGCAATTAAAACAATGGCCTGCTTTGATCAGAACAGGTTACCACCAGCGTATATTTTTATAACCTTGAATACGCGAGACACGGTCAAGGCAATCTTAACTCAGAGCAATGTGGCAACCGAGCGTCTAGGACGCTTGGCAACACTGCTCTAGTTGTCGTCTCCGCTTGCCCATGACCTTGACACGTGTCCTCCAATTTCCAAGGTTACAGAATATTTTCGACTTCTGAAAAACACACTATTTTTATGTTAATAATATTTCTTATTATTCTGAGGGTAGGGTAATCAGATCATTCCAACAATGAGATATTTAATTAGACATAAAAGATTATGATTTTTATTTAATTATTATGAGGTAGACATGGTTAAATACATTTTTCATCTTATTATCCAAAGGCACTTTACTTATTACTGGTATTTTAATAATTGTTTATTTTGTTAATTAGATTTAACACTCAATTCACTTAATTTTAAGGCTCTCCTGCCCTATTACTTCCTAAACACGAGGGGGTGAGATAATAATGGCGGTATGCATCAGCCAGTAATCTTACAATGCTCCCTCACCACCTCGGCACGTCTATACTTATCAATTTCCCCGAATGTCCAGTTATCACGGCAAGGTTCATCAACATCAGGGCGTTACGAGCTTGTATTGTTCTTTAAACCCGGAGCGCTTATACGTACATTTGCTCCTGCAAATGTTTTTCCAATTGAGATGGGCTGCGTGTGCCGGCAGGCAGAGCAAGCGACTGGTCTCGGCTATGGCGCATTCACGACTAACTTTGCTCGCACTCGGCCTCCCATGCTTTGATTTGATTGGCTACGCTCTACACCCCGCGCCAGCGCCACTGCCATGCCGACACTCGGCTTCCCGACAAACTCCTGACGCCTTGATGTTGAACTTGCCTACTAATATTACTAAAATAACCCCCAAAATCTTACATATTACTACTGAGACAATATTTTGTCACAATTGTGCACATTTAAGGAATTTATTTACGATTAATAATTATTATAAGTTTATACTTCAGTAATAATTATATCCTAGTGTTAATTATTATTTATTTTCATTTATAATAATAAAGTTATTGCGTTCAAATGAATTTGAAGTGATATATGACTGAGTGAAGTAACAAAATTTAATTGTTAATGCCATTAAATTAAGGGGGGGGGGGGGTAACAGCTAGGCGCTAAAATAGAATGCATAATACAATGACGAAATAACTATAAAAAGCAAAACAAGCAGGCCTCTCAATATATAACCGTGGTATATGAAACACAAACACCAAGCCAAAAAAGGTGATGCCTTGTTGTGTGTGAGCATATATTACTAGCTGCGCATGATAACAGGTTCATTAACTTTTTCCTATATATATAATATATAAATATATATACACCCACACCCACACTCACACACAATACGAGCAGGAAGGTAATGGACCGCATTTTAAAAAATACACAAATAATACACATTATTTAAATAATGATAATTACCACATTATTATTATAATTAAATCATAAATTATTTAAAAAAAGGTAAAAGAAATGAAAGTTTTTTTTTTTTTTTTTGTCGTTTTTGAGAAATAGTATTTATTTAAAATCATATTTCTAAAATAAACTAAATTTATATTATAATAATTAAATGAATATATTTTAAGGTCTAAATGAAAGTGATATTTAATTAAATAAATATTATCTATATAGCTATTAATATATTATTTTTTACAAAAATTTTAGTATGAAAATATTACAGATTTTTTTTTTTTAATTAGCTGTTGTTATACCATTCATTAAAAAGGTACTTAATATATACTACAGATTATATATTTTACACAAATCACTACAATACGTAAATTAAATATTTAAAGGGCTAAATATTATATATAATATAATATAGACCTATATATATATATATATATATATATATATATATATATATATATATATATATATATATTTGTTTTTTGTTATTTATTTGTTTTATTTATTTTAGAGTATAAAATAGCTAGTATTATAAATTAAAAGGAAAAAACAGATAATAAAAGTGCCAACAATTAGTGATTGAGAGTTGAGACAATTCTTAATAGTTTGGAGAAAAATCTTGCAAATATAACATATTTTTAATATATATAATAAAGACACATATATTGGACAGCTTTCAGCATATTCAGGATCCAAGAGAAAAATAAAGAGATGTGTGCCTTTGACTCAGTCCTTAAATATACAGAATAAGGTATAGTACAAAAACATTTTACTGTTTCTCTGCTTGTTTTGCAAAGGGCTATATGAAGGCACACACACACACTTACTCATTTTATCTTTAAGAGTATTTTGTGCCAAGAAATATTCAACAATGAATTCTTTATTAACTCATACTAGCAACATTTTTCTCCAAACAATCTCTTTCATAGAGAAGAAAAGCTCTTTTTAATATAATGCAGCTCAATCTCTCTGTCATTTTCTTTTCAATTAATTATCCAGCCACAATGATTTTTTTCCTCCAATTAATACCCTAATTATTGTATTATAGTTATAATTCATTGCTGATATATATTTTTTCCTTTTTCTTGAATTAATAGAGATTGCAGAGAACTTTCATAATAAAAGTTGATAAAAAAAGTTTGAGTTTTGAAACTTGATAATCACACACAAATAAAGGAGATGAAATTTAAAAACACAGTTTATCAATATAGATATAATAAAAATAAATCCATTTTCCATAATCAACTTGCTTAAGATCAGATCTGAAGCTTAATACTATTTTTTAATTGTTTATATCAGTTCTTTGTGGAAGTTATTTACTTTTCACTTTTGATTCTTGCCTTCATTTCTGAATATTTTTTTTCATTTCTGTAGTATTGACTAGGTACCTCTACTCTACCTTGAGCAAGAACTAGTCTTTCTTCAGTCATATGTGCTGGCTTACCCATCAAATAGAAGAGAAATGGTTTATCTGCGTGTACTACAGGTACGTTATTGTTGCGCCAGAAACAATTCTCTCTACGCACTGAAAAAGAAAATCACATATTTTTATAAATATGAATAATAATTAGACATATTATGGAGAACACAATTTTCAAGAGTGGTAAAAGTTATGAATTGTGAAATATAATACAAACAAAAATTCAGGACACAAAAATAATCTTATAAAGATTCACAATTATTGTAAAATAAAATATAATATATACCTATTTTTGCAATTCAAATTAATGTCAGCGTTTTGTTTTTATTAATTGTTGCAAGAAGTATAGTGAAAATTTAGCACACATTTCTAGCTTCACAATTATATGTCATTATGGGCAATATAAGGGTCATTTTTTTACTTTGTGGCATTGTAAAGAATATTTTGTTAATATATTTTACGTGGTTTATTTTGATATGGTGTATTATATCTATATAAGGCTTTAAAAATCAAGGTCACTAAAATTTCACTTCAGAAGCTCCTGAAACACAGTATAATCCCACACCACCATACAATAAAAAAAGGGGTTTCTAGTATTTGAATATATGAGCTCAAGTCAAAAGAATGAGGTGACAAAAATGTGCAAAGTGCACTCCTGCAAGGTATAGGTATAGCGCAGAATAATTTTCAGTTGTTTGTTGATAAGATTGCTTATATCAGATTCAATGTCATTTTGAACCGTAATATATGTGCCACATAATTTCAAACTGAGGAACTGAAATTTTTGGCAAAACCCATCCTGAAATTTATATTTATCTTTTGAACCCTTTGACTTGTGGTACGCATAACTATAGCATATATTCACATTAATTTTGATTTGTGTGCACTTTCCTGCATATAGTGAGATATTTAAAGTAAGCAATATAAAAAATTGTAATTATAATCATAAAACCTATATCAGAACAATAAAGCTAAAAGGAAAAAAAAAAAAAAAAAAAAAAAACTGCCATTATATTATGGCAGTGATATATTATATAAGCATGCCTCGATCTTCTGACAATGATGTTTTCTTAAACACCTATATTACCTAAATTTGCTTTACATTATTCTTACCAAGATTTACAGGTACTCCCATGTAGCCTTCCTCACAAATTTCTACTACTACAGTGGAGACAACAGAAGACAAGCACAAATTCTTGGCGTCGGAAATTCCAGTGAAATCTGCATTTGTTGAGGAGAAACTTGTCGGCATGTGCATCTGAATAAAATATAGTAAATTGTCATGTATTATTTTGAGATAAATAGAGATTAGCAAGAGCAGGAGAGGCTGCAAATTGAAATATACTCAGAAAAAAAAGTATAACAATTATTTTTTTTAATGAATTTTTATTATTATATTTTATTATTATGTAGTATTATTTTATTCTATATATAATAGGAACTTTTTTATTATTGATATAATAAAACAACAATAAAAATATCACAAATAAATGAAAATGAGTAATTTTATTTTAAATTAACATGCACTTAAAATCAGAGGCAATATCTATAGTTATAATAATGTATGGCTGATCCTATTCTTTATAATAAGAGATCAAGATGCAAACACAAATGCACAAATACCAACTAACCTCACAGCGCAAGGTATTTGTGAGATCCACACTAGTTTGCACTTTGAAATGAGGTACATAGGTACAAACTGTGACATAATTAGCTTCTTCAGTGAGAATTGCTGAGAGACTCTGCTCTAAATTCATCATTTGTTGCTCCACGATTTGAACAGAAACAAAGTCATCAGGTACCACAACCACAAGACTCATTCTGCCACCCTGTAAATATATAGGCTATATATATATATATATATATATATATATATATATATATATATATATATAAAAGAAGGCAAGCATGTGGATTAAAATATTTCTCCTTAAAAAATATTGGGGAAGAATTAATAAAAAATTAAGATAATCACAAGGAGAGCTTTTCTCTTTGCAAATACAATATGGTAATGAACAGCCAATTTAATTATATAAATATAAGCAGCTCCCATAAAGCTCAAGAGTAACGATATATATAATATATATATATATATATATATATATATATATATATAGTGTTCCACCCAATATAAATACAAAATATAACTCTCATATTATTTGTTAGTATGTAGTAGCTACACTATACTGTTGTATTAAACTTTATTTCAAACATAGTTGGCATTATGGGACAAATTGCTGTCTCATAATTGTCCCTGCCAACTTTATCTCCCATTCCAATATAATTTTACCTTGTCCATTATATATTTGTGCTTTATTAACTTTCAAATCATTGCCCTATAGCTCTGTCCTTTTTTTTTTTTTTTTTTTTTTTTTTTAATGGACATTTAATTTTGATTTGTATAGAGTACAAAATCAAATTCAACATTTAATTTTAATTCTTAAAAATCACAAAGAACATGTAAAATTCATACAAAATCTGTTTATTTATTTATTTACAATGTTAATTGAATAAATAAAATATAGGCCTACATATATATATATATATATATATATATATATATATATATATATATATATATATATATATATATATATATATATATATATATATATATTAATGAATAATTTGAAGCTATACACATTTTTCCCCCCTTTTAATCTTGGCGCACTAGCAAGATTTTTACTGACCTATGATACGTTCAATAAAGGCCCTTGCTGTTTTTCTCCTATCCTTTTCTATTACAATTTATCAGACCTAAAAGACAGTTTATTTTCCCTATTATCTATTATAGTTAATTTTTAACATATTTACACATCTCATTGCTGGAGGAAGGGGGAGAAAGATAAAGCTCATACCGGAAATGGAAGCTCGACTAACTGTCCACTCATATTTGGTACCCTGAACCAATGTCCAAGCTTGCAAATGTACTTTACATACTGCTGTTTATCATCAGTGATGTTGAAGATTCTCTTTGAATTACACAAACAGCAGTAACAGGAGAGCCAGCTGGCTTTTATGTACATTGCACTTACTAGCAACATACTTGTAGAAGAATCAAACTCAAAACCTGTGTATAATATAAAAGAATTTTTTTAAATTGCCCTAACAATTAGCGATAGGCAACACGCAATCGACTATGTTATCTTTATGAGAAAACACAGCGGCTGCTGCTACCCCGTTCAGGAACTTTTAACCAGAGCTGTACATGCAAGCAGCAAAATTAAATTATTACTCTATATTCTCAGGTAAAAATCGGAGTATTCAAAATGTATTCTTTTTATATTCATTTACTATCTTTTACCTGAGAAGTGTATTGAAATTGTGTTCATTTACTACCCAGATGTATTCACTCAAAAAAAGGCAATAAAAATTTAGTATTCTTTTTGTATTTATCCAGGAAAAGTATTCATTTTGTATTGATTTTGACACAAAAGAATACAATATGAATACTCGGTAGTATTCTTTTTGTATTTTTTACCTGGATATGAATACCTTTTGAATACTCCACACTTTTGTCTGAGTTGTTATACTATATTAAAAAGTAAAATTAAATATACACACCTGTAATTGGTTCCACATCCAGTATCAAATTTTTAGTAATCTTACTCATGAATTTATTGATTTTTAAAAGAATTTCATCAGAATCAAAATTTACTACTCTCACTCTAGTCTTATTATATGATACTTCTTTAATCAAATCATCATAACACTGCAGAGTTGGGATTTTCTTACTAATGAAGATTCCATTTGATAACATGATCTGGCATTGGTCAGTTAAGCTAGGAAGATAATGCTGTAAAATTCAAATATATTTTGGATCATATATTATATCCATATATTCAATACTATTACTATTAATATCCTACTGTATATAAAAAAATTAGAAAAAAAAATAATACTAAATTTACAAAATATTTGCATGCAACTACTTACCAAATATATAAGATACTTTCTACTTGATAATATGCTTTACTTCCAACATGCACATTGTAACCTTTTATTATAACAAATTAGACTCCTGCAGGGAAAGAATAAAATAAATAATATTTCATTGGTATAACTACACACACACACACACACATTTTATACTAATAATACCTCGAAGCTCATAATTCCCAATAATATAAAAGATAGCATATATCAATAATTCATATGATTCCCAATTTACATATTTTGATCACAGGAAAAAATTGAAAGACATACAGGGAGTAGCAGATTGAAAGTATGGGTATAAAAAGTATTGAGAGAGAGAAAGATAGAGAGAGAGAAATATAGTATAAATAAATATTGACCTCCACTTTTGTTTTTACTATAACCTCACTATGCTGCACAAGCTCGGACTAGCCATAAGAGCAAGTCCGCGATAGCGGACATGGCCTCCCCTTTTTGGAGGCTCCTAAGCACAAAAAGGGGTGTAACCATTAATTGTGTTACACTCCTTTTTGTGGCCCCATGAGATGAGGCCCTTTGAGTACCAGTCTGACCCTAACGCTGCATGTCTGATAACCTCCACCATAAATAGCTTTTAATTAAAAACTACACTGTTTCAGAACAGCAAGACTATATGTATTTTTTTCTCATTATAAATTATGCATACAAACCAGGACAAAAAAAGAGCAAATATTGTGTTTCAATCTGATTCCTACAACATATGATATATATATATATATATATATATATATATATATATATATATATATATATATATATATATATATATATTGTAACACTACCAGCTACAGGGCACACACACATCAATTCACTGTTATTATTATTATATATATATTTTTTACCTCTAACTCATACGTAAAATTTCTTATCCCTTTCCTTATTTTTATTTTATCATAGGGAAGTTCCAAGACAGATAGAAGCTCCAGCTTGGTTTTCTTGTGGGAGCCAAGCAATGGCATTACCATGGCAACAAAGGTTCCAACTGGTGACACTGCATATGTCCTTAAAGTTTTGCCATCAAAGTCCTGCAAATAGTATTAAATTTAAAAAATAAAAATAATAATAATTGAAATAGCACAAAAAAAGTAATATACATTATTTTTTTCTATACAACAAAGTAAGGTAATTTTTTATTTGTTCAAGTCTGCTGGAGAACAAATAGGGTGTATGCGGATGACGTCATATTTATTGCGCTTGAAAGCCATACTGGAGTAGTGAATAACATTGCTCAGCATAGGACCAACTTTGTTTAAACCAATTTTCTTTGGGAAATCGGTTCATTTTTTGTTATTGTTATTTTTCTCACATACTTGAGATACTAATTCAACATATTTACAGCATCAATACTCTCAAAAATATTACATAGTGGTTTTAAACTGTAAAAATGATTTATTTTCCTATGCCACCCATGTTATTGAGTTATCCAACATGGCGTCGACTTTAACATGAATGCATAGACCCTATAAGATAATATATTTATAATATAAAAATATAGCAAAAATTTAACATTTTGTGTGTTATATGCATTTATTATTTATATTCTCTGTGCTAAATGTTCACACAACATTAAAAAAAAAGTATCAGTTTTGTTATTTAAGAAGTGTTATATCTATAGCTTTTATTTATTGAACTCTATAAAAATATTAATACGTTGCGTACTATATTAAATAAAAATATAATACATTACATGCTGAAATTGAGCTGTAAATTCTGCAGCTGCTTCAGTCACAGTCTTCAGTGATTCATCAGCATCCACCAATTTGCTATCGTATGACTGATCACTCTCGTAGCCTACATCTGAAGTTGTTATGTTATCAGTCTTGCTATATCTTCCATTCATATTACAATAGGAGTCTTTCCTGGGTGTGGTCGAATTGGACATTACAGAGTATAATACTGTAGTTCGTGTGCTTGATCCTCTTTTCTATAAAAGTATTAACAGATATATGATAAAAACTAAGCCTTATAATATGAATAATGTACTGTATATGAGGGTGTAAACATTTAGAGCAATCTTTTTAAATAGCATATGATAATTATATTTTAAACAATAAATACGTAGAAGAAAAGCACCCCAAAGAAAATGCCAGAGGCCGCAAAATAATAAATCAAATGTCATTTCATAGGTTTAGTAAGTTAATTAAACATATCTGGTAATTTGTACTATAGTTATTGACATGCTTGCCACAAGGGAGTTTATTATGGTATGGTGCGCAGGGAGAGATGGTGGATCCCCTAATTTAACATTACGCTATGATGAACCCCCCTTTTTTTTCTTTGATTTTTGAGTAAACTATTACAATGATTCCGGAGACATCAAATGAGAAATACTAGACATACTTTTAAGTACTTTAAGAAATAGAAACTTTTAAACCGGTGATAACTTCCATTATCAGCAAGGGGTGTGTTAATGTGTTTGCTGCAATAAATGTTACCCTGCTCATTTGAAAATTTTAAACAAAAATGATTGCTTAATCACTTTTGTAATGAAATCAAAAGCCTTAATGTGTGGAAGGTGTGTGTTAAAAATAATATGAATAAAATAAAAAACTACCGATTTGTATAATTATACATTACATATACCGCATATAGGGTGTGTACGCATGACGTCATTCTAATTAAGTGCTTTTCAATGCTCTTCTTGAGCATGAATGAATAACATTGCTCAGCATTGGACAAACGTAGTTTTTAGCTATTCTTTGAAAAATTAGGTATTTTTTGGTCATTATTATTTTTCTTGCATCTTTGAGGTACTATAATTCAACCTATTAACAGCATCAATTGCTCTCAAAAAAATTGCGAAGTAATTTTAAACTGGCTAAATGTGCCATTTTCCTATACCGACCAATGCTATTTAGTACTCACTTACGACGTCGACTTTAACATGAATGAAACCACCCTATACGCATGTATCCATCTATAAAGGTATTCATAAAATCGACCTGACTCTTTTTTACTGGCAGCTGTTAGTATAATATTTGAATTTATTTTTAACTTGATTGCATAAGTCACATATATAGCGTCAAGTTCACACAAAAGTAAATATTAATATTACTAATTACTTTAATAAATAGTAATTAACTTTTAAATAAAATAATACACTTTTCAAAATAATTGCCATTATACATTTAATGACAATTACAACACCCCTAATAAATTTAATAAGGATACCTAATGTCAGGGGCGTATCCAGGGGGGGGGGGGGGGTTTGGGGGTCTGGACCCCCCCCCCCCCGTCAGGTCTGAAAAAGCATAGGAAAAGGGGGTGGTTTCCCCCCTTTTCCTATGCTCAATATAGGCTGGACCCCTCCCGTAGCAAAATCCTGGATACGCCCCTGCCTAATGTCAAGGATAGGAATACCATAGAGTGACCAAGCAATTTTAAGCATCACCCCCGGGCCCCTGGAGCTGGAGCACTGGATCACCCGGTCCCGACCCAAGGTCCCGACCCGGTCCCGGTCTCGTTGCATAATATCATATACATAATATGTATGAGTAGACCATGAAAAGATTCCAGCGAGTAAGAACGAACTTCAAATGAAGACACTTTCTGTACTGTACATGTAACTTACTATTTATATTATATACCAATTTATAAGTAAAACAAACGTAACGATAAAATTTACTTTAAGACTTATACTTGTGAACATTATTATCAAAAACTGAACAAACTCGAACGCTTACCTCCACTTTCAATCCTTGATCTCCCCAAACCAAATCACCAAATGCAATGCTTGAAATCACAATCACTTGAAAATAAATATAGAATGTGAACGAACGAAAAGAGCAGAAAAGAGCAAACTTGAACTTGGAATGCGGAATATTATGAGCTGCAAAAGTTAGGCAACTTCTTCAACGTGTCAACAACGCGGGTTGCATATTTCAACTTCCACAGGCGCTCAGCAGAAAAGTGCATGGTGCACGGAAAAAAGAAAAAAAAAAGTTGCATTTTAAGTATACGTATAATAAAACACATTTAGTGTATATTTTTAAATATACTTATTGGTAATATTTTGGAACAAGTGTATATAAGAAATATTCAAAATATCGAAATAAAAAATACATTAAATTAAAAAAATTTAAGCTGTTTTAAAGGTTTACATTGCAATTTAATGATATATATCATTAAAGTTTAATGTTTTTTAATGCAGATTTAAATTGCAAGCAATGAAATTTATTACGCATGGAAAATATATTCCTTCGCGTGAACTGTGGACTTCCAATTGTTATAAATTTTGTGTTATTAAATTCTTTTTTAAAATCTAATCAAAGGGTATAATTATATAATATAAAAAAAGAAAAAAAGGCTATTATACCTATATTTTTGTTTCTTTTCGTATTTGTATGTTGCTGGATTGTTTAAATATAAGCTATATATATAGGCTTATCATTATAATATATAAAATATAGCGGCCTGCCCATATAGAATGAAATAAGAATAATAAGAAACTTTATTGACCCAGCAGGTAGTTCATTAATAACTGCTTGCGCTTTTATATTTATTATTTTGACAACGGTGAACAAAGTCTTAAATAATGATAATAAAAAAACGTCTTAATGCTCGACTGCGGACAAGTGTAAATTTCTTACGCAATCAAAAGTTATATATATATATATACCCGGGTACTGTGGGCCCACATATCACATATTATTATATATATATATATTATATATACATGATGATGAATGATGACTGGTTCATACAGTGACGTATTTTTAACGTACAGTTAAAATGGTTAAATGATAATTTAATATACTTTTTAATGGAGCTTACATACAACTAAATTATTGCACATTAAAAGTATTGCAAAAGCCATAATTTAATTATATACGCTCTCACGTACGTTCCTATATAATCTTAAAGTAAAAACCATAGAAGCCTCCAAAATAAATAACATTTTTCAAATTATTCTTTATTAATTATTTTAATTATTTATTTTTATTAATAGCTACATTTTATTGGTTAATTATGATGATACTTATAGTTTCAGTTGTCGTAGTGAATTATTAATCACAACTCTAAGAAATTAAATTATTATCGATATAATTAGTTTTTGACAAAAACTGAGAAAACACCAACATCCAAAAGTTGTTTTAAAACTGTGCCATTCAATTTGTCAAGCTTTTAATTTATTACATTAAATATTAAAAATTAATGTAATAAGGGCATGTTCCCTTGGAGCAATACATTTTATGCAATAAAAAATAAATTTGATATTAAAGGTGTAGAACACCTTGCGAACAAAAAAGTTGCGTAATATCCTAACAAACCTATAAATCAACGTTGATTTGGCCGAAGTCATTGATTTCTAATTTATTTTCCATTCACAAAATGACACTGGCGGTCACTGACGTCACAGCTCGCCCGGTTTACGCGCGCGTAAAACAAGCAAGAATTGTGACGTCAGTGACCGCCAGTGTCATTTTGTGAATGGAAAATAAATTAGAAATCAATTTCTTCGGCCAAATCAACGTTGATTTTCAGGTTTGTTAGGATATTACGCAACTTTTTTGTTCAAGGTGTTCTACGCCTTTTAAATGAAAAATTAATGGTTTTAAAATGAGAGTAAAAGCAAATAAAACTTATTGAAATATTTGAAAAAGCAAACAAACAATATTATAAAACCTTTTATTTATTTATGAAAGATAAAAAAACATAAACTCAGTTTTCTCTCAGTCTACAGCATTAAGTTTTATTCTAAATGTTATATACTATGCTTAATTATGTGGTATATACCACGTATGTTTTGTTACATTATTTTGTGTCGTATTGACTATCATTTCTAATTGTATAAATTTATACAATAACCTAAGCTGATAAGCATTTTGTATATTATGATTGTGGATATGAAAGAAATGAATAAATATATTTATTTGAATTTGAAAGTATTGCACTGTGTTAACACGGCTTAATTACTATATACAGAATAATGGCAAACAAAATAACAATTTTATTAATCAATAATTTTATATGTACGCAAGAAAAAAAGTTCTCATGTAAAATAGATAACAATATATATAGCTTTTCAACGGACCTTCTTCCATATTAGCTTTTGTATAATGAATTGCAAATTTAAAACAATTTTTTATGATACCAGTCACACGTGCTTGGGCAGAGGGAACGAAGTGAAAAAAGAATTGAATATATTACGCACAAAGTTATAGTTATGTTATCGATCATTCATATATTATTATATATTTTTTATAGTATTATTAATAATAATATTATAGATATTATAGACCAATAAAAGCACTTAATTAGGAACAACTGTTTAAAGGATGACTTTTAGCGATTTTGGTCACATCCGCTTCCGTTTCTACTTACTACGCATGCGCAGTATGTTGAAACGGAAGCGGATATTAGAGAAAGTGCTTATAGTCGGTCTCAAAACAGTTGTTCTTAATTAGTCAATAATATTGACTCAATATTATTACTGTATTTTAATTCATGAATTATGAATTATATGAATGGCAGAAGTTCAAATTTTTAAATTCATTCGAAATTGAAAGCAATAGGGGAAAAATGAATACTTGTGCATAAGATTTTTTTTAAAGAAAATATGGTAGCCATAGTTAAAAAAATTTGCATTTATTATATAACTCTATAATGCTATTGTCATGATATAGTAAAAAGCATTTAAAAAACTTTTTATCATGACGTAACGTAATAATTCCTCTCTCTCTCTCTCTCTCTCTCATTAGACAGAAATTATCAACCAAGCGAGACAAGTTGAAGGTTTAATATTTTTAATTTTAACGCAACAAAAATTCTTTTCTTTATATTTACATACATTGCATACTACAAAATAATGCAATGAAAGTATTGCAGTAGATTTTTAATGCACTTCCTATATTTGACTTAAAGTATATAAGTTCTAAAAAATGTATAGCAAAATCACAACAAGCCAACACTTCAATACAGCAACATGGTCTCAGTAATCAAGGTATTTATTTTTAATAGTCATTATTGAACGAACAATTTTATCTGAAACATTAAGGAAAGAATAATAATATATATTTTTTATTTCCTCCTTTTTTTTAATACCGTCAATTTATTGCATAATATTTTTATGGTGATTTTTTTTTGTACAATAAAAAAGGGTATATATAATATATTATTTTTATATATAGTTAAAGATATTATATTATGTATTACCATTACCTAATGTTGATTGATGTTTTAAGATAATGACATTCACAACCTGTTTTATATAAAAATACGATTTATTGTGATGCTTTATTCTGCTATTTCACTGTATATGTTATACGTCCTAAAAATTAAATAAATAATAAAATAATAATAATAAAAAAGTAAAGTTTTTATCACAGGAATTTAAGTACACTATTTTTCAGATAGATGATTATAAAATTATTTTTGTAGTTTTATACTTATCTTATATAAAAATAATGTTAGTGTAATTTACAGTATGTGCTCCCAAAATATAATTAGTATAAGACTAACAAGTATAAGAGTGTACAATAGTAATACTACAATAAATTAAAAGTGCTACTAACATTTTTTTCTCACTTTATTATTAAAAATTAATTTATATATATTATTCATATTTTATATCATCCTCATTTGAAACCGTACGATTATGTGTTTGTCTATAATTTACTTGCACCAGAGTTTTAAGTCCTTTATTTGCAAGTACAACCTCAAATTCAGGAAAATTTCTTTTAGTTTGTTTCTGCTGCAAGTATCCTGACAGCCTGCTTTGTACTTTCCGAGGCAGGGTACTATGGCCATACCTACGCTGAACAATACGTGAGTAACAATAAATAATAGTAATATTAATATAATACAAAAAAAACATTACAATATAAGTATAGAGTATAGATATAGTAGCTTGATAATGAAGGTATATGTCAAAATAATTAAAATACTATTATATTGTAGCATGTACTACAAAAGTACTAAAAAGTGTATTAAAATACTAGTATTTTATAATATATTATTTTATTATTTTTGTCAAAATTTTGAAACAAATGTTACTATTTCTTACTGTATATTATATTTTTACTTTTAGTTTAGTTTTCTTTATACTTTAGAAATGAATAAAGAATTTTGAATTTTAAAAATTTGTTAAAAATATTACCTTATAAGAACCAAAATTATATAATTAAATCAAATTAATCAATAAACTTTTGTGTTTTTTGATAACAATGTTTACTTTTTTTTTCTTCTTCTTCTTTTTTTTTTTATCTGTATTTTTTATACTAATACGATAGTAAGACAAATTAAAGATATGACTAAATTTGAAGTTGAGTTATAAAAATTATTTTTAAAGTTAGATTGATGTGCAATATATTTTCAGGCGTACCCAAAGTATTCTTACTCCTACGGCGTCAATGATCCCCACACCGGAGACAAGAAAAGCCACAGTGAGACCCGCGATGGTGACGTGGTAAAGGGACAATACAGTTTACTGGAGGCTGATGGTACCACCCGCACTGTCCACTATTACGCTGATAAAAATGGTTTCAACGCAAAAGTAATCAAGAGCGGAACTCCAGTATATGCTCCTGTTTATAAACATCAAGCTGCATGGTCTGCACCTCAAGGACATTCTAACAAGTGGTCTGCTGCTGCCACCCAAGGATGGTCTGCTCCTTCCACTCAAGGATGGTCTGCTCCTGCAGCCCAAGCATGGTCTGCTCCTGCAGCCCAAGCATGGTCTGCTCCTCAGGCACAATATGCTGCTGCCTGGTCTGCACCTGAGGTCCCACAAACACATCAAGTAGTTTGGGCTGCCCCTGCTGCTGCCCTCACTGAAGGACACATCACATACGGACAAGGTTATGCTGCAGAACCAGCCAGTGGACATGGAGCATGGGCTGCTCTGGCGTCTCAAGAACATGGTGTTTGGGCAACAGCTCCCACTCATGCTGGAGCTCCTTTGTCTTACGCAACATCTCTGGGTTATGGACATGGCTACGCTAAAGTTAACCTTAATCAAGCCTAATAAATCTTCTTGCCCCCAACAAATCTCATGAAAAGATATAATCATCATCATTCATCATATCATCTGTAAATAATATGTCTCATAATAAATTTACATCCTGCGAACACATAAAACATATATTTTTTATTTCATTTATTTCATTTTTTTAGGCATTTTATTGTATACTCTAAGACTTTTTTCTCGTTGAGATTTTATTGAAATGGAAGCCAGTTCAACTTTGTCAGAGTATGAGTATATAATATATCAAGTTGCAACATATATCCAATAAAATGAAAAATAAGTATTTCAAACCATCGCATACAATTATATATTTGCATAATATTTTGTGAACTATACTTTTCGTACAAAAATATAAACAAAAACAGCTGGAATAATATAAAATTTAATATATACGAGTAATTAATAGTTTAAATATTTTGTTGCTATATGTTCTTTTTATTGTTATTTTATTATATTTACATTACAACTCAAAATTATTTATAAGAAAAATAGTTAAACTAATAGTGACAATTACTGTAGAGCTAAATGCAGAAATCATACGTGCACTGCTGTCCATTTGTGATATAAAAAAGGATCGCACTTCTTCTCCGTGACTCTCGTGCCATAGCAAAATTTTATCCAAGTTGAGGAGCGCTGAGTCAATTCCTGGTAAAGCTTCACCAATAGTGCCCTCGTTCAAGTCACGGAACTCTTGTAACTGAAAGTTTACTCAATTAAAGCATATAATTGAGATACATGCCAGGCAATATCAATAATACATGTGTAAATGTAAATATAATTGTTAGTGTATGATTTACGTAATAGCGCACTCGTTGATTTGAGCTTGCGCTTTTGATGCCACTGACATTCAGAATATTATAATTATTTAAAACAATTTAAATTATTTATGAACTATTGTGTGTTAGAGTATAATTTCATATCACAGTGACACACACATTATTTACTTTATTTTAATGGGAGGGTGGAACTTACTTTATCTCGATGTTCTTGTGTGTTCAATTTGGTAGAAATGCTATTAAATAGATACCCAATACCAGCATAACCACCGTAGCTAAAACATATTATAGTTTAATTTTGTATTAAAATTATTAAGAGAGCTCAATATATATATTTTTAATATTTAACAGCATCATGAGCATCGATTGAATACCAACTGATTATGGATTATGATTTATGGATCGAAAATTATATATTATAATAATAAAAATATATACCATAATATACTGCGTAATAATAATACGTATTATTAAATATAATCTATAACACGACTTTCGAAGCATTTTTGACTTACTAAGTAGCAGCTTCAATGTAATTGTTTATCAGAAACTGGAAGGCAAGATCTACTCCCACTGGATTATTAAAAACTGCGGTGTAAACACTTGTACAATCTTGAGGTTGAATTCCTGATGTTTCAGGTGTTATGGATGCATTCAAATATCTGTAAAGTATACATGATTATATGATACAGCATATTTTACTATTATATAATATATAATAACTCGCGATAAATCTTCAATATTGTGTATGTAACTTAAATTAAATGTTACTTTATCTCACAATCTTGTGTATTTTAATATTAGTATATTTTTTGATATATTATATATCCTTATATTTTTACTATAAACTTTTGTTATATAGTTTTAGGATGAGTTTAAAGAGTAATATTTTTGCTATTAATTTATTTGTGACCGTATCATCCACGTTATTCTAATATTTATATATTTCAATGAGCCACTGATTTTATTATGTCACGTACCGTTTTAGCAGTGTAAGTTCAGACGAACATCCCAATGCAGTGATGATTAGAGACACTTGAGTGGGAGAGTTGATGACCGCTTTCTTATATCGCTCCATCAAGAAATCAAAGTCTGACACGTTTCCAGTCCTCATTCCAGCACAATAGACTGTATTTTTCAACTCTTCGAATATACTATAATGTTCAAAGGAAATTAAAGTTTTTAAAACATATTTTTTTATCGCTGCGTAAGAAAATAAAATAGAGGACATATAAGAAATTAACGACTTTGTTGAATTTAAATTTCTAAACTACTTTTTTTTTATCAAAGATATAAAATGATTAGATTTTTTCCAGCCTTCATTATAATAAAGACAATAATAAAAATTAGTTTTTATATAATATAAAACATATTTGCAACCGTGTTAGTCATTTTTAAGCTTTCAGATATACAAATGAGATATGTAAATTAAGTTATATTCAAGTTAATATATTCTTTTGCTAGAGAATTGAGATTTAACTTGCGGATTTTCGGTGTCGGGATCTTGCATCATCTTCCATTCTGCAAAAAGCTGCGCAGCGCCGTCGTTGCATGCCTTATGATCCAGTCTGCAAGCCCAATCTGCAATTAGAACTCTCTTCCAGCGCACCAAGTGAGGGTCATCCTCAGATACTTGGATACCTACTGAAGTGTACACTGCATCCAACTTTTCCTGCATATACGACTATAACAACAAGAAAAGTCAATACCAATTTATTTTGTTTATTCAATTAAAAAAAATTACTCACCCACCTTTTTTTGAGAATAAAAAAAAAAATGATAAAAAATGATATAATATATTTTAAAATAACAAATTAAAAAATAAAACAAAATATATTGTTATTTGAGAAACATATAGATTTTGTTTTCTTCTCGAAAATAAAATTGTATATTTATAAAATACATTATATAATTATATAGGTTTTAGTTTAGTATATATCACTTCATGTAGGGTACCTCATAAATAGCTCTAGTTTGATCGTCGAGGTTCATTCTGTCATAAATATACGGAAGTTCTGCAAGTGCGGTTGCCCAGGGCATATACTCGAGCTCGTAGTGCAGGTAGATGGTTGTTGAGAGAGCCGTGGTGAAGTCAAGCTGATTGGCGCTTGCCAGGGTCAGCGCGTCGTTCATTAGTTGACCCCTGGTCACTGGATGAATTTCCTGCATGGTGGCGTTGTTGTTCAGGGCAGAGGATAATAAGCCCCAGTTTTGTGTATCATAGTTTACACGATAGAAACCTTCGAGTTAAAACAATGTCAAAATGTCAATTTTTATTTGAATTAAGGGTTCTATTTAGTTCGCTTGTATCTCGAAATTTAAAAAAGAAAGTTCTTAATTTTTTGATGCCATTTTAAAGGTAATAGTAACAGCTACTCATGATAAAAATCTCAGCATCCGTGACCATCAGATATGAGAGAAATTAATTATTGAAATTAACATGGGCTCTTATGGGACTAAAACTTCAAAAAATCGCAATTCAAAATTTAGCATGGTGACCCCCCAAAATTTTTTACATTTTTTAAGTTATCTTACCCTAATCTATCATTGTGTTAAATTTCAGATTTTTCCTCCTTTACAACTTTTTAGTCAAATCCCGCAGTAGCTGATTTCCCACCTTAAATTTTTCTACCAATTTCAATAATAAAATGCAATATAATAATGATAACATTGAAATGATAGTATAAGATGAGCATTTTTTTGGACGATAAAGAAATATTTCCTACCAACTTGCTGAAGGTTAACAATAAGCCATTGATCACTGGTGGCCGGCACCTCTACCTCTGCTTCTTTCCCCGTCAGCCACTGTTTTACTGTCAAATCTTCAAAGTCTGGAGCAGCTGCTGTCGTCATTGTCACCGGCACTGACCATAACTCGTCATAGGGAACTCCAGGGGACTTTTCCATCACAAACCTCTCCTAAAATTAAAATATCGGTTTTCAGCTTTTGTTTACTTTTTTGACCTATAACAGGTGATTAATATTATGAAATATGATCATCATTTTCATAGTCATTACAATTATATCCGTATTAATCGATGTTAAATTTTAAAAAAGGTAATATTTTTTAATTACAAAATAGCGATCGCTGATAGTTTTCTTGCTATACACAATGAGGAATTCGAGCACTCTTATGAATTTTATGATTATCTTATTAGAGCAAATATCAATCAACCACACTTGAGAGGGAAAAGGTGCAATAAAAAAATCTATATAATATACAATTTTCCCCTTCCTTAAGCTGTAATAGTTAAATTATATTAATATTTATTTATATTATGTAATATTTTCTATACTTGTATAAATGCTGCTGTATTCTGCCCATAGTTTCTCGTCACATTGATGACCGGACAACCCGCTTGTCTGGTCCAAGTCCACATGACAGCACTCAGGTTCTGATCCATGGGCAAAAGACCCGGAGGTACAGCTGTCTGCATTGCTGCCCATAAATCTTCCGAGTCAGCGTTACCGAAGGCGCTAATAAATTTATGATAAAGACATTTTTATATACAATTAAACGTACTTTTGTGTTTTAATTACAATGATTAAAATTACATATAACAATTTTATAGGATATACTTACTGGTTGTCTAAATATTGTTTTAATCCATTTTTAAAGTTAGTTTCTCCTAATAAACCAATTAAAAATCGTACCATTGGGCCACCTTTAGAGCAATTAGAATTAAGTTACTGTCATTTAATTAAGTAATAGTACAACAATAAAAATTCAAACAATTAATACCCTTGGTATAGGCAAGACCATCAAACACCGGGTTGAAATCATTGGGATTTTCCACTGTATCCACGAGAGGATGAGCAGAAGGTAAAGCATCAGCTCGCAAAGATGCGTGCATTTCTTCCTGTACAAATTGTTGATCTATCTGCCATTCAGTCTCCACCTTATAAAACAAATAAGTTATATATTTAATAACAATTAATAGGTTTATATTTTGCAGTGGTTTACTATTGCACTGTCGCAAGATTGCGATCTTTTAGGAAAACAAGCTATTTTTTTAGCATACTATTTTTGTAAGTACAGCTGTTATATTAAAAATAACTTTGCAAGTGATTACTCTAGCTGCTATCAACAATCATAGATCATAGAATAAATAAAAAAATATACAATTACTAGGTACAATTTAAGTGTGGCCCTGTGTCCTGTGTATATAACAATAAAATTGAATAATGCAATAAAAAAAAAATTTAAAAAGCAAACAAATGATAAAAGCTCATGCCATATTTTTGCAGAGAAATGCAAATTAAGTTGCTACGCAAGTGTATAAAACGAGAAATAAAATATATCCTATTTATAAGACATCCTATAATGCTTACAGTAGCAAGTGCGTGATACTCGTAGTAAGTTGCCCATCCCTCGTTAAGCCAAATACTATCCCACCACTTTGGAGACACGAGGTCCCCGAACCATTGATGTGCAAGTTCATGGGTCACCACTGTTGCTACTCGACGCTTGTTTTTGACGGTAGAAACTCCTTCTTCAAATAAAAGCGCATCTTCTCTATATACATACAAAGTTATAAGATAGAATAACAACTGATTATTATTATTATTATATACTTCTATATTTATTTATTTAATTTTGAATTATTCATTCCATTAGCACACCTGAATGTGACAAGTCCCCAGTTTTCCATTGCCCCAGCTATAAAGTCCGGGATGGCAATTTGATCAAAAGTAGGCAAAGAGTACTGATGTGCAGTGTGTTGCTCGAGGAACGCCATGATTTTAGTTGCCAGGTCATTGCCATACTCGCCTTGCTGAGCGGTACCTGGCCGGGACAATACGCGAAATCTGAGGGCAACAAAAACTTGGTATCTTAAAAATATTTACTAATAATATTATTAGTATTGGTTTTTATGTTTTATTTTAATTCAATGCCCCTATCACTTGATTCAATATTTCCACCGCCGTTTCAAGTTTTTTTTTTTTTTTTTTTTTACATAAATTATAAATGTATTATATTGCGGACCTAGAAGTGAACTAATTTCATGCATAACCAATTTCTATAGAAAACATATTTTTATAAAGTTGCACCATAGTGGTCCATAGAATGCATATGATATGTTTATATATATATATATATATATATATATATATGTATACGCATATAGGGTGTGTACGCATGACGTCATAATAAATGCGCTTCGATGCCATAATTGAGCAACGAATACAATTGCTTAGCATAGGACAAACGTGGGTTTTTGATAATTTCTTTGAAAAATAAGTCATTTTTTTGCCATTATTATTTTGCTCGCATACTTGAAAACCTAATTCAACTTGTTGACAGTATCAATATGCTCTCCAAAAAATTGCTAAATATTTTTAAACGGGCAAAATATGTCATTTTCCCATACCAGCCCATGTTATTTAGTACGCACTTATGGCGTTAACTTTATCATGAATGTAACCACCCTATACAACAAATAAGTAAGTTCAATAAAAATATTACCATGTATAATATACTGTATTTTTATATAACCTTAAACGTCTAAAAAAAATTCTTTCTTTATGACATAATTTCACTATCAGCATGATTTATTATAATCATTCTTTTACCTGCTGTCTTGTGGGTGGATGATGAAGTCGAAATCACTGACCACGAATGCGACGAGGTAGCTGGCCATGCTAACTGACGGTTGAAAATGCGTCCAAGACCAATTAACAAGCTCGGGGTGGTCCTCACTTTACCATCGCAAGATTCAGCGCAGATTGGTTAATATCATTAAAAATAAAAATTTTAGTCTCTAGAACTTATATATATAGAAATAAATAATCAAATGTTCCCAACTTTTAAGAGTATATAATTTGTTTATTGCACTATTGATACAATGAGGAATTAAGACTATACACAAACACAAAAGTTTAGGGGTTAGTTATATTTTATATACTTCCATAAATCCATTGATATATATAATTTTTAAATTCATGAAATATTTTTAATTAATGTTTATGCAAATCAAAAAATGACATCACAGATGGCAACTTATGCACGTGGGCATAGGAAAAAGTTGCCACCCGTGACTTGGTTTTGCGTTTTTCAAAGATTAATTAATAATAAACTCAAAGAATTAAAAACTCGCATATCTATCAATTCAAGACAATCTGTCTCCTTAATATGCAATAAAATTACTTCCTACATTTATTTAGTCATCCCCATTGTTACAGAATTCAAGCTATATTTGTTGATATATTATATTTTTTCAATCTTGGCAAATAACAAATTTTACATCATTTTCAATGCACGAAAACATGCTAATTATTCAAATCAAAATGTTATAATTTTTCTTGTCCATTTATAATTTATAATACATGGACGAGTAGGAATTATATATATATATATATATATATATATATATATATATATATATATATATATATATATATATATATATATAATTTTATATATATATATATATATATATATATATATATATATATATATATATATATATATATATATATATATATATATATATATATATTCGCATTTTCTGTGTAAGATTCATCGATTACTTACACTGGAGTGTCATCGCCGTCAGTAGGCATATTGCTGATAACATGATATCCTGGTTCATGGGCAATATGAATCATAAAGTTAGCTCGCCATATAGGTTCATCAAAACATGGAAAGGCTCGTCTTGCACCCGTGGTTTGAAAAAACGTAGTTCCCAACCACCTATTTTGAAAAAGAAAAAAGAGAAAAAAAAAGTTTTTTTTCTATGGGTGTATGTGTGTGTCTGTGTGTGTGTGTGTGTGTGAGAGAGAGAGAGAGAGAGAGAGAGAGAGAGAGAGAGAGAGAGAGAGAGACAGAGAGAGAGACAGACATAGAGAAAATTAAGAGTAATCCTTCCAAATTTTTATTTATAAATAAAAAAAAATCCCCCTTTTTTTAGCCGCGCAGTTATCGAAAAATAGTTCATTAGGTATGATTAACAAACAAATCCATTGAAATCATGTAAACAATTATTTAAAATTATGAAATGGCCCTAAAATATATATGCATGCATGAGTATACTTCAATATAAACAATTAAAAAAATATATATTAAATCATCAATCTTATTAATTTATTATAAGCATGATATGTATAACTATTTGAAATTATAGTTAACATTATTATAAATATAAAAGATTTGGCGCTTACTAAATAGACTTTTTTACTGTAGTAATTAATATATTTTGATACAATATTCTCCATTTATTATATTATTATAATATTTACAAACATTGCAATATAATAATATAAAATTCCAGCACAACTTTGAATATTTTGAATTTGAATGCATACACAGAACACTCGTGTGTCAATAAAATATACAACCGTATAAAATCAATTATAATCAGAGGAGACACACTGTTTTTTTTTTGTTTTTTTATACATATAGCTGTGAAGTATATCTAAATAAAATAGCTGCTGCCAATATTTTATCTAAAATAAACAGCACAGTACACATATACTAACACATAGTACACATATTACTTATATCTATAGTCTTTCTTTTTGTATAGAATAGACTTACCTTTTATCACCATTGTCATTAAGATAAGAGCTTCTATAAAATCCAACTAAATCATCATTGAGAATCCCAATAAAATTTACTTCTACTGAATACTCCTGTTCGACTGTTAAAAAGCTATCAAGTTGGATATCAAAGAATTGCTTATCATCTGTTGATATACTGCTTTCTTTTACATTCAATATGGATTCATCATCGATTTTTTTCACAACGATTGATTCAAAATCCAAAGTCATATTGAAAGCATGCATCCGAATTAAATCAGTCGCATTGCCAACTCTTAGGCGAATCATAACTGTTCCATCAAATGTAAATGATTTACTTTCAGGCAATTCAAGATACGGAATCAAATGAATATCATATTCTAGAGGTGTTAAATCTCTTGGAAGTAAATATTCTCCAGCACGAATGTTTGTATTTTTTACATGTTTGGTTTGATTACGTAGACCCCAAATTGGAATTTCAGCCGTAGATGTACTGATTATGACCACAAGGATAAGCAATGATGATAAATGCATAATCATACTATTCACCATATTGTTATTCATCATAATTATACTAAATTATAAAGCGCATAAAAAAATACGCAAGTATAATTTATGGTTGATTGTCTCTAACCTTTGCTGAAAATGTATAAAAGCCATTAAATTATGTATAAAAAAAAAAAATAATTTAATACAAACTTTTTCTCACTGAATTTCAAAAATTGTAATAATTTGTTACGGTATAGTTTCAATAAATATGTAGAGATATATGTATAATAGATAATAAAAAAATCAAAGTCTGCACTAACTCAGAATCAATTATAATATATTTAATCTTACCACTTTTACATACAGTGAATAGAGGAACAACTTTTAACTTATACCTTAATAAGGTTCGGATAGAAAAATTATTGCGTTTTATATGATATGATAAGATTTATCTTGCTTGCCGTATCTGATTTGCATATTTTACTCTTCAAGTGCTTTTCTATATTATTATATATTCGTCACATGCATAAATAATGCTGTTATATTATAGAAATTTGTATACCCTAATCCCTAATGCATTGTTTATTAAATAATTTATTATCTATTCGATTATCAGTATAAGATTGCGTTAAATACATCATATTTATTAGTTTGGAAGTAGCAAAGTATTTTATTATTTTAAATTTATATATTTCTCCGTTTATTTATACTTATAAAACCTTATTATTATTATTATTAATTATGTGCAATTCTTTAATTTCTTTATTCATTTATTAAATTTTGCTGAAAAAATATAGTTACGCCGTTATTGCATTTAATATTATATAAACAGAAAAAAAGGGGGGGGGGGAGTATACATTTATTATTAAACATTACGTTAAAATTTAAATGGTGGAAAACCCTTTATTATAAATATTATATTCTTTATATATTAATTATTAATTGACGTATTAGTAGAAATTGAATGCTATTATACTTTTTATTCTTATCTTTTTTTTTTTTTATAATTATTATTATTTTTATTATTTTTTTTTTTGCTGTCATCAATACAGTTTATAAGAATTGTATGCCACGTAAATTTGTGAAAATGTATATTGATTACACTAAAATTGCATTAATTAGATCAATATGACGTAATATTTTAATTTTAATTATTATAAAGTATGATTTTGATGATTTTTTTGGAATGCACTTGGAACATACTTTTTTTGGAATGCATTCGGAATGCATTCCTTTTTTTCATTTTTTAAAGAGGAACATAGTGGAACATATCGGAACCCTAATGGAATGCATTCCAAATGCATTCCAATAATTTGGAACACTGTGCGAACAGTGTTCGCACACACTTTTTTTTTTCATGGGTAATTATTGTGTATACGTGCGCCCGATTTTATACAACTTAATATGCTAAATGCTGCAAATGCAGTGTGTCTTCAGTTTTAATATTGACTCTGAATAAAGTGAAAACTTTCTTCTTGCAGACACACACACACAAAATTTACATAAAGTTATATTATTATAATCTATTTGAATTTTCTACTTTTCAGATTACTCGCGGGAAATGATTTTTTTTTTTCTCACCTGAGATCAGTGGTCTATATATTATGTTTTTATATAAATAATGTTTAAAATATTTCGTGCAAAGAAATATGCAGAATATATATGAAGTTATGCATCTAACAGAATATAATGAAGTATGAAGTTATGCATCATATAAATTTTTGTTTCTTATTTTCAGTATGCACTATCAGTATCTGAGAGTGAAAGTTAATTGGAGGTTCCCATAAAAGTGTAAGTAGTGACCCAACAAACTACCGTGCATATATGGATATAGGGTGGTTTCATGTTTCATTCATGTTTATAATTGAGTCGACGCCATAAGTGATTCCTAAATAACATGGGCCGGTATAGGAAAATGGCATGCACATTTTGCCAGTTTAAAAATTCTTAGAAATCCTTTGGAGTGCATTGATGCTGTTAACAAAAGTTGAGTTAGATTTTCAAGTATGCGAGAAAATAACAATGAAAAAAAATTAATAATAAAACTCATATTCCAAAGAAAATAGCGAAAACCCACGTTTGTCCTATGCTGAAGAAAGGTTATTCGTTGCTCAATTATGGCATCGAAGCGCATTTATTATGATATATGTCATGCACACGCACTTAGCGATTGCAAAAATAATATATTATTATGTTATTATAATTTAAATTTACATCTTCATTTTATTTATTTATTAGTTTTATCAAGTCTTTCGTAGAAAAAAAAAAAAAAAAAACTTGAAACATCAAAAGTTTAGTATTATATAATATATATGACTAGAGAGCGCAAAAATAGTCGATCATTTTGACAAAATAGTCGACTATATAGTCGATGATTTTTGGTGCAAATAGTCGATAAATAGTCGATTTTATACAAAAAAGTCGAAAAAAGTCGATTTTTTTATACATAAATTTATATAAAGAATGATAAAAAAAAATATTTTGAAAGAAAAAAATAATTTAATTTAATGTTAAACAGTAATTTTAGTATATAAATACTCAAATTGGCCGAGCGTGTCCTTATCTTGTATGTAGTATTTTCTTAACGCGATAAAAACCATGAAATTTTTTTTAAGAGGGTATGGGACATGAGCACTATTACAAAATAGTATCAAATTTACCTAGGACTCATCATATCAGGCAAGGCACTGCAGAGAGCTCTGTACAGCTAGAGATGATTCATACACAACATCTACTAGCTGACTGAGCTGGGGAAGTAAGTGGCAGTGAGCTTTTATACACAGTGCCCTCTCAGCTGCACGCGCTGATTCGTTGGTACAACAGAGCGCGCGAAAACTGGCTTACTATTTGAAATTGTAAATAAATTACTATGAATTTTTTTCAAAAAGTATCGAATACCGATAGTCGGATTTATGTATCGATATATCGATACATATCGCCTCAAAAAAGTATCGATACTATCGGATATATCGATATATATCGCCGATTTCTAGTAGAAATCTCATTAAAAACTTAAAAAAAGTGCGAAATAGTCGACAAATAGTCGATTTTTCGTGAAATAGTCGCTGAGCTCGAAATAGTCGAAAATAGTCGATTTTTTTATTGGTTTAAAATGCACCATTTGTTGAGATCGGTGGAGATATGAAATAATACTAGCAATAGTCGACATAATGGCAATAGTCGAAAAACTATTTTTGCGCTCTCTATATATGACGATATTTTAGTGCACGTACTCAATTGCATGTATTGTAATTTTTTTTTATAAATTATTAAATATACACGGCATCTTAAAATAATTTGAGATTAAAAATATTGATTTAAAAAAAAAATAAATATATGGTTTTTGAATTATATATAATTGTGAGAGCTGTGCAGCCGTGAGCCGTGAGCCGTGAGACTGGAGAACTGCGCGATGCGCGATCCTGCCGCTGCTGCGATCGTCTCGTCTGCTGCGCGTCTGCTTCAGCGTCTGCTCGGTCGGTGGCGGGTCGGTGGCGGTGCTCGCTCGTAAGTTTTGTTCCATTCCACTTTCCCTTATTCAAGCAGGAGCAACCAGGGAGCAGCCAGGGAGGGGTGAGCGTGAGGCCGTGAGGGAGTAAAAGCAAGCAGCAGCAAGCAGGTCAGGATTGGCACCTGATCGGCACCACTGGAGACTGGAGTGGACTGGAGTGTACTTGAGTGTACTGGAGGACTGGAGTAAAAGCTGGTAAAAGCAGAGTAGAAAAAGGAGCGGGCTGGGAGAGTAGCATTGAGCATTATAGTACATAGTAGAAGCTAGAAGCAGCAGAGTCTTTTAGCAGAGAACAGGCACTGAACAGGCAGAGAAACAGAGAAAAGTGAGAGAAGCAGACTCTGGCTCTGGCTACAGACTGCAGGAACACGACGCAGAAGCAGGGTGAGCAGGGCAAATTAGGAATTAGGAGTAGTTGAGCAGGATTACAGGTATATATGTTTCTGGAGGTTATAGTATACATACAAACATACAGTACAGTTGTAGTATGATTTAGCGAGCAAATATAGTGACATTGGGTGAGCAAGCAAAAAGCTAGCAGAGAACGATCGGATGTATGTACGTATCATGTAGAGCAGATCGATCTGCTCTGACAGTGCTCTGAACTCGAGTTCATTGCAGATCTGATGCAGGAGTGTGAGAGATTGAGAATTAAGAGCAGAGAAAGCAAAAAAAAAAAAAAAAATAAATAAATGCACATGTAAGGGAGGGAAATAAAGCCCCCCCCCCCTCATTATTTTTTATTATATTTCATATGATTTATAAGTACACTCCTCCAGAATAAATCTGACCGGAGCGTTAATCTCTCCAAACGTTAAAGATATGGAGAAACTTTAACGCAATCGGTCAGATTTATTCGGGAGGAGTGTACATGTATTATGTAGTATGATATTATGGCCTTAATTCACACACACTTTTTATAATTCATAGTATTAATTTATAGCAATTGCGTTAAATAAGGTATATAATGTATGAATTTTATACTGCATTATAATACTGATGAATTAATTCATCGCCTTTGTTGTTGAGTGACTATACGCGTGTATTGATAATAAAATGCATGTATCAAATATGTCATGATACAATAAAGATATATGTAATACACACTGAACAAATATAGTATGAAAATTCAGGGAAAAAATTGCAGTGCAATTTACATTTTTGTGACTGAATGTGTATTATAGGCACACATTGTATGGTTCAATGATTTCCTATTAAATTGTTTAATTATATAATTTATTTGTTGCTTACAGAAACAATGGCACCAAAGAAAAATCTGAATACCAAACCATCTTCCAAATTTAATGTGAACGATAAAATTTTGAGTTATATAGAGAAAGAAAGACTGCTAGAAGCTATACTTGAATTTGGTCCAACAGATTTAGAAGGCTTGCTGCCTTCTGTACCAAATCGTACTAAGGATGAATTGCTAAAGTATTTAAATGGTCTGAAGTACGAAGGCAAATGGTGCCTTGAGAGTGAAGATGCCAAAGAGCCATTTGCCGAGCAATGGTTGCACTCATTCCATGCACGAGATGAGAGAGGAGGTCTAGAACAAGATTTCTCTTACCTTGTTAGTGAGGTCTGTATTGTGTATTGTACTACTTTTATAATTGAACATATAGATACATTGATGACCCCTAAATAATACAAACCCTTTCAAAAGCCAGCATAGAGCACAATTCTAATTTGATCTCCGCAACGCTATTTCAACTTAGCAGTTTTTGGTATTTTCAATTATTATGTTTTAACTTTTATTCTTGGTCAAAACAGGTTTTTATTGTACTTGTAAGTCCCTAAAATTTTATTGTGTGCAACACTTTGACACATGTAGATCCCAAAGCGGACCAAGCCGCGCCTGCAGTATGTTTGTTTGTACAAAGTTTTTGTTTCAGTTTTTGACAGTGATTGCAACACAAGAAGATCACCCACCTCCTGAAGCTTGTGCTGGAGTTGACTTCAGTGAATTATATCACTACCTAGCTCACTTAACCAAAGGTCAACCTCCTCCACAGTAAGAAGCCCTTGTTTTCCGTCTGAAATTAGACATACACACCATGCCTAAAACTTAAATTACATAATATATAACTTTTATTCAGCTGTGTTCTTGTTCTTTTTTTTTTTTTTTTTTTTTTTTGCACAATTTTTTGCATATCAAAATTCAAAATTAAATTCTCCTGCTGAATTAATTTGTTATGCAGAAAGTTATGCAAAAATAAGAATAAATGTGAATAACATTTTATTTATTATGGTTTTAAAATCAAGTATATAGTGGCCTATTCATAATTTATGCCTGTTAATTTTTCAAGTATAAAAAATTAAAACTGAATTTACTGGAGAACTTTTATATATTAGCCTACGTGCTACAATAATTAAAGCAAAACTTTGTAAAAATGGTTTCTTTGACCTGTGTAAAGCAAAATGAAGGATTTTTTTTTCATTAATAGTATTATTGTTTAAGAAACCTTAACTTATATTATATTTTTTATTGCGGAAAAAACAACTTTTGTTGATCCTAAGATGCTAAGATTTTCAATCATGCTCGTAGGAGAAGTTGTTTATATGTAGTTTGCTTAATGTTCTCAAGTTTTGCCTATTATTGCTCTAGAAAATGTAAATTACTGATATGCAAGACTATACAGTATGTCTGTGTTTTATATACCTTATTTTAACTTAAATCATATCGATGCCTCTGCGTCAGAAGTGAGCATCTACAATTTCCAGATTTCCGACAAAACGACTATCTACACTTTCCGCCAACGAGCATCTGCAATGTTAAGCTTATGGCTGCTAGTTGAGTTACAGCGCTGCTCGGAAAGTGTAGATAGTCGTTTTGTCGGAAGTCTGGAAAGCGTAGATGCTCGCTTTTGACGCGGAGGCATCGATATATATTTCATCACTTCAAATAGTTTTCTCTTGTGTGTTTATTTTATAGAATTAATTTTTACAGTGTTTATACAAATTCTTCTTCTTCTTTTTATTTTTTATTTTTTTACATTTTTGATTTTGTTAATGCATATCAAATTAAAATATGTATTTATATTTTTATTCTGTATTATGTCAAATTGGCGTGTTTCAGGTTGAAAAGTGTGGCTTCAGCAAGATTCTTGTACACTGTTGCTTCTTGGTTAAGTGATGTTGTTAACAAGAAGAACATTGCTCGGCATGCAGCTTACCTTCACAAGTGCAAAATGGGGAGCATTCCTGCTGTTGATGTTAAGGTATAATATTGGCGAGAAAAATAAATTATTAAAACTGATGTATATTGTCATATATAATAATACTTGTGAGAAAGCATAAAAACATAAAGTATCATAAATAATGTGGCACATATCAATGACTGTTAATTATGCAAATTTGCACCCCTCGATATGAGGAAAACTGTTAACGATACCGCAACTATAACCAAGCTGCACACAACTTCCGTCTGGACCCTTTCACATGATTGTGCCGTTATTGTGGGATACCCCGGATGGAGCTGGTCTAATGTAAACCAATGCACATGCAACTGTTGTTTTGCTACAGAGTGCTTTGAGTTTCCAGCTTTTTGTCGGTATCTGTCAGTTTTAAAACCTGCATGTGAAGTTAGGTGTACAGTGGTCCTGGATAAATCTGACCACTTGCTTTAAAGTTTCCCCATATATGTACAAACCATTTGTAGAGATTGACACTTTGGCAGCTTGGGTCAGATTTTTTTGGGACCAGTGTACATGTGGGCATTGATATTTTTAGTAATAAATTGAATATTGGTTATTGTTTTATAACAATTCTTGAAACATTTCAATGGCTTCAATCACTTCAATCAATTCAAAGTATGTCTAGTATTTCTCATTTAAATTTCTCTGTGTCTAGTATTTCTCATTTAAATTTCTCTGAAATTAGTTGAGTAGTTAAAAAAAGAAAAGAAAAAAAAAAAAAAAAAGAAAGAAAGAAAGAAGAAGAAGAAGAAGAAAAAGAAAAAGAAAAGTTTCTCCTTATATATAACATGATAATGTCAAATTAGGGGACCCTTGGCTTTCTCCGCGAGCTAAACTGATAAACTCCATAGCCTTTACATTTGTTATTTATTTTGTCAAATTATGATAAAAATATTATCTGCCATTTTTTGTAAAGTTTGAAGTGCTAATTTTCAGTAAAAACAAATAATAATAAAATTAACTATGTACCAATATCGCTTATTTCTCTATATTCACTATATATAGCAATCCACACCAGTGATTTTTACCATTTTAATACTATGTAAAACTTGCATGCTCTCAATTCTATGCAACCTATAATAATACACTTTTTAAATCAATGTAAAACAATTGACTTCTACATATCTTGTATATGAAATAAAGAAAAATACTGTATAGGTTTGAAGACCAAATAATCGTGTAAATCAATGCAATGTAAAATATAACTTTAATGCTTTCAGGATGCAAAGAAGCGTGATGACTCTCTCAACTTATTGCATGTACCATCAAAACTGGTGAAGTTGAAGAAAAAAGACCATTCTCAGTGTTTTTATAATAATTCCTTGTAAAAGTGGCAAAATCACTGTATTAGTTGAAACCAGAGTAGATTGAGATGATTCAATAATTTAATTCAATTTGTTATAAGTAGTGTTAAAAAAGTGTTTATTCCTATTAAAAATCTAATTAATGATTTTTACTGAAACAAAGCAAAGGCTGCCACGGGACTCAATTTTAGTCTACATTACGTCACCTCTGAGCGATAACCTCGTATAGCACACAAGTCTAGTTTTGAGATATTTAAGGTCAAAGTTAAAATTTGTGTACTGATTCTACTTGTTATGGCAGCTACGGGAAATTAATTTTCTTTAAATGTAGGTTCAATGCGCAACTTTTGCCGTAAGTTTGAAAGTTTTACTACTTACCCTTAGAATTTTAATTAAGGGTTGAAAAATTGCTTTTTATCGTAAAGCACAGAGAAGCTAAACATCGGTTTAGAGTATAAACCTCGTATATGAAAAATACAGTTTAATTAGCAATTAAAAATAGTTAATCATGTTCAAAAGTTTTAAAAATTTCTGGGTAGGTTCCTTGTACCCTTAATCATAAATTTTGATGAAATTCAAAGTTTTTAATTAACAATTAAATTTAAATAAAAAATAACAATTAAATTATTGTGAACAAAATTTAAAGCTTTATAAATATCTGCATAAAAAAAATCCTAGATTTATGAAAATCTCAGAGTTTATCACTAATTATCCTTTCTTTATAGGTTATATGTTAAAACCGTTAAGGTTTAATTATTTACCCTGAAAACGTACAATTTCATATATACTTCATTTTTTATTCAAAATTCTTACTCCTTGACCTAGAAAACCTATAAATCCATACTATGGACAATATAAATTTGTTATTTATAAGAAAAATTAGCAGGGTAAAAAGGTACTTCTCAGGGTAAGTCAGGGTTGACTTGATTTATTTGTACCATGTCTTATTGGGTATGTTTTTATATGTTTTTGGGGTCTTAGAAACCGAAAATGACATTAGTTTGCATCTACAATGAAAAATAAAAAGTTTAAGGTCGGTTTCAGGGTCGAAAAAGGTACCTAGAATTTTTAAAAAAAAAAATATTGACAAGTAGGGTTAGCAAAAGGCCCTAAACAAAAATTTCGTTAAGTTCTGAAAATGTTTAAAAACAGACTATTTTTTTAGTAACTCATGTTTTCTGACCTTTTAGGTAAAAATTCAGGTACTTTCAGGGCAAATTTGGTGTTTCTAATTTTTGAACCTTAATTAATATATACAAGGCATTAGTAATCCGTGTCGCTAACTCAATTTTTTCAAAAATGTGCTATACGAGAATATCGCTTGGAGGTGACAATTAGTTAAGTTTTATTTTTTTTACTTAGTCTGTTTTATTAGTATTATTCTGTATACTTATATTTTAATAACAATGGTGGCTATGTGTATAGTAACTTTTAAGTATATTAATTTTAATATTTGTGCTTATACTTTCTTTGACTGTAGTAGACATGCAGCCTGCACAAACCTAGAAGGAAGTTGGTTTGAACCAGATATATTCCCTTTTTTTTTTTCTGATAATAATTTTAATAGATCAGTACAAAAATTTAGCATTTCAGTATAATATTGAAGCAATTAAATACATATTGGAAATTAAATTCTCATATAATAGGCCTATATTATAATATAATGCTAAATACAACAAAGTGTTATCTGCTTGAAACCATGCATTGTTCTAGTTTTGGTCTGGCTGTACATATTATTTACTTTTAATTCATGTTGAATAATATGTAGTATGTTACAAAGACTTTTTGTTTATACCTAATGTGATAAAATTATTATATTAATATTATTAATTGTTATGATTAAAAAAAAAAAAGTCTGATATTAAATGACTGTTTAAATTTTATTTACTCTAATTGATAAAAATGTTGTTAAAAATGTATAAATATATATTTTTATTGTTAATATTGCTATTAAAATATATTTAAGAAAAATAAACCATCGCTGCATGGTTCGGCATGATAAATTGTTAAATTAGAGAAAAGGATAGGGGAGCCCAGCAAAGGCCTTACCATATATAGTGCAGATAGTCCCATAGTTTGGTGAAAATCTTGCTAGAATAGACATAAAAAAAACTAACACATTGAATACTGTAGCTTTTGGCACTAAACTCCAAGAGAAGTGTTATGCTTTTGTCAGTCCTTACACTTACTGCTAGAGAAACTGTGGAGTTTAGTGCCGAAAGCTATCCAATATGTAGTTATGTTTATCTCTGTGCTAGCAAGATTTTCACTGGGCTATGGGAGTCTTCAATATGGCAAGGTCCTTGCTGGTTTCTTTTATTATTTTCTTTCAAATTTATCATACCTAACTGCGATATATATATATATATATATATATATATATATATATATATATATATTACATTAATTCATAATTTACAAATTAAAACATCCACTTAATCTATCTAATTGGCAAGTTAACTATGAGATATAATAAGCTGTTCTGCTTTATTCTTTTGTTCAGTTCAACATTCCTGACCTTTTTTTCATTTTTGACAATGTACAAATATTTCTTGCTAGTACAATATTTCATGTTATGTGCATGTGTTCTATTTCAATACCAAAAAATAAATAAACTATTTTGTCTCTAAAGATTATATTTTTATTGCTTTGTAAGGACATACATATCATGATATCCTGGAAATATAATAATCAATTAAAGTGCTCTTTACAATATAATATGACACAGTGTCTCAAATAAGTTACCCATGCACCGATCTATAGGCCTTTGCTGTTGTAATTTTTAAGACCCTGATCAACAACATCATCATCACAACTTTTAAACTTCAGCAAACTTTTACATGCGAGGAAAAATAATACAATTAGAAATGGCAAAAAAAAAAAAATAATAATAATAATAATAAATAAAAATACAAGTTTGAAAAATTGAAGTAAAATATAAAAAATAGTACAGCTCTGGCCAAAAGTTCCCTAATGATTTGCATAGGCAACCCGCAACCACACTATGTTATCTTTATGAGAAAACGCAGCGGCCGCCGCTACCCCCGTTCGGAAACTTTGGTCCAGAGCTGTACATAGAATGATGAGAGCGTGTTTTAAATTAAAATTTAATGAAAAGCAAGGATTCTCAAATATATTTTTTTTCAACTTTTATATACCAGCCGCTATGTTTTTTGTTTGTTTTTTCCCCTCATATGCTTAATTATTTTATTGGTTTAACCAGAGTCCCCTCCACCTAAAGGTGGAGGGGACTCTGGTTTAACTAATTTTTTTCTTTTTGAGGAATTTTAAAAACAGTTATACTATTATTTTTTGAACCTTAGAAAATAGAGTTATAAAGAGCTTGTTTTAAGTAATGGCTAGCAAGTTTTATTGCCTCTCATTGTAACTTTAAAAAATAATTTGAAATAATTCCTATTTGGAAAATGCAAATTTTACAGCCTTCAACACAAAACAGGTGTGAAAACCTATTAACTACAGTTTATGCAAATAGACAATTAAGCAACGTTATGAAACTTAGCGGAGTGAATGGAAGGAGAGATAGAGGCAGGTCTGATGTGGTTGGATAATGTTTGAAAAACAAGAATGTACGCAGTATGAGATGCAAAAAGAAATGTATGAAACAAGGTATGAGTCTGAAGGAAGCAAGAGAAGTATGTCAGGGTAGAAAGTTACGGAGGTCTATCACTATGTCGGTCTAAAAACATCTGTGTTGCTGGCGCTTACCCCAAAAGGGACTAAAGTGTCATGATTATGTATGTATTAATGTACGTATGTATGAAACTTGATTGACCTTGACAAATTAGTGCTTATTTTAATCAAATAGAGGTACTATACAATTTCTAGAACTTCGTCCCCCCCCCCCCCCTTGAATTTGTTATTTACATTCTAAATGCGTTTTTGTTAATAATAATAACAACTTACAATCTAACTTTTGACACATGCATTTGTGCCTGTTAATGCAAAAAGAAAGTTTAATTTCACTCAATGTGAAGAATGAACCCCCCCCCCCCCCCCTCTATTTTAACACTGCACAACTTTGCCTTACAAAAGAAACAAGAAAACATATGAAGTGAAGGTAATTATTTAATGGATTTAGGTGGCTATATTATCAGGATGTCTATCACTGGGTCAGGATAAAACATCTGTGTTGTTGGCTTTCCCCGAAAGGGATTATAGCGTCATGATATGTATGTATGTATTATATTGATGGCATACATACATTTTACCATAAGACATCAACTATATTTATCTGAAATTTTTAAAAATGTCAATATGCAGTTCTAATATGTCAGATAATTCTTGTAGTTTATAGTGTGTCTAGTTTGTATTTCTAGACATAATCAAAAAATAACCTAAACAAATGTACAGAGTTTTGTATTGCTGTTTTTGATTGTATTAGAGATTGGAAAATAAACTACTTTCAATTGAATTAAAAACCATATCACCATTTCAAAGTTATCAACAAAATTTAATGTTTATCCTGGCACTTACTACTTATATCTTATATATAATACAATAGAGGAAATGCATAACTAGGAGTTCTTAAAAGATAAAACAAAATATGTTGCAAAGCATTTATTAGAGAATTTTTTATATTAATTCTTACACATAAAAAGCCTATATCTAAATATAACTCTCCAAGTATGAAAAAAAAATATATATCATAAAATATAATTCTAAAGTTCCAATTTTCGTAACTCAAGATTTTTAATATTTGCATAAAAATATGATTATTATCTAATCCAAACACGATTCAATACTATTTTGTACATTAAAATAATGAAACTCAGTTATAGGCACATAAAAAAAATTCTGTTTAGATAGTAACAAAATCTTACAATTAGATGGAGTCATAAAAGAAAAATAATACAGTATAATTAGGTCAAAATTGACATTTTGTGAGACTCAAAATTTTATGAGTATATGCAGACTCGGATTGGGTCCTTTGAGGGCCATTTGGTAATTTGGTTATGATGGTAGGAGCCAGTGAGCAAACGCTAACCTTCTCTTATGGCCAATCCAAGCCTGAGTACATGATATAATAAAAAATAAATGCATGACAGTTTACAATAAACTAAAAAGTTATTAAAAGTGGAAATTTAATAATACAGCTTGATTTAGAAATAAATCTAACTTTAGCTAAACGGCAAACATAATTTTAATAGAAGCAGTTCAATCGAGCAGTCTAAAAACTTGTATAGAATCCAACTCAAAACAAATTTACTCATTATGGGATAAAGATAGTAATAAATAATTACAAGATTTAAAGCTATTGTATAAAAATATAAGATCTATTATTTGTCTTACCAAAATAATTAAATAATAGTTTTTATTTTGTCATGTGTCTATTAGTATCAAAAAGAGCCTCTTACATTTTCAATAAAGGTGAGTTTCTTATCAGTATCCGGTAAGGCATCACCTTTTTTGAATTAGTAAGAAGTGTTTTTTGAAACTAATACACAAATATATCTATGAAATTTGATAAATTAATTGAATATGTTCAGGTTTAAAATTATTCAGGCCCTTGCTGTTTTCTAATCATTTCTTCCTTTAATTATTTACATGACACTCATAGTCATAATACAAAGTGCATAATATAAAATATACTTTATCAAAGAGAGCATTAAAGAGATACAATATAAAAGTTAATTGATATACTTTATTATTGGGTTCTATTATGTACAAAAGGTTTAAATAGTATACGCTATATCTATCTAGCCTAATCCACTTTGTTTTTAATGTGTGATAAAGAAAATAAAAACTTAAGTAGTATAGCCTAATTTAAATAGGAAATTTGAAGAAATAAGAGAACAATGAAGATCTAATATAGTTTACAAAATAGAGGTTTCTGATAGTATTTTGACATAAAATGGATATATTTAACAGTTGTAATCTGTTGATTGCTGAGCTCTAAAAATCAGTACTTGAGCAATCTAGATAAACAGACTTACTCAACAGCAAGAGAGAAATGTTCAACCTCCTCCAGTTGAGAATTGAAGCGAGAGGCCCATGCATCAAGCTCCTTATTCTGTAAAAAAAAAAAAAAAAAAAAAAAAATAATAATAATAAAAAATTAATACATACATAAATGTCACTGAATTAAGAAGTATATGATGTTAACAAATTCAATTTATAATAGACAATAGTTCATTTAAAGAAAAAAACAGTATCAATAACAAAGAAAAGGATTGAATTACCAGCAAGGGCCTTAACACAGTAGAAGTTCTATGGAGAGGTCGAAGTCTCGTGTGGCACAGTTTTGTCATAAAGAATAAATATAATATAAGAAAAAAAACATTTTGGTTTAAATTGCAAATCAAAGGAAAGTAATAGATAGTATTAAAGCACGTTATATTGAAAACTATATTACGCGAAAATCTTTAATTAATAGAAACAAAAAAGGGGACGCAAAATTGCAAGCACAAGGCCGCTACTGAGAGAATTTTTACTGCCGTGATTGAAATGTGACCAAACTAACCTGTCTTACCCCTCGTCAAGTTGTGTACACCGTGTTTCGCCCTACCCACGATCAATATATCGCATTCCATCAAACTTAAATACCACGCAGTTAATTAACCGAGTGATAATTCATTTAATGCATCACGATATATATCAAGTAGTTCAGGGGCTCGTCAGCACAACGATCCGACATTTGCGAGACAAAGATGCACGCAGGCTTGTTAGGCCGCGCACATAAAGAAGTTCATTTCAGTTATGAAATGCAATTTTTTATAAAAAAAAAACTATGCCAAGCGAGACTTCGACCTCTCCATAGAACTTCTACTGTGGTACCGCCCTTGCTGGTATTTCTACCCCTTTCTTTATTATTAATTTAGTTTAAAAAAATATTTATAAAATAGTTGGTAGTACAGTGTTAATGTAAAATACGATATGCCTAGCATCTCACGTTCTCACATTACATCAAAGACACAACATTATAAAACAGCATCAGCCTTACTCATGGCCTTTTGTTAGACCGGTTATGTCCTTTACCTAGGACTCATCAGTAAGGCTTGGCAGAGAGCTCTGTACAGCTAGAGATGGCTCACATCGCATCTGCTAATAGACTGAGCCGAGCAAGCAAGTGGCAGACACGTTTTTATCTGATGCCCCCACAGCTGCATGCACTGATTGGTTGAACAACCGCACGGGCAAACCCGGCTTGCTATTTAAAACCTATCATCCTCAAGCTGTAATATAATATTGTGCACTGACAATAAGAAAGGTGTAAGACTGGCAGCCAGCAAGCCATACGTGCCCTCCCTCACTTCCCAGAGATCCCCAACTCTAGAAAGTTCGCAAGAGCAATACACCTACCAGTCGCAAAGTATCGCGATCCAAGCTAGTTACATTGTTTAATATAATGACATAGGGGTAGGAAAAGTAAAAAGATGAGTAATAGGAGAGATAGAATATATGTGCACTTAAGCATATAGATTTATTAAATTTAGTATGTGCACTTATTGGAGTTAGCATGTAAAAGGGCTGAAGAAAATATAAATGAAAGAATTTTATTTACAAAAGCGTAAAAATTAAAACACCTACCTATTTTATCATCTTTTTATGAATAAATTATCAAGAAGTCGATTTCTTTCCTTAATTAGTAGACTATAAGTTGGTGTACTTACATTTTCCTCCTGTTTAAGATCCTTGTTTTTTTTGTGATGTTTGGTTTGGTGAAGTTTCATGTTGGATGTGCCTTCATCTGCAGCAACATCTCCAAACAACAAATCCTCATCTTCTTCCTCTCTACACTCTTCCTCCTCTTCATTGTCAGAACCTCCTTCCTCAATGCCCAAGAACGTAGGGGCTTTACGAGTACGTCGCTCATATGACTTGCGAGCAGGCTGCAAAAAATAAAAGTAATGAGATATTGCTATTTGCCAACAGCATGTTATATTTTTACCTCATCTTAATTACAGTACCTAAGTTAGTTACGCTATTACTCAAATGATTTTAACTATGTATAAATTTGAGACAAAAAACATCATGGTTGGTATATAAATATTAAAAATTTAAAAAAATACAGTATGGTAATTGTACTAGTTATCGGCAGCTTAAGGGTCTTAAGGTTGAAATTCCTATAGTATTGTTGAGAAAAGCAGCCAAACCGACACTGCCGCAGTTATCGGCACCCCCTATTATCGGCAGTTTATCTCGGCCCCCTCTAGGGATAAAAGAGTTTGTAGGTAGTGGTATGGCAAGTAGACAAAATTCTAAGATAGGTTGGTTCTAGTTAGAATCTCGTAAACTTATTACTTTTGCCGTAAAACGAGCCTGCCGATAACTGCGGCCTACCGATAACTAGTACAATTACCATATGCAGAAAAGAAAATAGTAGAACAATTAGTAAATAGTTGAACAAACAATAGTTGAATTCAAAATTAATTAAAATTTTCTAATTTGCAGATTGTTGCAAATTATTGTTTGTTGCAAGAATATTGTCTAGCATAAATCTATGATAGAAATTTGATCCCATCTCCCAACAATTTACAAATTATGTTGTGTTCACAAAACACATTTTCTAATATTTTGATCAAAATAAAATGCATTCTTATAGAGCTCACTTAAGGTACTACTTTAGGGTAGGAGTTGGTAGAGAGGGTGTATTTTTATTATTATTATTCTGAACTAGGTTTAGGGTGCTGTACCTAAAAATGAAATAAAAAAAAAATTCTATCTTAAAAACTCTTGTCACTACAGAGCGTCAAAGTACCGCACAATGCCCCGCCCCCTATGCTAATAAGTCTATATTTGAGTCCCGATTTTGCCCCACTTTTATTTTTTTTCAGTGGTTAAAAAAAAATACTAGCTTGTTCTTCGTGTTGACTTTTAATGAAAAATGATTTTTCAGACTTTTCTAGAAAGAACTTGCCGAGAAAAAAATTACCGCAAATTGACTCATGTTAATTGAATATGCAAATCTTCAATATTTTTTTCTCCGTAAAAATCTTGTAAAAATTGTTGAAAATCTCAAATTCATTAAAAGAGTATCTGTAGACCACGCTTGTATTTTTTATTGAGAAGTTCATCAATTCAATTTTGCACATGTTGAGCTTGAAGTTTTGTATCTTGTGCAAGCCAAAGGGGGCTTAAAAAAAAAAAAAAAAAAAAAAAAAAAAAAATTTGAGGCTCATTTGCGGAAAATTGATTTGAGCAAAAACTTTTTGGAGTATAGAAAATCGTTCCTTGGTTTATTATAAAGCTAAATAATAATATAAAAATGAACTTTACGACAACATCGCTAGCCTAAAGTAGTACCTTAACAATATCAATGAGGAAGTCTACACGAAGTTAACCTCTAGGTTTCAATACGTCATTTGAAAGAGAAAAAGTAGTAGATAAACTTGGCATAGGCAATTACCTGGAATTTTGGCGTTTTATTTAATAATAGAAGAAATAAAAAATTTCAATTCCCAACCCTTTGCCGACTATGACGTCATTTGTTTACATCCGATTTTCAATTGTCTTCTGGATATCATGCAACTGCTACACATTCAAAAAATTTAACGGCCAACGGCCACCTTTCAACAATGGGATCGTTTGAAATCCAGAAGACAATTGAAAATCGGATGTAAACAAATGACGTCATAGTCGGCAAAGGGTTGGGAATTGAATTTTTTAATTTCTTCTTTTATTAAATAAAACGTCAATTTTCCAGGTAATTGCCTATGCCAAGTTTATCTACTACTTTTTCTCTTTCAAATGATGTATTCAAACCTAGGGGTTAACTTTGTGTAGACTTCCTCATTAGAAAAAATGTATTGTGAGCAAGGCATAATTATACAATCTTCATCCCATTTAATTTATTTTCAATTCAACATTTGTCATATGAATTTATTTTTTTTATTTGAACTACAGGTTTTCTTTGGTGCAAGTAGTCCTGCAGCAGGTCTTTCAAATTTTTAACAAAAACAGCTAAAATTAGCTACATATTTTGTAATGAAAATGTTACTTGAAACTAAACTAATAGTTAAATGGTACAGATGTAAAAATACAAAACTAATGATTTAAAACCCACACTTAAGTACATAATATTTGCAAAAATTTAGCTATCCCAGTCATGAAAGAAAATTCATTTTATTAGGGAAATAGGCACTCCATGTTTAATATTAAAAATAATTTAGAGGTACAGTATACACAATACATGTCGATGCTTACTTGTCAAAGTGAACTAACAACAGTACTACACTTAACAAATTTGGCTCAAAATGAACGATCTTCACTTTACAAATTCCAAGTTCACCCATTTATTTTACCCGATAAACCGGTATAAGCGCCAAACATATATATTGTTCATTTTGAGTGAAATTTGTAAAGTGTAGTTTGTTTAATTCAATGGGTAAGTATGGATGTATTATTATTTTTTTAATCTCTGTGCTAGCAAGATTTTCACCAAACTAAGAGATTCTCTTCACGATGGCAAGGCCTTTGATGGCTTCCTCTATCCTTAGCTTTTTAAATTATTAGCCTACAGTATATTATACTTGCATTACATATTTGTTCATTATACGTATAGGCTGTTATTAGATAGGATTATAAATTTTGTAATTGTTATCAATTTAAAACTCCTAAATGATTACCGGTAGTACCATGTTGTAATAGGCCATGTTACTGACACAAAACTGCACAAACCTGTCTGAAATTCCTTTGAGGAGATCCTGGTTGATCCTTAATTTCCTCTAAAGAAGGAAATTCCTCATTAATGATTGTTGCAGATGGAGCTTCCACTTGTACATTACTTTTCATGGCAGCCCTCAAAGTTCCAATTGAAAGTCTGGTAGGCAATGGCAGAGGACTGTCTTTTACTGGAGAGTTCATTTTTCTTGGACTTCTGCGTGGAACTTCTATGGCTGGCTGGACTTTCTCTGGAGTTCCCATTGCTTTCCTTGGTGAAGTCCTAGACTTACTTGGAGACAACCTTGATTGTGGACTGGCCATGACAGGAGAGAGGAAAGTTTGAAGAGGAGGGAAAGTTTTACCAGGCCGTTGTGGTGTTGAAGATACAACAGGAATATGAGTAGGCTTCTTTTTAATTTCTTCAGTAGGCACAACAGCTGAACGAGAACCAGTTGCAAAAAGCCCTGCATCATCAACAAGCTCTTCTTCTCCGTCATCATTTTGAACACTTAAAAATGAACGAATACTAGTTTGCCGTAATCTAGATGAATTATTAGTGCTTTCATCAGCAGGCAAAGTATTATCCATTAAATCCTGACGAAGACTAGGGGTAGCTGGTTTAACTCGTGGGGTTAAGCTATTTTTAGTTACACGTTCTCTTGCTTTAATGATTTCTTGATATTCAAACCTGATTGGGCCAGTAGTTTTAGGTGATCCATTTATTACACACCTGGAAGATCTTGGAGATGCAGTGGGTGTTGCTGTGACTGGAGAAAGTGCTTCTATATCATCATCATCATCATCAAATAGATGAATAAGTGGCGGTAAATCCTGAATAGGTAAGGATTTACGAGGAGATTTCACTGGGGTTGCAGGCTTAACCACTGTTGTTGCTTGTTTAGGAGGGACTGGAGTAGCATGCTCTACTTGCTTACTAGGCATATCGGGAAGTACTGTAGGTTTACTTGCTGCAGCTACGGGTTTCTTGTCCTGTAGACGGAAAGGGGCAATATGTTTTACTGCTTTAGGTTTTTGAAAATTTTTACTTGCTACTTTAGCTTTTGCTTTAATTGCTGGTTTTGACTTTACTCGAGCAGGTTTCTTCTTTTTCTTGGGTTTTGGTTCTTCACTACTGTCAAATTCAAATTCATAAAGAGCCAATCGTTCATTTTCTGATCTTGGTTTAATTGCCAATGGTTGTTCTTCTTTGTTACTCTTGTATACACAAGACTTAGGACCTTTATCTTCACTGGCACTGACAACAGTGTCAGTGACTGCATTACCATAAAAGGTTGATACTTTGAGTGCTTTAGCCGTTTTAGCTTCTTTGTAGGGTGTAGATGGCTCAGGTTTTTCTTCCTCTACCTCTTCCTCTTCACTTTCACTGGATTCGTTGATTGATCTCAATATTTCTTCTTTGTTTACCCGTAAAGGTCTGTGTTGAGTGATTGTTTTGTCTTTTACTATTTTCATTGAGACTTCCGACTCATTCTCTTTCAGACTTGCTGTTCTCTTGATTCTTGCACTAGCTCTTGGAGGATCTTGCATTTTGAACTCAGAATCTAAGGCATTTGGAGGCTTGGCTGGTGATTTTAAATTTTTGTTTACAATTTTATTTCCAGCAGTTGTTTTAGGTGCAACCCTCTTTGTTCTTTTAATTTCCTCCGTTTTAGGAGCATCTTCTGTTTCACATTTTTTGTTTCTTGTGTCTGCAATCTTACTTTGAGATGATAGCTCAAAATTATCAGTCAAAGAAGAGACTGAAGATCCACTGTCTGCTTGTTTGCTTCTCAAACGAGCTCTTTTGGGGGGCGACGGTGTTTTGTTTGTTTGATCTTCTAGAATATTTCGGTCGACTGTACTACGAGCTGAACGAGATCCTTTTGAAATAACAACTTCCCCGTTTACCACAGAATTGGGATGCTTGCGTTTCGCAGGGGATGATTTATTTGATTGCACATTAGAGCTTCTCAAAGTACGACCCATCGTAGGTCTGGAGGCCTTCCTCGGTCCTCCTCTACAAAGATGACATAACCATATTGAGTACATACATATATATTAACAAAAAATGCACTTTAAAATATTCAAATTTAATATTTTATACCTTACCTGTATTATTTATATATATATTTATTAAAGTTTTGATGAATATAATGATAAAGACACAAAATTAACGTAAAAATATCACTAAAATAACACAATGTTGTTGTCTGTATGTCAAACGTCCACCATATTGCTCTTTTTGGCGCCAAATGCGCCAAAATATGGTACATAGTAAGTCAAAAGAAATTATAGAAATTATTTTTTTTTTTGTAGAATATTTCATAAATTGCCAAAGTTACTCTTTTTTTCTTTATTAATATGTTAAAACTATTTCTTGCATTTTATGTGCTTTAAAAAAAGACAAAAACTGTGCAAAAAGCAACTAAATTATTAAAAAAAATACTCTTTTTTGACTTTTATTGACAGCAGCTGAGCTACGAAAAAATACATGCGCTTACTAAAATTTATTTCAAAAAAAATTAAAAATGACAATAAATCACAATACATATATCCTAGGAAAAGTATCTAATCACAAAAGAAATTTTGTGATCACTTAAATAAAATGTTATGTTAATATTTGACTTTTAGTTTTATAGTGAATAATGATATCAATAGACTTGAAAATTGTATGGAATGGTATATGAGGGGTTTCACGACCACGGGACAACTACGGCACTGCAAACAAAAAATGTTCTCAGAAAAATCTGAAAAAAATGTGACAAGTACACACTAATGAGACATAGCACATGCTGAATTTTTTTAAATTTATTTTGATTATTGCCTGAGATACGGCAATTTAAAGATGACGGACCATTTTAAAAAGGAGCGCGAGGAGCCAACTTTGACGCCCCGTATTTTCTGTTGTATGAAACAAAATTTGATAATTTATTTTTTATTGTGTTTATCATTGAGTCAAATAAATATAACTGTGATTAAAATTTATTTAGAACTTGTTAAAGTATTTGTTAGGAATTTTTGAAAATATGTATTTTTTGCTAAAATTTGCACATTTGCATACCTCTTAAAAAATAGTAAAAAAAATTTTTGATGGCATTTTGCAATTTTAGCGGTTAGATAAACGTCTTATCTTCATCTTCTGACAAGAAAACAAAAATAAGTTTAAATTTGATTGTACAGTACTGGTCAATACAAATGCCTTTTTCCGAAAAGTGCCATTTTCGACCTTCAAAAAGTCCATGTTACCGATAAATTTTTAAATATAACAATATATGTTTAGAAAGTTTATACTTTGATTATTTAAATAAAAAAATAAAAAATTTGTGTATTGCGCTGCAAATATTTTTAACGATTTTTTTTGTAACTCGCTCCACGCGCTGGTTGCGCTCGGCGTACAGGCTCTTGCGCTGAGTAAATAAACACGCGCATCGTGTTATAACGTTGATATATTTATTTCTATCACTGACACGATAATTATATTTAATTTTTCGTGATTTAATTATTATTTTAAAGCCATATACCACATAAAACGACATGTCTTTTTAATGAATAAACACGAAATGGGATCTTCAAAACTGATGACTATTTTTACCAGATATGTTAATGTAGCCCTACGAGAGAGCGTGAAGAAACTGTAAAGTATGCATTTTGCGTAAGAATTCATGTTTATGACGTCAGAAACATGCAAAAATTAGTATAAAAATGTTGTGCGGGTTGCATAAATTGAATTTTCTTATCACTGCTTCGGGACTTATAAGTTTTAATATAAATAATAAAAATTTATATTTTCGTCATGCATGTATCAATCAATCCGGCCTTTTTTGCCCTACTATATAGAGTTCTTACATGTGCAAAACAGATGTTGGCGCGTATAGTAAACAATAACACTGACTTTTTTTTATCATGGGTCAGCATCACAATAAAATATTTTTGTATTGAAAATTTGAAGTAAAAAAATATATTTTAATTTTTAAAATAACATCCAGTGTATCTGTGTATTTAACAATCAGTATTTAATGTCTATTCCATTAACTCAAATATTATCATCCATACCACCACCTTCATTTAGAAAGAATTCATTTAAGATGACAGCTAAAATGTTCATTTCTTTGTGTGAAAAATTCAAAGAGTAAAGATACAATAAAATCAACTTAACATAATATTAACATAAAAATGTAATTATGTATATTTGAAGTTAATTATAGCAAGTAACACAAAAATATTGGTTTAATAGGCTTTAATGCAGTGACAAAACTACAAACATTAATAATAAAATAATCAACATTTAAACAAATGCATTATCATGTTAATTTTAATCAACTTGCACCGTGTATACTGCGACTGACATCAGATTTCATCTAGAGGAATAATAGGTGAATGTTGCCAGCATGCTCTTTTTTTATTATATACTATCATTATAAAAATCAAAATAGCATTTGCACTCGTAATATATAAAAAAATTAACAGATTAGTTTTTTATACTTTATATAACGTATACTGTATTATATAAACTTATAGTATATCGATTTATGCTTTATTTGTCATCCATTACCAATTTTATATAACAATTAAAAAATTAAAGGAATAGACCAGAGAAAAACATAAGCATTTATATCACAAAAAAACTTGATGGGATTTACATAAATAACATCAGTTTGCCTAAAAACCCAAGAGTAGGGGAACAGTAGCAGTGATAAGCAAAATTCAATTTATGCAACCCGCACAACATTTTGGTACTAATTTTTGCATGTTTCTGACGTCATAAACATGAATTCTTACGCAAAATGCATACTTTACAGTTTTTTCACGCTCTCTCGTAGGGCTACATTAACATTCTGGTAAAAATAGTCATCAGTTTTGAAGATCCCATTTCGTGTTTATTCATTAAAAAGACATGTCGTTTTATGTGGTATATGGCTTTAAAATAATAATTAAATCACGAAAAATTAAATATAATTATCGTGTCAGTGATAGAAATAAATATATCAACGTTATAACACGATGCGCGTGTTTATTTACTCAGCGCAAGAGCCTGTACGCCGAGCGCAACCAGCGCGTGGAGCGAGTTACAAAAAAAATCGTTAAAAATATTTGCAGCGCAATACACAAATTTTTTATTTTTTTATTTAAATAATCAAAGTATAAACTTTCTAAACATATATTGTTATATTTAAAAATTTATCGGTAACATGGACTTTTTGAAGGTCGAAAATGGCACTTTTCGGAAAAAGGCATTTGTATTGACCAGTACTGTACAATCAAATTTAAACTTATTTTTGTTTTCTTGTCAGAAGATGAAGATAAGACGTTTATCTAACCGCTAAAATTGCAAAATGCCATCAAAAATTTTTTTTACTATTTTTTAAGAGGTATGCAAATGTGCAAATTTTAGCAAAAAATACATATTTTCAAAAATTCCTAACAAATACTTTAACAAGTTCTAAATAAATTTTAATCACAGTTATATTTATTTGACTCAATGATAAACACAATAAAAAATAAATTATCAAATTTTGTTTCATACAACAGAAAATACGGGGCGTCAAAGTTGGCTCCTCGCGCTCCTTTTTAAAATGGTCCGTCATCTTTAAATTGCCGTATCTCAGGCAATAATCAAAATAAATTTAAAAAAATTCAGCATGTGCTATGTCTCATTAGTGTGTACTTGTCACATTTTTTTCAGATTTTTCTGAGAACATTTTTTGTTTGCAGTGCCGTAGTTGTCCCGTGGACGTGAAACCCCTCATATGGAATATTGGACATGGTCATACAGAATAAATAGCGCATAGCGAGTGTATTTTATAGAAGCTATAATTTTACATAACATTTATTATGCCCTAATATTGCCCAAATCACTGCTTGCTTTTATTTATACATAGTATTTGTTCTGCATGGCTAACATACACATTTCTGAAAATATCGTTGTTTTATGAGATAATGAGGTAATACATGCTTTTCAAGAGCGCAAGACCTTTCTCCATGAGCGGCGAGCGAGGCGTTTACAAATCAATACCTTCAAAAAGTACCGAAAATAAATCTAAAAAAATACTTATATTTTCTTTTATCACTTCTAAAATGACTTCGCAATAAAGATAATTAAGTACTTTTCAAATTTTCATCGTAGCAAATACTATAAAATTATTTGGAAAGGAAAATAAATTAAATTTTAATATTTTTGCAAGCAAGTTTTTGCATTTTAAAGTAGCCGCGCCTGGTTTCCGTGTTCGCAAACTGGCGACCCCGTGGAGCGTTGTTGTGATCCAACATGGCTCAGGTTGTGAGAAATTTGTGATGAGCAGTACGTCAAGAAAGGCATAAATAATAACTGTAAACTTTGCGTTTTCAATTAAAATTAGTGTTATGAATTTTATGAAAGTTTTTTTAGACTAAAAATCTAATTAGGAGTTCCACAACCACAGGAATTGGAGGCCACGGGCAGTGAGAATTCAACCCGCCGATCGTCGAACAAAGGTGATTTTGCCCGCCTGTATGAATCTACGGCAAAACAAAACCGTTTAACACACTTTTATCCTCCAATTTTTTGCGTTTTAGTTGTGAAAAAGATAATTACATTGTTTTTAGATTACATATAGGTTCAATTTATTTTGAAATCGGTTTATTTTTAGAGCCAAATTTGACATGCATTTTTGTCTTTTGTATCAAAACAACATTCTTCTTCGCTGTTTTGGGGCTCTTATCGATTAATTTTACTTTGATAAGTGGAACTGAAATGTTCATTTAATAATAAGTTGTTTGAAGCAAACTTAATGTAATACACAAAAGAAAACATTTCGCAGCATATTTTATATGCTCTCGAACTTTTTGTGTGTTCAAAATCTTGTGTTTACACACACGCAACATAGCCAGCATTTGGGCGTTCTATACCTACATATAGATTGTTTTTGTATTATGTATGAGTAGGTTTAGGAGGATTTGATGTTGTTACCATAGACTTAAAAACATTTTACACATACTATATAATTTTTGTATGTAAAATTTATATCTATGTACCAAATTATTTCCAGTTTTCTAATTTTTAATTGTATGACATAAGATATGTATATGTACATACAACAGTACCCATTATAATTATGTATGATGTAACAAATCGCACACCAATATGCCTAACATTGTGTAAGAAAGAATATCAGACAATGTCGAAAAAATAGAAAAGATATGTTCATACATACATAATTGAGAATTATTTATTTACAAAAGTATACCCATTAATGTAAATATTTAATGAAATTATTATTGACGTATAATACATATATTTCTTCAGGAAATTGATTTATTAGTTTTATCCAAACATATTTCAAATTAGTATAAATATGTTTACATGAATAAGCACATCGAGCTAATGCTAGTCGTTTTTCATTATTGTAAATTTTAGTAAATACGATAATGATTAAATTGAGTTAAAGTATAGGTACTGGTATGCAATAGTGTTTATTTAAACTTTTCTTCTAAAAATCAGCAATTCTGGTGACTAATTTCACTTATGATTTGATCTGTCGTAAAGTTAAAATAGTGTATAACAGGAAAAGCTAGAGTAGAAAAAAAATGTAATGTGATATCAGAAAATGGATTGACAGATTTTATGATGATTTTTTTTTTTCATGTAAATTTCTTACAGACAAGTACCAAGGTCATACCAATGTTAGATTACATCATCATTGCTTTTCCTAGTTACTTGTTCATTAATAATTATTTATTGTAATTATTGCCTTAAATTTAGTTATTTTGAATTATTAATAGGAAAGCTGTGATATTTTTCATATAAAATAATAGATTTTAAAAATCGATTGGAAACTTTTTGTTGTTAACTGTTTTAAGTTAAATAACTAATAACAATATTATGTGCATGTAGGTGGCATCTAAACTAATATTAATTTTGTAGCCTTCATTAGTAGTTTTGATGTAGAATGGATTCAGTATTGTTGCATATCAGTATGCAATTTTTTTTTTTTTTTAAATTTTAAATAATTTATGCTTTTGAATATTTTGCTAAGCATAACAATGATATTTATTTTAATCAGCAAATGACATTTTTCATAAATTATCACTCTATTACTTTTGTTTGTTTTAATTTTTTTATGTTACAGTAATTTAATTTGAAATTTGTTTATTTTAGATGCTGATTGCTGGCTTACAACAATTTTACAGTCAAGACCCCAACCAATCTTTAAATTCTTTAACTTACACTACTGCAGCTTAGCAGTTTTACATAGCAGTACAATAGGTAAGTTGAATTGATAGTAAACTCAGTTCACGTTTTATCACCCCCCCCCCCCCCCCCCCCGCTCATTGATTTACTTCTAGACATTATCAACTTCATTAGATGTTGTGAAATAAGGTTTAAGGAATGAAACTAGTTAGATAGACAAAGAATTAAAACATAAGAAATTTATTTACCGGCAAACCTAAAAATAAACAAAAGATCCTTCTTCTCATTTGCTTTTCTTGTCATTTTAAAGCAAATGACAGTTTTATGGCTAAATAGTTTCATGTGTTGTTGTTGTTGTTTTTTGTTTTTTTAGCCAGCTCCAGGGTGACACAAGGAAGCAGTGAGAGAGAAACGGGGGTGGATTCTGTGGCTGCAGCCATGACGGACACGCGGAGGCGTGTAAAGCTGTATGCTTTGAATGCAGATCGTCAGTGGGATGACCGTGGCACAGGACATGTTTTCTCCTCATATGTTGATCGTCTTAAAGGCATGTCCTTGCTTGTTAGAGCAGAGTCAGATGGTAAGAAGTGCTTACAACTTATGTTCCCCCTCCCCTTTTTATATGCATACACAGGCTGGATAGTTTTAGTAAGCTCCTATGTTTATTTTTATTTCACTTCCAAGTTGAGAATTCTTTCATTGTATTATACCTATTCATTAAAAACGTTAAATATGAGTCTCTTAAATTATTTTAATTGACTTTATTTTTTGACTAGATAAGATTGGACTACTTCATTAAACTTTTTAGCTTAGCTATTATCATGATAATATTCATTTATACTGAGAAGTGGTAAACATATTTAATTGTAGCCTATTATGTTGTTTTCTCTCTCTAGATAAGGTTGAGCTAATATTAGATTCTCTACACACAGGATCATTACTTCTTGAGTCAAAAATCCAGCCAGACACTGCATACCAAAAACAGCAGGACACCCTCATTGTTTGGTCCGAGGGAGATAATTTTGATTTAGCATTAAGTTTTCAAGAGAAAGCAGGGTGTGATGAGATATGGGAGAAGATTTGTCAGGTAAGCATTTAATAATAACTCTTTGAGTATATTAAAATTAGTTCAATGCATTGTTAAAATAATTCCTAATATGTTTTTATATGGGCTGCCTGTAAAATTAAATGTTAAGAAAAAACATAATTAGTGAAATAATAATATTATCTCTCCATGGTCTAATTAAAGGGCTTTTGATTTTCTCCTTTAGGTTTACAGCATAATTGTTATAGATATTTATTTCAAGAAGGGTTTACCAACAGCCTGTATAGAATACTCATTTATATATATGATAGACCATAAACATCATTGCATACTTAAATAAAAAAAAAAACAAAAAAACAAAAAAAAACAAATACAAATATTATCATTAAATTAGTCACACAGTTACCACGTGAAACTTTCCTTAGTTTGTGTTATTTACTTTAAACATCATCACCTATAGTTCCATTATTCATATTTTTATCAGGTTCAAGGGAAGGACCCGTCAGTTGATATTACTCAGGATACAGTAGAGGAGTCTGAAGATGAACGTTTTGACGATACATCAGATTCTGCGCCAGTTGAGTTGCCTCCGTGTGAACTGGGTAGACTAGAAGAAATCAGTGAGGTGAGACACTCAACACAAAGCTATGTTTGTTGCCGTTCATTTAATCACACGCTATAAGTTGGCACCAACAGCAAAATACAGTGACATTTAAATTAAACAATAAAACACATTGCAGAAACAAAACAAACTTCCATGTAAATACAATTTACAAGTAGGATTAAAAAAAAAAAAAAAAAAAAAAAAAAAACTGAACCCTTACCTACTTATTTGTTACTTTTATCCAATCATGCTACAAAAACCAAAATTCTTTATTGCTAGTAGTCATAGTTTAAAATATATTGCTCATCCAATATAATATGATGCTGAGCATTTCCTAACATGATAGGATACAACTTAATGTTATTTTGAACTTTATCTTATCTTAATGCTTATCTTTTTTATCAAAGTCAATTTTAATTCTTTTTTTCTTTCCTTGTTGATGCTAGTTAGATTTTCACTTGGGCCACTTTTCTTGCAGTAGCAAATGTTGATGGGATTTTTATTTTTTAAATCAACACTTTTTCATGGGGGGGGGGGGGGGGCATACTTAAATATTTAGTTTTACTTACAGAACAGTTACACTTTGATAAATTTACTTATGGTTAGATTTTTAAATTCATCCTTTCCAATGGAAATAAAAGTGCCAAAACTTATTCCTTAAATAAAATTGATGTTATTATTCTTTTTTAATGTTTTATATTAAGATTTGTTTCTAACACATTGAAACAATTGATACGCAGGTAATCCGTAGCTGCTTGACATCTCCTATGAGGAAAGACAAGTTAGCACTGGCATTGGAAGGTGAAGGTTACATCAAAAAACTGCTGGGCGTGTTCCGAACATGTGAAGATCTAGAGAATTTGGAGGGTCTGCATCACCTTTATGCTATCTTCAAAAATATCTTCATGGTCAATAAGAATGCCTTATTTGAAGTTATGTTTGCAGGTAATTTGCCTTTATTCCAATGCCTTACCCCCCCCCCCCCTCCTTTTTCTGATTAGTTGTTCAACTTGAATGAATAAATTTGGTTAAGTTTATAATAATAATAGAAACACAATTTTTATGTCTTGAAGTTTTCATAGATTTATTATTATTATTTTTAGTATTAATAAGTTTAAAAAAATATTTAGAAAATAGTTGGTAGAGATTAGAGCACGTTGAATTGAAAATTAATAAAACGCGAAAATTCTCTAATTTAAATAGTAAATTGGGACTAGGGATCAAATATTCTAGCTTTAGCTAGTTAAAAAGTAGACGTTAAAGGGATGGAGGTATAGTGTCAAAATAAAATGCAATGTGCCTAGCATCTCACGTTCTCACACTACGTCAAAGACACAACATTATAAAACAGCAACAGACTTACTCTTTGCCTTAGACCGGTTTCGTCCTTTACCTAGGACTCATCAGTAAGGCTCGGCAGAGAGCTCTGTACAGCTAGAGATGGCTCACACCACATCTGCTAACTGACTGAGCTGAGGAAGCAAGTGGCAGTCGCGTTTATATACGCGATGCCCCCGCAGCTGCACGCGCTGATTGGTTAAAATCGCGCGCGCAAACTCGGCTTGCTGTTTAAAACCTCTCATCCTCACACTGTAATATAAAATCGTGTCTAAGAGGGGTGTAAGACAGGCAGCCAGCAAGCAATAGTGTCCTCCCTCACTTCCCAGAGTTCCCCAACTCTAGAAAGATCGCGAGAACACTACGCCTACCGACTGCACAGTATCGTGATTCACGCTAGTTACATGGCTTTATATGTTGACACTGGGGTAGGAAAAGCAAAAAGGAGATAGAGTAGGAGAGATAGAATAAATATTATGCGCTTTGGCATATATAGTTTAATTAATTTAGTACGTGCTCTTATTGACGTTGGCAAGTAAAAGGGCCGAATAAAATAAAAATGAAAGAATATTATTTACAAAAGCTTAAAATTAAAACAAAAAAAGATCGACTTGGCGATAATATGCGTATTAGGAAAAAACCATCGCGGTTAGTATTAATAAGTTTAAAAAAATATTTAGAAAATAGTTGGTAGAGATTAGAGCACGTTGAATTGAAAATTAATAAAACGCGAAAATTCTCTAATTTAAATAGTAAATTGGGACTAGGGATCAAATATTCTAGCTTTAGCTAGTTAAAAAGTAGACGTTAAAGGGATGGAGGTATAGTGTCAAAATAAAATGCAATGTGCCTAGCATCTCACGTTCTCACACTACGTCAAAGACACAACATTATAAAACAGCAACAGACTTACTCTTTGCCTTAGACCGGTTTCGTCCTTTACCTAGGACTCATCAGTAAGGCTCGGCAGAGAGCTCTGTACAGCTAGAGATGGCTCACACCACATCTGCTAACTGACTGAGCTGAGGAAGCAAGTGGCAGTCGCGTTTATATACGCGATGCCCCCGCAGCTGCACGCGCTGATTGGTTAAAATCGCGCGCGCAAACTCGGCTTGCTGTTTAAAACCTCTCATCCTCACACTGTAATATAAAATCGTGTCTAAGAGGGGTGTAAGACAGGCAGCCAGCAAGCAATAGTGTCCTCCCTCACTTCCCAGAGTTCCCCAACTCTAGAAAGATCGCGAGAACACTACGCCTACCGACTGCACAGTATCGTGATTCACGCTAGTTACATGGCTTTATATGTTGACACTGGGGTAGGAAAAGCAAAAAGGAGATAGAGTAGGAGAGATAGAATAAATATTATGCGCTTTGGCATATATAGTTTAATTAATTTAGTACGTGCTCTTATTGACGTTGGCAAGTAAAAGGGCCGAATAAAATAAAAATGAAAGAATATTATTTACAAAAGCTTAAAATTAAAACAAAAAAAGATCGACTTGGCGATAATATGCGTATTAGGAAAAAACCATCGCGGTTAGTATTAATAAGTTTAAAAAAATATTTAGAAAATAGTTGGTAGAGATTAGAGCACGTTGAATTGAAAATTAATAAAACGCGAAAATTCTCTAATTTAAATAGTAAATTGGGACTAGGGATCAAATATTCTAGCTTTAGCTAGTTAAAAAGTAGACGTTAAAGGGATGGAGGTATAGTGTCAAAATAAAATGCAATGTGCCTAGCATCTCACGTTCTCACACTACGTCAAAGACACAACATTATAAAACAGCAACAGACTTACTCTTTGCCTTAGACCGGTTTCGTCCTTTACCTAGGACTCATCAGTAAGGCTCGGCAGAGAGCTCTGTACAGCTAGAGATGGCTCACACCACATCTGCTAACTGACTGAGCTGAGGAAGCAAGTGGCAGTCGCGTTTATATACGCGATGCCCCCGCAGCTGCACGCGCTGATTGGTTAAAATCGCGCGCGCAAACTCGGCTTGCTGTTTAAAACCTCTCATCCTCACACTGTAATATAAAATCGTGTCTAAGAGGGGTGTAAGACAGGCAGCCAGCAAGCAATAGTGTCCTCCCTCACTTCCCAGAGTTCCCCAACTCTAGAAAGATCGCGAGAACACTACGCCTACCGACTGCACAGTATCGTGATTCACGCTAGTTACATGGCTTTATATGTTGACACTGGGGTAGGAAAAGCAAAAAGGAGATAGAGTAGGAGAGATAGAATAAATATTATGCGCTTTGGCATATATAGTTTAATTAATTTAGTACGTGCTCTTATTGACGTTGGCAAGTAAAAGGGCCGAATAAAATAAAAATGAAAGAATATTATTTACAAAAGCTTAAAATTAAAACAAAAAAAGATCGACTTGGCGATAATATGCGTATTAGTGTCAACATATAAAGCCATGTAACTAGCGTGAATCACGATACTGTGCAGTCGGTAGGCGTAGTGTTCTCGCGATCTTTCTAGAGTTGGGGAACTCTGGGAAGTGAGGGAGGACACTATTGCTTGCTGGCTGCCTGTCTTACACCCCTCTTAGACACGATTTTATATTACAGTGTGAGGATGAGAGGTTTTAAACAGCAAGCCGAGTTTGCGCGCGCGATTTTAACCAATCAGCGCGTGCAGCTGCGGGGGCATCGCGTATATAAACGCGACTGCCACTTGCTTCCTCAGCTCAGTCAGTTAGCAGATGTGGTGTGAGCCATCTCTAGCTGTACAGAGCTCTCTGCCGAGCCTTACTGATGAGTCCTAGGTAAAGGACGAAACCGGTCTAAGGCAAAGAGTAAGTCTGTTGCTGTTTTATAATGTTGTGTCTTTGACGTAGTGTGAGAACGTGAGATGCTAGGCACATTGCATTTTATTTTGACACTATACCTCCATCCCTTTAACGTCTACTTTTTAACTAGCTAAAGCTAGAATATTTGATCCCTAGTCCCAATTTACTATTTAAATTAGAGAATTTTCGCGTTTTATTAATTTTCAATTCAACGTGCTCTAATCTCTACCAACTATTTTCTAAATATTTTTTTAAACTTATTAATACTAACCGCGATGGTTTTTTCCTAATACGCATATTATCGCCAAGTCGATCTTTTTTTGTTTTAATTTTAAGCTTTTGTAAATAATATTCTTTCATTTTTATTTTATTCGGCCCTTTTACTTGCCAACGTCAATAAGAGCACGTACTAAATTAATTAAACTATATATGCCAAAGCGCATAATATTTATTCTATCTCTCCTACTCTATCTCCTTTTTGCTTTTCCTACCCCAGTGTCAACATATAAAGCCATGTAACTAGCGTGAATCACGATACTGTGCAGTCGGTAGGCGTAGTGTTCTCGCGATCTTTCTAGAGTTGGGGAACTCTGGGAAGTGAGGGAGGACACTATTGCTTGCTGGCTGCCTGTCTTACACCCCTCTTAGACACGATTTTATATTACAGTGTGAGGATGAGAGGTTTTAAACAGCAAGCCGAGTTTGCGCGCGCGATTTTAACCAATCAGCGCGTGCAGCTGCGGGGGCATCGCGTATATAAACGCGACTGCCACTTGCTTCCTCAGCTCAGTCAGTTAGCAGATGTGGTGTGAGCCATCTCTAGCTGTACAGAGCTCTCTGCCGAGCCTTACTGATGAGTCCTAGGTAAAGGACGAAACCGGTCTAAGGCAAAGAGTAAGTCTGTTGCTGTTTTATAATGTTGTGTCTTTGACGTAGTGTGAGAACGTGAGATGCTAGGCACATTGCATTTTATTTTGACACTATACCTCCATCCCTTTAACGTCTACTTTTTAACTAGCTAAAGCTAGAATATTTGATCCCTAGTCCCAATTTACTATTTAAATTAGAGAATTTTCGCGTTTTATTAATTTTCAATTCAACGTGCTCTAATCTCTACCAACTATTTTCTAAATATTTTTTTAAACTTATTAATACTAACCGCGATGGTTTTTTCCTAATACGCATATTATCGCCAAGTCGATCTTTTTTTGTTTTAATTTTAAGCTTTTGTAAATAATATTCTTTCATTTTTATTTTATTCGGCCCTTTTACTTGCCAACGTCAATAAGAGCACGTACTAAATTAATTAAACTATATATGCCAAAGCGCATAATATTTATTCTATCTCTCCTACTCTATCTCCTTTTTGCTTTTCCTACCCCAGTGTCAACATATAAAGCCATGTAACTAGCGTGAATCACGATACTGTGCAGTCGGTAGGCGTAGTGTTCTCGCGATCTTTCTAGAGTTGGGGAACTCTGGGAAGTGAGGGAGGACACTATTGCTTGCTGGCTGCCTGTCTTACACCCCTCTTAGACACGATTTTATATTACAGTGTGAGGATGAGAGGTTTTAAACAGCAAGCCGAGTTTGCGCGCGCGATTTTAACCAATCAGCGCGTGCAGCTGCGGGGGCATCGCGTATATAAACGCGACTGCCACTTGCTTCCTCAGCTCAGTCAGTTAGCAGATGTGGTGTGAGCCATCTCTAGCTGTACAGAGCTCTCTGCCGAGCCTTACTGATGAGTCCTAGGTAAAGGACGAAACCGGTCTAAGGCAAAGAGTAAGTCTGTTGCTGTTTTATAATGTTGTGTCTTTGACGTAGTGTGAGAACGTGAGATGCTAGGCACATTGCATTTTATTTTGACACTATACCTCCATCCCTTTAACGTCTACTTTTTAACTAGCTAAAGCTAGAATATTTGATCCCTAGTCCCAATTTACTATTTAAATTAGAGAATTTTCGCGTTTTATTAATTTTCAATTCAACGTGCTCTAATCTCTACCAACTATTTTCTAAATATTTTTTTAAACTTATTAATACTAACCGCGATGGTTTTTTCCTAATACGCATATTATCGCCAAGTCGATCTTTTTTTGTTTTAATTTTAAGCTTTTGTAAATAATATTCTTTCATTTTTATTTTATTCGGCCCTTTTACTTGCCAACGTCAATAAGAGCACGTACTAAATTAATTAAACTATATATGCCAAAGCGCATAATATTTATTCTATCTCTCCTACTCTATCTCCTTTTTGCTTTTCCTACCCCAGTGTCAACATATAAAGCCATGTAACTAGCGTGAATCACGATACTGTGCAGTCGGTAGGCGTAGTGTTCTCGCGATCTTTCTAGAGTTGGGGAACTCTGGGAAGTGAGGGAGGACACTATTGCTTGCTGGCTGCCTGTCTTACACCCCTCTTAGACACGATTTTATATTACAGTGTGAGGATGAGAGGTTTTAAACAGCAAGCCGAGTTTGCGCGCGCGATTTTAACCAATCAGCGCGTGCAGCTGCGGGGGCATCGCGTATATAAACGCGACTGCCACTTGCTTCCTCAGCTCAGTCAGTTAGCAGATGTGGTGTGAGCCATCTCTAGCTGTACAGAGCTCTCTGCCGAGCCTTACTGATGAGTCCTAGGTAAAGGACGAAACCGGTCTAAGGCAAAGAGTAAGTCTGTTGCTGTTTTATAATGTTGTGTCTTTGACGTAGTGTGAGAACGTGAGATGCTAGGCACATTGCATTTTATTTTGACACTATACCTCCATCCCTTTAACGTCTACTTTTTAACTAGCTAAAGCTAGAATATTTGATCCCTAGTCCCAATTTACTATTTAAATTAGAGAATTTTCGCGTTTTATTAATTTTCAATTCAACGTGCTCTAATCTCTACCAACTATTTTCTAAATATTTTTTTTAAACTTATTAATACTAACCGCGATGGTTTTTTCCTAATACGCTTATTTTTAATATATTGACTAAAAAAGTAGTAACTGATTTGAGGCCAACTTCAAGTAATTTCTCAAACATTCATTTTTGTTTCTACATAATACACATGCAAGTACGTTGAAACAGATGTGGATGTGAGAGAAATCTTGTCAAGCCATCCTCAAAACAGTCGCTTCTTTATCATACAATTTAAAGAAAACTTCAGTTACCAGATTAACTAATTGTAAATGTGCTTTATTATTATTATTTGGGGGGGGGGGGGGGGTAACTCAGTCCCTGCTCACTTCCGTAAGAGGATGTTACATGTTTGTAAACTGAGAAAAGCTTAGTTCCTGATAATCGAACTGGTGGCAACATGGTCAAATATAGTCATCTCAAACTTCAAGATGACTACCAAGATACTACATACAAGATAAGGACACGCTCGACCAAATTGGGCCGCTGCGAAATTCAAAATGAGCCTCTAAGCCAATCAGCGCCCGAGTTGAACGTCACGTGATCAATATTGACCAATCACAATGCCGCTAAAATTTACATGGGACCAGTTGGTGTCGCTATCTTGTATGTAGTATCTTGTGACTACAATCGACCGTGCTGCCACCAGTTTGATTATCAGGAACTAAGTTTTTCTTAGTTTACAAACGTGTAACGTCCTCTTTCAGAAGTGAGCAGAATTGAGCATTAAAAAGACTTGATAGTAAAAAACAACGCACTACTATAGGTTTTATTTGAGTTTTAAATATGCATAGATTATATACATATTGTATAAAAATATTTTACCATTGTAAGATTCACACTTGATGTTCTGCTTATTTCAGAGGATACTATTTTTGATGTGGTTGGTTGCCTAGAATTCGACCCTGCATTGCCTACACCAAAACGACATCGAGAGTACTTGAGAACTAATGCCAGGTAATAGAATTGTCGATTTGTGAAACAATCAACTAAATCAAATATAGATGAGGGAGACAAACTAATTCTATTAATAATCACAATGAATGGAAAGAGAAATTTGATGCAGGAAATTATCTAAATTAGCATCCAGAACTAATAGCTATTGAATAATATATCACTGCAGTTACTGTGTTACATATTTAATTGAATAAAATGTTAACTTATTGATTTGAATCATGTTATATATTGTATGTTTTATGTTTGACAGGTTCAAGGAAGTCGTTCCCATCACCAACAGTGAACTTCTAGCTAAAATTCATCAAACCTATCGTGTACAGTACATTCAAGATGTTGTCCTTCCCACTCCTTCAGTCATTGAAGAAAACATCCTCTCTACTCTTTCCAGTTTTATTTTCTTCAATAAAGTGGAGATTGTAACATTAATTCAGGTAATCATCAATTTATTTATAGCAAAGAAGGTCATTTTCCTGCTGTATTTGTACACCTTCTGGTCATTATGATTTATAAAAAGATGATAATTTTGGATTACAATAATTAAAAAAATATATAGGCCTATATATAGGGATAGAAAAATCTAATTTCTAAATAAAATGTACTTAAATTTCTTTAGTATGAAAGTATTTCACATATTAGTAGAGTAAAAAAAAAAAAAATAATAATAATAATAATACTAATCCTAATAATAATAACTAAAAAAAAAACTAGGTATTTTGTTTTATATTATTCCACACAAAAAGTAATATGATTCTCTACCCTCCTGTTTTGTCTCAAGGCTAACCTTAATATTATTGTGTGTTTCAGGATGATGAAAAGTTCCTCAATGAAGTGTTTGTGCTCCTGATGGATGAGAGTATAGAAGATGAAAAGAGAAGAGATCTCGTCTTGTTTCTTAAAGAGTTTTGTAACTTCTCTCAAAACCTTCAACCTCAGGGCAAAGAAGCATTCTACAAGGTACATAATATCTCTGTCTTTGTAACATCTTAGCTATGATATCTGACAGTTCCTCTCACTAAATATATGTTATGTGGCAGAAGAAAATGGTTTTAATCTTCAACTATGATTATGCATGAAGCAATTATGTATAAAAAAAATAATATCAATAATTGATTGTCAAGATTGATATGCATTGGTTCAAACTTATATTTTAATTTTTGAAACTTGAACATGTAATTAATTGGCTGACAATATTTTCTTGTTCACAGACATTGTCAACACTAGGCATTCTACCTGCCCTGGAAATCACCCTCGCCTCAGATGATCCTCCCACTAAAAGCGCCTCCATAGACATTCTCACTCACATTGTAGAATACTCTCCATCAGTTGTAAGGGCGTATACATTACAGCAAGCTAATAATGCAGATGAGGTGGGTTTCTAGCACCTGAGAAATTGCATTTTTCAATTTTAAAGTCTTCTGTAATAGACTATTTGCAAAATTCATTGTTAATAAAATAAATTACCCCCTACAACTAAAAGTAAAGGGGAGAATATCATCAACACTTATGGAAAAATACCATCTTGGATCTAAGGTTCTTCCAACGTAATTTTGCAAGATTTCAAAGTTGCATCAAAATTCTTGTATTTTTGTGGCCCTTCATTTTTGCATAGAAAACAAAGAGTTTTCATTACTGTAACATGTGAATAGTGTATTTTGCAAATGGCCTACTTGGAGGAAATTTTTGTTATCTATTTTTAATGATTGTTGGTACAATATAGAATTTGAATTAAATATTTGACTAGAAATGTAATGATCTAGACCAAATTCAACTTTAACGCTACTGTTCATATTACAGGACCAGCTGTTAATGAACGTGATCATCGAGCAAATGATTTGTGACACAGACCCAGAGCTTGGGGGTGCAGTGCAGTTGATGGGAGTTCTTAGGATCTTGTTAGACCCAGAGAACATGCTTGCTTCAATCAACAAAAGTGAAAAAACTGATTTTCTTAACTATTTCTATAAACATAGCATACATGTTCTTATTGGTAAGTAAAAATTCTGTTATCAATATTAGATTTAAATATTACTGTATCATTCTTAACATTTCCTTTCTTTTTCTGATTATAACTGGATGAAAACATCATAATAATGAACTTATAATGTTTCTCTGGTAGCAAAAATTAAATTGATTTTGTTTTTATGTTTGATTTAGCTCCTCTTCTAAGCAATACTGTTGGGGAAGTCCCAGTGCGAGAAGACTATGGTACAGCCCAGCTATTAGCACTAGTGTTGGAACTTATGGCGTTCTGCGTGGAACATCATACATACCATATTAAGAATTGTATCCTAAACAAGGACTTGCTGAGAAAAGTTTTAGTACTAATGCGCTCAAAGCACACCTTCCTAGTGCTAAGTAAGTATAAGTACACTCAAATATCTGTAGTAAATAATAATTTCAAATGGAATGCTAATGCAATTGGAATACTTGATGTTAAATTTGAGATAACAATTTTAAAAGATAAGTTGAGAACCCCTTAAGTACAAGAGCATTAAAACAAAAATCAAGTATCGAAGATCTCGTAAAGAAGTGCTTGAGCCAATGGTCCTGTAACTAAACCCTTGTCCAACTTCCAGTTACCTGTTTAACTCGGGCAAGGCCCTACTTTTTACAATGTTAAATGTGTGAGCTTCTATCATGAGCAATACTTAAGTAAAGTCTCAATTTTGTGACCACCACTCTTGTGAGGTTATTGATTTTTTAAAAATACTTGCTTGTCAGGTAGGCTTAAAGCAGCCATGGGGAATTCAGTTCACCTTTTGGTGTTGTGAAATTATAATTTTCAAAGTTTCTTGTGATTTCATTAATTATATCATACTCATCGTGATGCTGTGTTTTCAATTTTAATAATTTGTATGTGTTCTTTACAGGTGCTTTGAGGTTTATGAGAAAGATTGTAGCTCTGAAAGATGAGTTCTATAATCGTTACATCATCAAAGGCAATTTATTTGCCCCTGTCGTTGATGCATTCCTAAGAAATAACAGTCGTTATAATTTATTAGATTCTGCAGTGCTAGAGCTCTTTGAGTTTATAAAACTGGTGAGTTCATTGCCCTTATCTTAGCTATCATGGTACAATATTATTTCATTATTATTTCATATTTCAAAGTTTAAATTAAATAAGAGAAAATTGTCATTAAACTGACAAAAAATTAATAAATAAATTATTATTATTTTAAATGTTAACAAATTTGTATATTGTTACAAATATCATTAAAAGATCTTCTGAAAAGAAAAAGGGAAATTATGTAGTAAATAGTATTTTAGGAAAAAAATACCACATTAAAATCATAAATTTTTCTGTGTTACGTTAGTGCAACGTATTTATATGTAGATTTCATTTGGTCTCCATATAAAGTAATGCGTATTTTTGTGAGGTAGTAGAATTCCAAGAACTGTGTACAAGGTGTCCAGTTAATTGAAACTACAAATGTGTGTGTAAGTTGCTGGTGCTGGTGTATAGTAAGTGTTTTGTGCAGGAGGACATCAAGTCACTGTGGGTACACGTGGTAGAGCAGTTCGGCAAAGTTTTGGACGATGTAGATTATGTTCAAACCTTCAAGGCTCTCAGGGTGAGATACGAGCAACATCAGGACAAAATTAGAGATCGAGAGAGAACATCGCTGGATGGGTAACTATTAATTTTTTTCTCTTCTATTTAATTGATCATTTGACAGTAGAGAATCTTTGCATTTTATTAATTTTTGTTGTTATTATTTTTTAATCTCCTACTATTTTCTACTCTATATTTTTTAATATTTTAACATCATAGATGATCATTTGTGATACTTTCTACTAGAAATTTGGGATGGTTCATTAGCTCTAAATCTGAAAATTTGAAAAATAACCAAACATTGTTTCCAAGTAGTGGGATGTTTTGGGCTTCATGCCGCTAAGGCTCCAAATTTGCCGCAATCACTAGGGACCGGATTTTCAGTTGCAAGTGTCTGCTCGCGCCTGCAAGTTTGGTTGCTCCTCGTACCGCACAACAATTTACTAAATATTTGTAAATTTTGGTTCATTCCAGGTATTTTGAGGTAAATTAAAGGTAGATAGGAAGTATTTTACAAATTGATAATAAATTGTGCAGCAGGAAAAGTAACTGTTGTTTTTGCAGGCGCAAGCAGACATTTGCAACTGAAAATCCAGTCCCTTGCAATCACTTACAGAATTCTTTGTGTAAAGGTTCATTAATATGTGCATTCAAGCAGTAGCTGTGTTTGGTAATTGCCTGATGTGTAGATATTAACAGAGGCGGGCTAATGTGCAGTAGTCCTTCGATTTGTTGCAGTGTGCCATCGATCCTGAGGAACTCTCGGTACCGCCGAGATCCTCGCCAGCTGGAGGAGGAGGAAGACATGTGGTTCAATGAGGAAGATGACTTTGAGGATGCTGCAGTAGCTGCAGCAGCTTCTGTGGAGAGCGTAGCTGCAGCAGTGCATGCCACGAGCCCCACACAACAGCCAGCAGCGGAACTTGTACATGCAAAGAAAGTGACCCACTCCGAAGCAGAATTAGACTCAATAGGTAAATGATGTTATAGTGATGCTATAATTTTATAAACATAATAATAAATTTCCTAAAGGTTAATCACATTGTTATGAGTTTTAATGAGAGAGGGTTTACAAATCAAATCCATTTTTCATCTTCACAAAACATGTTTAAAGGGTGGAACTGATGGGATGTAAATTGCCGTTACTTCATTCTTTATAGTCATTTAACTAGTAACATACCTGGGTTTTTTATAATAATAATAATCTTTTATTAAGGCGCATACAGGGCTATTTCAGCCATATTACATCAACCTTGGCCATAAATTGAGCCAATAATATTACAATAAAAATACAAAACATTACAATATGCAACAAAATTAACCCATTGGTGGTAGCGCAAAATCAGCGCATCACATATAACTCACTAGACATAACTTCTTTGACACACACAAAAATATCACTTCTATAATAATATATCAATAAAACTTTTACTATCACTTATTTGCTAACACCATTTGAAAATATTTAAATACAAAAAAAAAAAATAATAATAATATTAAAAAAAAAATATAGGCCTATATTTATTAACAAAATAATTTTACTTATATAGACATTGACTTAGATATAAAATTTCACCACAATATTTAAAATCTTGGTGTTAAGTATCTTGCCAGTAAGCTCTTTTCAACCTGATTTTTAAATACATTTTTAGATACATTACAACACAATTCCGAGTTTATGAATATAACCTGATTTATGCACTTCATTTTCAGAGTGTGTTATGTTTGTTTGTTTTTTGTAATGCAATGTGTTGAAATTTGTATGACAGTGTAAATTAGTGCTTAGTTTATTATTGTTATTGTGAGAGTGATACATATATGTTTTTCTCCCTGTTTGTAGGCAAGCTAATGGATAGAAAGACTGGGAATGCTGAAGCGACAGGAGGCAAGCTGAATGCAGCAGCTAAGACTGGAGCAGGTCTGCTCAATAACAACCTGGGCTCTACAGGGGCTACTTCTCCAACACAGCAGTCTCCTCCTGGTAGTCCAGGCAACGGAGCATCAGGGGAACCCAAGCCAAGCATGCTCTTCAAAAAGGTAAATGTGAGCATCACAAGCAGGTGGGGGAACTGGTTTCTTTTCTATTAGCATGCAGTTTTTTTTTTCTTCAAACAAATTTGTACCCAGACATTGTATAGAAAATAAAGATCAAGAACAATAATTACTTGAATCGTAGTTAGTTGTAAATAACATTTATAGTTTATTACTATAATTAACATTTCAGGTATTTGCAAATCTGCTCTATTGAAAATGGACTTTTTGGTTAAAAAGGTGTTAGTGCCTGCAACTTTGGTAGGGTCTTGCACAGCAATGTACTGTATATTTAAGAATTTGACAGTTCTAAGAGTTTCTTGAGCCGACAAGTAGCAATATATGTAAGAAAACTGACATTAAGTTGAGGAGCAGGTATAAAGCACAGTGTTTTGTAGGCCAAACTGTTATTTATCCTGATTATTTGTACACATAAAAGTAGGAATATGTAGCTTTTGTGGAAATGTCATGAAGGTTTGTGATTTTTAATAAAATTATGTTTCCTGGTATTAAGCAACTTGCACAAGTGCTAATTTTCTAATTTTTTTACTGGGTCAAATTTAGGCTCGGCATGTGTTTTCTGGTGTTTAATGTTTTGCTGTAAAAATCTTTTTATAAGTGTAGTTTTTTCTGACGTAATTTTAAAATATAGCATAGTTTTTCTTTCTAGCTTTTTAACGTTGCTTTAAAAGATTAAAAGTGTTAAATAACATATAATTGCATAATCTTTCATGGGCAGAACAAATTCTGATTCCTTGATTTGTTTAAAAGCCAAATTGATTTGGAGTTGTTTTAAAGTCAGATTGATTAGAATTGTGTAAATCTGTACTGCTCATAGACATGAAAAAAATTGCAAACATTTATAGTAAAAATTATGTGTTCAAGTTCAAAATTCTTTTTCCACATGAAATTGCTGAAGAAAAAAATTATGAAAATTATTATTAACAAATAAAACTTCTATTTTTCTATTATATTTATTGCCTGTGAATTTGAAACTTGTAATAGGCCTACAGCATATTATCACTTTTTATGCTATAATCATATAAGGCATTAAGCCAGACGCTGTTTATACAAAAGAAACTTTGTGTTTTCTTATCCATTTTAAATGTGGAATAAGTACACTAAATGTGACTGCAGCGTTCATATCTCCAAATGTTAAATACAGTATTACGAAACTTTAACGCAACAGGTCAGATTTATTGGGGGGGGGGGGGGGGGGGGGGAGTGTACATCTAGTTGTATGAAGATACTTTGTATCCATATTTGATGTGGGTAATATCATCTGGATCATAGTTGGATAAAAAAAAAACGATACATATAATATAAATATACAGTATAATATATAGTATAAAATATATATAGTATAATATACTAAATATTGTGGTGGTTGGTACCTCCATAATGTACGATACCCATTTTTTTTTTTTTTGTTAATTATAATTAAACACAATGTGTGTACAACGTGCATCCAAACATTCAATTGATATCCATTTGATCTTGATTTTTTTTTAATGCAAATGACCTAAAATGGAAAATGGTCAGGTGTACAGCAGACATTATAGCAGCACCATGATATTATTATTATTATAGCCTAAAACTAACCTTATACTTATTTTCACAGCATGAGTTTTGATGAAGTATATATTTTACATGGTTATGTTTCCTCAAACTGCATTGGATAATTTTCATTAACTGTAACAAACCATCTTACATTATGCATGTGTATTATAAGTTATCCCTTGACTGATATCTCCATGTCCAGTTAATTAGAGCAAAATAAATATTTTTTTAGGTGCATCTGAGTTAAACCTTAAGTCCCTTGTTTGTTACAGTATTAATTTATTGTAAAATAAGGATTATTTTAATTAACCCATAGTAACAAATAGAAGTTATAACTAGTGTTGGTTCTGTCAAACTACTTAAAAATCAAATAGAAATTACAACAATAATAATTTTGAATGAAAATAAACAATCTCTTCTCTTAACCTGTATAATTTAATCAATTTGTAAATAGAAATCTTTTAATAATAAGTGCAATGCTTTTAGTTAAATTTTAAATAGCATTTTGCAAACCATTTAAATATAGATGTATATGCTTATGTGACCATATCTATTTTCAGGGCTTGGTTGACTATGAAGGAGACTCAGATGAAGAAGAAGAGGAGGAGGAAGAAGAAGATGACGAATCAGTTGCTGGTGAACTCTTGACCCCATCTGCCAAGAGAGCACGTCTCTCCTAGTGCTAAATTCTCTCACACTCACACACAATGTACTATACAGTACACACTTTATACCTATAACTACTTAGGTGTTTACACTGGCATAATCATACAACTACTTTTGTACAAAATATTTATAAAAAAAAAAAAAAAAAAAAAAAAAATTATATCCCATACAAAATTTAAAATAATAAAGCACTTAATACATCATTTAAATAAAAGTCTTCTTAAATAGATCATTATTATTTAATAATATCCTGTATAATATACATTATAAGTACATATACATATTATATAAATATATATATAATATAATTCGTCCATTTCTATGAAATAGAAGACTTAAAAAAAAGAAGAGAGAGAAAAAAAATGAACTAACATGATTAATAAAAAGAAAATGTAAATATTTATAACATATATATATATATATTTCTTAATTAAAAGTATAATATTGATTATGCCAGATAATTACCTAGGTAATAAAAAAATAGATATACATATATTTAGATATATATTAAAAATTGTGGGGAGAAGTATGTACAGAATACAAAAAATAAAAAATAAATAAATAATAATAATATTAAATTAAGAGAGACACAGTGGTATATAAAAGTGTTGCTTAGGACACTAGTGACAAGTGCCATTTTAATGTGTGAACTTGCTTATAATAGTGGTGCAACATCAAATAAAGACTGTACCAATTACTGTTCTATCTTTATATAATTAATTACCTTTGTGTCATTGACTCCTTCAAAGAGATGTATTTCAATTTGCCTGGGTATGTTTTTTTTTGTAATTTTATTTATTTAATTTTTTTAATATTATTATGTTAAAACTTATAAATAGCTAGTAGCTAACAGTTGTAGTTTTTACTATGCATTTATCAAATTTTAAAAGTAGTTGCATTATATTTAAAAAAAAAAAAAAAAAAAAAAAAAAAAAAAATTAACACCAAATTTGTCTTTTATCAGAGCAAAAATAATTACCAAAGTTTTATTTAATTTAGTGACTAATGGCATATGCTTGACTGTGAAATTTTTTAATTTGTAATGATAAATAACAAATATTAATAAATCAGCTAACTGAACGCTGCCCATTTCACTCTAGTTGACAATGTGTATTTGAATGAAGATGAAGAAGGAAAAAAAAAAACTTATTTGACAGTCAGTTATATGAGTTAACATTGCATTAGTTCATTATTTTAATGCTTTAGTACTAGCTTTTTTAAAAACTTATAAGAAAACAACCCTAGTTTATTGGAAGATTCTCATTGAAATTTGCCGTTTTAAGGCTCAAAATTGTTTAATAAGCTGAAAACTTCAGTTAAAAAAAATGAAAAAAAAAAAAAAAAAAAAAAAAAAAAAAGAAGAAGAAAAAACTTAATTATTGTAAATTAAATTTAATAAATAAAAGAAATTAATAAAAAGTAGATTTTTTTTAAAGCAACTTGTCCTCACTCATTTTTTTTTTAAATATGTATACTAATATATATATATAAAAAACATTAATTTTTTTAAGTAAAAAAAAAGAGGACTTTTATCCTTTTTTTGTTGTGATTATATATATTTTTCTGTTTTAATTAAATAAATAAAAATTGTCAAAGTATGTAGAAATGTTTGTTATTTTTTTAGTATAAATATAATGTTCATAATTAAATAAGTTCTAAGCTTTTTTTTTTTTTATGGTCTTAAATTATTTGAAATTTATGTTAGAGGGCCAATTAATTAAAAAATTTGTTCATTTTATTCCCTGTGACATGCAACTTTTTTCCATCCATCCCAAACTCTTCTTTCTTTCCTTCCTTTATTTGTGGTGTTTAATTTTGTATGAATGTGGGATGTATATAGCCCCCCCCCCCCTTTTTTTTATTTAATGTCACAAAAAAAAAGAGAAAAAAAGAAAAGGAAGTACAAGACCAATTCTATTGTTGCAATAAGCATGGCTGGTTAAATTATTACTGTAAAAAAACAAAGTAGGTGGAATTTGGTGTTTTTAAAAACAAACAAAAATTGATAGTTATTATGAGATTTCATTTATTTTCATTTTTATTCAGCTGTAATTTACTTATAAGAATTAAAATACTTCATATTTTTCCCCTCCCTTCTTGTCCAGAGATATACCATTAGAAATCTTTATATAACTATCAATTAAAGACATAAAATAACTTTTCAAATGTATATATTTAATAGTATTATTGTCTTCATAGCCTGTAAAATTTTATATACTGTATGCATATAAAAATATTGATTGAATCATAAAAAAAAAGTGTTTTATTATAAATGCCAAATTCCTCAACTCCATCTTATTTTTAATAATGAACTTCAGTCAAGACAATCTGTTATATATATATATATATATATATATATATATATATATATATATATATATATATATACCCTATATATATTAATGATTTGTAAATTCTTTTTTGATACATCTAATTTTTTTTCAAAATATGAGTTAATATATAACTTCTTGGTAAGATCCAGACATTTCTTTAGTAAATGTAATTTTTATCCATTTTGCAGGGGGGAAAAAAGCGCCAATCAAATGGTCGTCATAGTCATAATTTTATCAAATCAGGATGGAAGTTTGAATAATGAAACAAAAAGCAATCGATAGGACGTAAACATTTTATATCATACATATAAGAGTTTTTTTGAACTAAAGATCTTGAACGAATTTTGAAATAATAATAAAAATAGTAAAAATAAAAAAGCAATTCGAAGTACATGCAAATTTTGAAAATTGAATATCGTGCAAATTGTGCTTGTAAAATTATAATTTTTGCTATATTTGTGAGATATTTCGATTTTATTTTCAAAAGTTCGTTTTCTTATTCCTTTCCTATACAGAGTGTGGGTTTGAAAACATTGCTAAATTTAAGAGCGAAATCAGCTTTATTTTTTTTTATATTATATAATTCAGTATTTATAATACACATCATGATGTGTGCAGTGTGGCAAACAATAGATAAATTAGATCATGATATTCTTATAAAATTATTATGTATTTTATATCACGCAGCTGAAGATCTGTGAGTTTGTACAAACTGTTTTGATTTTACATTGAAACAAATTTGTAGAATAAAAAAATAATAATAATAATAAAAAAAAAAGAAAAAAAAATTGTTTATTAAATAAAATTGTTCAGGTTCAGGTAAAACATATAAAATTGAGTCTTTAAATGGGCATTTTGATTTTGTTTTGACTTTGGATCATATAATATTATTTTCTGCATTTCTAATACAGAACTCGGGCATGTCTTCGTTCAATGCCTTTATTGAGGGGAAAAAAAATGATTTGGACTTTAGAGCCGTATAATTTTAAACAAAATACACACTAACTTAATTAGTATAAAAAATTACATTTTACTATATTATCATTTACATTTTACAAGATATAAATTCACAGCTTATTGTGGAGTCGATACTGACGCTGGCGTGGTAGGTGCGGGACTAGAAGGCTCAACAGGTCCTGTAAAGCCGTGAGGAACGGTGTAGTAGGTGACAGCAGGTTTATACAGTGGGTTTTCACCTGCTTCAAACATTGCCTTATTTTGAGCTTCCATAAATCTCTGATACTCTATTCTGTCTTTAGCAGCAACAGCACCGCGCCAGAGTAACAATAATAGAAGACCAACCAGTACAACCAATACAATTATACCTCCGGCAATCGCTGCTGTGTTGACTGGTGGTAGACACGTCTAAAAACAAAATATCAACATATTATTATCAACACTGGCAGTCAGGTGCCGCTCCTCCTAGATCTCGGGTATAAAATTATACTGACGCTAGGTACCGCTCCTCCCAGAACGCAGGTGACATAAAATCTAGCGCTAGAGATTTGGCGTCACTTATGCTAGAGATGCAGGTTCAGGTTACTCAGATACTGCGCGCATGTACTAGGGCGCGGGCTTATTTGCGTTTAGTATATTATGCTTATGTACTTAAATTTAGCACATCTTTTTTTTCCGTGCAGCTAAATTTTATTAGTAATGATAGCAGTGCAATTAAAGTTGAAATTTGTTGAGTGTTTGAAAAAAAAAAAAAAAAAGTACTATACAGGTTAAAATTAAAAGTATTTCTTTAGGCCCACTTACGCGCATACGTGTTATACTTTTGATAATATGTGGAATGTTGTATGCGATATAATTTATTAAACAAAGAGATACCCTTGATTTGACGTACCTTAGATTGTAGAACTCGAAGTTTGACTTTCCGGTCCTTAGCAAGGCGATAACTGAATGTGAATTGACAGTTATCATACGGATCAATAAATATGCATAACTCTTCCTCTGAATCTTCTACAACTGCAACAGAAGTAAACAGAGCCCCTGCATTTAAAGTATATAGGCAACTGGCATATCGTATGCGCTTAAAAAGTTGCCTATGTTTCAAGGCGCTCTACACGAGCAATAAAGTCTATTTTGAATTGCAACAATTTTGAGAACTTATTCAGTTACATAGACGTACAAACCATTAGCTTGGTTGAAACAAGTTTAAACAGTAATGGTGTTCGTAAACCCTGTTCTTCGTGTTCCAGAACACAAAAAAATGACAATCAGCCAATGTTTTTTAAATGCAATTGCACATTTTTGGAGCATGCTCCAACCAGGTTTACGAACACCATTAGTAACTTGTTAGTATAAACGTTATTTCTTCAGGGGCAAAGAGTTAGCTCTTTAGATCTATATCTATATATATCTTTATAATTTACTATAAAAAAGTCTAAATAGTAACATGTTTAGTAACGTGTATGTATTGAAAATTGTAAAATAATAATTTTTTCGTTCTTTTGTAAGGTACATAAATATATCTTACTTTTTATTTTTTAATATAAATAAATTCTTAAAAAGACATATATTATAGCATTGATCTATGAAATTTACCGTGGAGCTGCGTGACGATGTCGAGGTATGCGTCACTGCTGTTGGTGTGACACGGATCTTCTCCTTTTGGAAATTTATGATTAAATCCCTTGAACAGAACGCAAGGTCGGTACAGCTCACACAGACCCTTGCAAGTCTCACACTTTTCACAGAAACGACCAGAGTATCTAGGTATATGTGACAAAATTATTATTTATTAATTATATTTATTGTGATATAAGTATATACGTATATATAAAAAATTACCTTGCTTCGTTATCTGCGGAAGCACAAACGCATTCGCCACAAACACACTCTCCCTGACCACTGCAGGGTTTCGTGTCTCCAGGGGCAACACATAGGTTCTTGTCGGAGGGACATGCACAGCTGGGACCTTCCCAACCAGGCTCGCACTCGCACCGGCCGCAGACACAGCGGCCTCTACCCGCTCCACCACATCTTTCACCCAACACTCCCCAACGGTCACACCGTGAGTCGTCACACTCACAATACGTGCCGTGCGCCTCACCGTTGCACGCACACTGACCTATCTCAACAATAATAAAAACATGAAGTAATTTTTTAATATTATGAGAATATGTATAATCAATATCACTTACCACAAACACACTCTCCTCGACCCCAACACACGTCAATACCCTGCAGCGCGGCCTCGGCAGGTAAACAATTCACATTGAGTTCGGGTAACGTCGTGGCATTACGTCCCGTGCAATTGCATGTTTGACCAAACCTGAAGAAAAAAAAAATCAATCAAACATCAAAATATCGATCACTTCAACTGAATACTGTATTTGTGAATGTTGCTTACTTTTCGAAGATTAGAAAAAAGTATAACAAAGTTTATAGTTTTGCAGCCTTGGAGATACTCTTATTACCAAATTTCTCATCCACACAGAAATAATACATAACGTAATTTATGCTACATTTTTATGTCATTATAGCATAAATGATACTGAATTAGAACTTAAGACAAATAATTATGTTGAAACAACATTAATATTTATGCTATGTAACATAGCACATGTAGTGCAGATTATGCTGTATATTGAACAAATTTGGTTAAAAATGGTCCACGTATTAATTTTGGTCCCCGCGTTAAACACTATAGTTGCAGAGTACATACTTAATTTTTATTTTAAGTTTTGATTAAATTAATAATTTTATGGGTATTGTGTGAAAGAATGGTAGACACTTTTTGTAATTTAATTAAAACATTATATATTATAAAGCATATTATGTAATCATGGAGTTAAAGCAATGATTTTATAATTTTTACTTGAGTTACAGTAAATTGTTTATACCATCCTTCGTGGCAGTGACATACTCCGCACTCATAGTCTCCGTGTCCCATGCATCGTGTGCTGTTTGACTGGGTCTCACACTCACACCCGCACAACAGCTCCACGTCAAGCTCAAGACCGTTCACCACACTACGTTCCTCTACGGACACTTTTTGACGCTGTAAAAATAATAAATTTATTCAATTGTTATATTTAACTATTTTTGCTCTTAAAAGTTCAGAGAAATTCATTATATAGTGCACATATATTCATGAATATATATTTAATGATAATAAATAACTCGTCTGTAAACGCACATATATTTTTTGTTATATATATAAAAAATAATAAGCTACAAAGAATCTCTTTTACTGTTTACACACTATATAAACAAGTTAAATACGTATATTTTACTAATTGCTTTTTGGGTACATATTGTGCGTTATTTTATGTTTGAAGTAGATAAATAATAATAAAAAATTTAGCCTTGTGTAGAAAATACTAAATTCATTTAATTCACTATATAATATGATGGAAGTCTAAATAAATAATTAAAAAAGGTTATCATTTAATTTAGCTATTTTTTCTTCTGTAAAACAATGAAAACTTGCACTGAATCATATCATAAAAATAAAAAGAATTAATAATTATTATGTGATGTAATATATTATATAAAATATAAGCTTATATTAATACCCAGAGATGTGACTCCGCTGGACATGAATCTAGATGCAACTGCATAGTAAATTCATACTCTTTACCCTCCTGAACTTCTTCACATGAACTGGTTTGGACGGTGCGCTGAAGACCACCGCAAGAAGTCGAGTACACCAATCGTATTGGCCCCGTCGAGTTGTCAGAAAAACTCACTGAAGACACGATGTCCTGTGAATTTGTTTAATAATTGAAATGAAATGTATATCTTATATTGTATATCATGTTCTTACATTTTTAATTATATTTGACATATAGTAATAAACTATGTAGTTAATATGTATGTAAAATACAATTCCAGTAAACAATCAAACATGTACCTTTCTATAGTTTATATATATGATGCAAAATTCATAATAGATAGTTATAAAATTTGTTAATATTTATTTTCACTGTTTTTTATAGCATTAGTTTTAGTCCTCAAATTTATTTTATTATTATTAATTTTTTTATTATTATATCAAATGTTCTTTTATCAAACTTAATTTTTTAGCATATGTGTACGCAATACGCATATAACATCTACACTTACCTTACTTTTTTTTTTTTTTTTTTTTTTTTTTTTTTTTTTTTTTTTTTTACTTTTTAATATAACTTTATAAGTTATCATTATTATACTGGGTGACAAAGCCATCTCTACAAGACAATATCATCTCATCTGTCATATATCCACCCTCATTACTCATTATAAAAGACATCTAATTTCCAAAAAGTATCAGAAATAACATTTTTTAGTTTTAATTTTTACCTGATAACCCTTGCGCACAAGTTGGATAATATTTGAAGAATCTTCCTCGAGTGGTGCGACAAAAGTTGATCCAAATAAAACGTCTGAAAGTCTCATGTAGTGATTCAGTCGGTCTGAAGTCACCGCAAATATCACGTTAACCTGCAAACAATACAATATTAATATATATATATATATATATATATATATATATATATATATATATTTTTTTTTATGGCACATATTAAATTTCCCTGTATTCCTGTAAATAATAAATAAATTTGCTACACGCTTTACAATATCTTGCACATGTATTAAAAAATACATTATAATTAAAAAGTATTAACTCACTGAATCATAATATACTGGATGACAATCTACGTTATTTGATAAGGAATATGTCAGTGATTTTTAATATAAAAATACATACTTTTTTCCAAGTATATATATATATTGTGTATGTGTACCTTATTACTAAGCAGCAATTTATCAATTTGCCCCAGTGACGGGTAATCTTGCTCAGTTGATAGTGTGTAGATTCCAGTCTCTGGATCTAAATGACATTCACCATCGTTGTTGCGTACCGCTCCTCCCAGCTGGGGCAATTACAATAAAAATACATTAAATTTGTTAGAAAATTTATGCAATTTTTTTTTTCAACATAACTAAACATTTTAGTGTGAAATCACAAATTTCTCCCGTATATATATACTCACCTTACCATCACCTGCAAAATGTAAAATACCATCTGAAGCAAGTAGGACCAACTTTCTTGAATCTCTCGCCCATCCTACGTTCTCTTTACAAACCAATGCTTGAAGTAAAGCATCAAGTCCACCCTCTGCATTGTCCAAGTTACCAGAGACTGGTGCATCTCTCACCCCGGTTACAAAGTGTTCTGTGTCCTTGTCGAGACTCGAGTGATGTCGGTAGCCATAAGCAGGGCCACAAGAACCGTGCTCTGCACTGCACGGGTTGGACATGTGAGCCTGATCAACGAATGGCATCGTCGGTTTATCAACGTAAGATCCAAATCCAAGACGGAAATTCTGTGTTAAATTACCTAATGCGTTAATCAGATCTCCACCTGTTCAAATTAAAAGATTGAATATAATCATATGATATAATCACTCAGTTATCCTTGTACTTCATATGAAAATTAATTATAATAGAATAATAATAAATAATGTATATGAACCGTATTTAGATAGTCATTTCATTAATTTCATATAAGATATGAAATAGATTTTTGTGTCTTCAAATTATGAGGTCAACGTCAAAACACGTTATTTATGATTTTGTCTTATACTTTGTTGTTTTACCGTATTTTTTTTATACGAGTAAATTAATTAGCTTGTTATAACCTTATTTTTATTTTTGATTTATGTAAACCTTGTGTTTCTGTCTTTGCAAGAAAAAAAAAATGTAAAGCTTTGGATTTTACTATTGTACAGTATTATTATAATTATTATTATTTATTTATTATAAACACAATGTGTGTACAAAATACATCTAAACATTCAATTGATAGATCAATAGATATACAGTATAATATAAATACATAATCAGCATATAATAATATCAAAAAACCTCACCATGTTATATTATTATACAACACATATGTTATTATTATTATATTATTATGATTATGAATTGAATATATTTGTAAATATACTGACCTAAGCTAGAGAGTGTTTCTTTGTCATCTTGCATGCTCCAAGTGAGATCCATCAAGAAGTAAACATCAAGAGGATAATTTTTTGCAGCTCGAAACTTGAGAGACACGTTCACACTCTTGTCACCTGTGCAGTCATCAAATAAGTAAGATGATTTGAACATATTATCATCATTCCATATAACTTATTACTTTATCAGGTTCAATATGGAAATATATATTTAAAAATGTAAATATTTTATGCTAACAAAAGTACGTGTGTGATATATGCAGAAATTAATATTTTATCAAACTCTTTAAAACGTATATATCAATTTACGTTTTTAATTTTACATTTATTCAAACAGTTATTTGCTTGTGTATGTACACGAGGTTCTGATATATAGATTATAGATTCATTAGATGAATATTTATATTAAATGTACAAAAAATAATTACAAATAATTTATTGAATTTAATAACATTGTGAGGTATATCTTCCTGTAGACCATCCATAGTTTCATATACCTGCTCTGAGAGCTACCGAGGCTGACTGAGGTTTGACTTGTACAGCCTCGCCATCTCCTCCGAAGTCACTGAAGTGCTTGTCTTGGTTGACGGTGAGGCGTGAGTTACCTCTGACATACACTTGCTCCTCAGGACAACCCGCGGCACGCAACACTTCTGGCAAGTCACATCGAGGCCCAGAGAAAGCCTGTAGATGTGAAACATTTTTTTTTTTACGTCATCTATAATAGTTCCACGTATGACCAAAATAAATACAAAATAGTTATTATGCTAGCTCATTTTCAGTATTATTTTTGTTCCTCACAAACATGATTGTACATTGAATAATAATTATAATATACGTACAACGTAACAAATCATGATATGTATATGCAGCATAATTATTTATGTTGTTCAGATGAAGCAAAATTCAAAACTTTTTATAAAAATTAGAATGATTTTAGTTTAAGTGTTTAAATGGATATAAGCTATGAAAATACATAGTTTTATGTAAGTGTATGATTTAATTTTTTAAATAATTATACATTAAAAAAAAGAAAAGAAAAGAAAAGAAAAGAAAAGAAAAGAAAAGAAAAGAAAAGAAAAGAAAAGAAAAGAAAAGAAAAGAAAAGAAAAGAAAAGAAAAGAAAAGAAAAGAAAAGAAAAAAAAAAGAAAGGTGAATCACTCCACTCACCCACTCTTTACACCACGCACACGAAGGTGCAGAGGCTACACAATTTGTGCAGCTTACCTCACCTGCACATTGCGGGTCAGATAGTGGTACACCTAATATAAAAATAATATTAAAACAAATAATAGAGGTATAAGTAATATAATATAGATTATAACTAAAAACCATAAATGATAAAATAATTTTTGTGTTTCATAACACCGTATACCTTACAGATAATATATGGCTATAATATCATTGATAGATATAAAAAGTTAAATTAAAAGTGAGAGTAAAAGGATAATTATATGATGCGTAATGTGTCAACATTTTGACAGCAAACTATATAAATATACAGTCTATACTAGTATTGCATTCATTATAAAAGCCTTTCATATAATATTTTGTTTGAATGTTTTGTTTAGATCTGCAGAATGGGAAAATTTTAGATTTATTTATTTACGTATTTTATTATTATATATTTAATATTTCTACCCCCCTGAAGCATACAGAAGTTCGTATCTAGTGGTTGATTGAATTTAAGGTATACCTAAAACTATTTATGTCTGAATTTAAACCGCAAGTATTACAGAACGCAATAATTAAAACACTAAGAATATAACATTATAGGCGTAATGAATAAATAAATGAATTCCCCCGCGGTAGCACCTATCATTATCAAAAGAGGGAGAAAATTACATCAGGCATACACGAGGGAGTTTCTAATATATAAAAGGTATTTTAACCTTTGAAAATTTACACTAAATAATAAAATTATTTCCGAACGTTTATTGATACAGTAGTCGTACTTACTTTGAGACAGTGCAAGTCCAACACAAGAAACAATGAAAAAAAGTCCTTTCATATTTGCCGCACCCACGACTGAAAAACCACTGAACAACTCCATTACCAGATCATTTTATTACAAAGAAAGCGTGTGTATAACGGTGAAAAATGATGTATTGACACTGTGTATATTTATGGAAGTTAAAACTTCATATCAACAGTCAGATAACACGAATAGATAACATTAAGGTGAGGCACTACAGTATATCTGCTAAACATTTGATAAACTTTTCTCATCTCACTCAAATCCTTCGCTTTGCGTTATATAGACCTACGTATCTTAGGTTTATGATTTATAATAAATTAAATTATTACAATAAAATCACCAATTTCGTCTAGCCCTCTTTTTATAGCAAAATTAAATACTTGTTTAAAGTTTGAACATCCTCTATGACTACTATATGATAAGAAAAACCTTGCAAAAGTAAGTTTACGTGAAAATAAAAATGGAACTTTTAGATATCAAAGTTTATAGATATGATTTTATAGTCATCGCATCAGCTGCATATTGCATAAAAAGTGTGTTAATTTAATTTTATCCTGCTTTATGTCATAACATGTGTGGGCATTAATAATAAGAGCCTTATATAGTAATAAATAATTAAGCTATATATATTATACAGTATATATAGGACGTATTATATATATATTATAGTTAAAATGTATGTATAAATAAAATCTACCAATTTGTTAAATATTATTGCATATCATATTTAGCAAAAATCAGGTCTTTAATAAAAATTTTAATGATTTAAAATGAAATTTCAATCATCAGGTTTTATTTTATGCACATAAATTATTACACATAATAACATGTATGATTATACGCTTTCATACAAATTATTTTTAATTTTATCCGATTGCTTTGATGTAATAAATTTTAACCGTATATATTTTCAATTCAATACAGTAACAAACAGTAGAGTTATATAGTTTTTTTTTCCTTTGTTTTATATATTATTTTGTTGCTATATTTTATATAATAATAAGACATGGGACATATTATGTTTTCCAAAAAAATATGATGATATAGTGATTCCCGCCGCATTCGCCGTATATGTTTGAGATTTTTAGGTGCAAAGATATTTCCAATCCGGGAAATTTATTATGTACACCGCATCAGTTTCACACAATTCAGAGCTATAGAACCTGATATATTTCATGTGTGAAATCGAATAGGAGCACGGGAAATTTTCAGCACCTTTTGCTCAATAAAGTTATTCTTCATTATTACCCATGAAAAAAAAAATCGTGTTCCAACAGGGTTCCATGGATCATAGTTGGAACCCACTTAGAATGCTAAAGGATCATATTGAATAACTATGTTCCAACTGGGTTCCATGTGCATTCCAAGTGGGTGCCAAATCTCATTTGGCACCCACTTGGAACATATAATAAAAATGATAAAAAAAAAAAATACAAATAGCAAGAGGGGCAATTAAGTTAGATTTTTTTTTTTTTTTTTTTTTTGAAGTCTCACGGTCTCCTGGCACTGGGCTGCTGCTGCACTCTCTTGTGTTAAAGTTAAAAGTTTGGCCGAGCTATATAAAGCTACAACATGCAAGTCGCCTGACGGACTTGATTAGCAGTTTCTAAAATCAATTTATCTGAATAAATATTGAAATTAATTAATTATGTTAAAAGTAATTAATTAATGCTCATTATTTCCTCTACATTTTCGATACTTTAAAATGTTCAAATTCTAAAATTTCCGCATTTTACTTGCTGAAATATTGGTTTTGAAACTAAAATTTTTAATTATTAATATTAAACTACAAATTACAGGCATAATTCTATCTTACAAAATTTCAAATCATAATGTAACACATAACATTTAAACTATTTAAGTACACACAATTTACATTTTTTACTATTTAATATTTTTAAGTATTTATAAATGCTTTTCATTATTAAATAAAAGATTAATTAGACCCCGTGGTTAATTTTTAATCTAAATAAGTTACTTAAATGAGCTATATATTCTATATACGAGGACAATTTTTCCTTTTTGTAGTATATTATTATACTACAATTATTATTAATTGTACTGAACTGAATTATATAATTATACTATAATATTTCAACGTTATAAACTGTAAAATCTATTCAAATATTTAAAAAAAAAATCAACTTGCATAGAGAAATTAAAACTGCGAAGTGCATATATGCATATAGGATATAGGCCTATAAACATATATCATTAAATATTTTTATAATTATTTTGCAATATATGTAACGAATTTTTTTTTTTTTATAATTATTATTATGATTTTTTTTTTTGCTGTCATCAATACAGTTTATAAGAATTGTATGCCACGTAAATTTGTGAAAATGTATATTAATTACACTAAAATTGCATTAATTAGATCAATATGACGTAATATTTTAATTTTAATTATTATAAAGTATGATTTTGATGATTTTTTTGGAATGCACTTGGAACATACTTTTTTTGGAATGCATTCGGAATGCATTCCTTTTTTTCATTTTTTAAAGAGGAACATAGTGGAACATATCGGAACCCTAATGGAATGCATTCCAAATGCATTCCAATAATTTGGAACACTGTGCGAACAGTGTTCGCACACACTTTTTTTTTTCATTTCATTCATTCTCTTTCAAGAAAAAACACACGAACAATAATCTTCTCATATAGAGAGTGAAAACACAGTTTTATTAGGCACATTTGGGACTTACATTGTATTTTAAACAGTATATAAGCATAAGCTAAAGGCTAAAGCGAAAAAAAAAAAAAAAAAGAGTCTGTCTTGTTCTTTTTATGATGACTGCGTGTTGCGTGCAGTGCAGAGACACAGTATATTATACAGTAGTCCATCTCCTATAGCGGGAATGTCAGATCGAATGCGCGCCATAATTCCGACTGGGTGAAGTTGTCAGAACTACACGTAACATTACTTCAAATTACGGCTTCTAGTTCTGTCACCTTCACCCAGTCGGAATTATGGCGCGCATTCGATCTGACATTCCCGCTATAGGAGATGGACTACTGTATCAGCTACTGTGGTGCAGAGATAACTGGGTGGGATGAAAACTTTTAAAACATGTTTTTATCCCGCGAAAAAATGTTTCTGTTGCGCATTAACAAGACAGTGCTGCCACTAATAAAGTGTGGCAGACATTACAATTAATTACATAATCAAAGCAGCTGTCATGGCTTCAGTTGGAGGTAAATAAACTTCATTTAACATAATTATTAATTAATCATTAATAATAGAGTATTAAAAATATTTAAATATACATTTTCAATAAATTCAATACATATTTACAATTGTTAATTAGTCTACAACTATTTGTAGAGTGTGCATATCTTAAAATTCCTTCTGCAAAATTTTCGCTATTTTTGTTTGTGGTATTTTTTGTAGGCCGGTGATGGCTGTTGAATTTTCAATAAAAGAGAAATGCACATGTTGCTGTTAAAAATTTTCATTCTTAAACTTCAACAATATGTATTTATGAAAGTAATATTTATTCTTAAATAATATTGGGCTGTCATTGGTATGAGTGAGATGACTTATAGATGATTTTACGCCTTTATGCCATAAAAAACTGCATAGCAACTCCCCTCTATCCCCTTCTCTACTTCATATGGCATTGCGTATGTATATGTATGTATCATGTACATTTATGAGTCTATAATGCAACACATACATACTATATGGAAACCTTGCTCTCAATATAACATATAGGTCCGTGTGTATGTATTAATGCAGAGTTGCAAAAAAAAAAAAAAAAAAAAAAAAGAAAAAAAAGAAACGTTTACATACAGATCCATATTATGCATATATCATGTTAGTATGGTATCATATAAGTACAGTATGTATGCACATGCATCAAAGAAGAAAGTATAACATATGGGGGAAAAACGCCCCTTTTTTTCAAAGTTAAAATTTTTGATTGTTGCCGCCACCGGGCGCCACATACACAATCCAAGTGAACGGCGTTATGCACTTGTATTATTTTCTCTGTTGTGTTCAGTCGACATTTTGTTTGTGTTAAGAAATATTGACTATTATCAATTAAAACAAACTTTTCAAGTGCCAAAAGAACATTATACCAATTTTAGAAGTTACCAGGCAACTTTTGATATAAAGGTAAGACTTTTACTAAACCTTATAAACATGTAATATGTAATCTAAATATGGCGTGGGTAGCGGGGCATAGACCAAGGCTCATGGAAATAGCATCTTTTCATATTTTTGGTTATTTTCACCAGTTTAAAGGGGAGTAATCATTAAAATAAGTTAGTTTAATAACTATTTTAGTGATTACATGTATTTTTTATAGTAATCAATAATGGAAAGGGGAGTTAAGGGGTAATATAAAATTGCTATTGTTGTCGTGCAACAAGTTCAATTTTATCAACAACACACACGTGAGTATACAATACAGTGTTGCTTTGTTGATAATTTACTTAATTTGATTAATCAAAAAGGGGGCGGGAAAAGTTGTAAAGTTTATAAATTCATATAAAATGCTAATATTGAAGGGATGTTTTTGCATAGCAACAGTCTATGTTATAGAACAAGAGCGGGGGTGTTGGAAGGTTCTTGCGTAATATGATACATGAACGCAAGGCTTGCATTTTTCCCCCTTCAAAACACATGGCTTTTGACCCCCAACTTCACGCCTAAGGTGACGATAATTTTATTGCTTTTTACAACTGTAGTGTAAGATTTGGAGGTTTTTTAAGAACATATTTTTACATGTTAAAAATTATCATTGCAAAGTAAAATTTTATTTTAAAGTAAAAGTCATCAAAAAAGTGATGACGTTATTTCTGTTATTAAAATTACATAACAAAAGATGTTCTTAAAGGGCCATCATCTTGCACCACATTCCTAATGATGACTTGTATTAATATTATTTTTTATTATTGATGTTTGGTTAATGTGCTATATAAAATGTGTATGTAGTCATATTTTTATATTGAAATAAGTTGATATAGACTTTATAAAAAAATGAATTATTTTGTCACTTGGACGAAATAAATTACATGCGAGTATTTAATTATTTTATAAGCATGTCGGTCATTAATTAATTAATTAGTTAATTAATTAAAATATTTTATTAATGAATAATTTCACACTTGGTGAAGTTAAGTAAGCTATAAAGCAAAATGACGATTTGCGTCATTAAGTCATTGTTATTTGAACAATGAAAAATATTAAACATATATTTTTGCATAATAATATACAAATGGGACCTGTGCAAAAATAACTATATTGCATTCGATTACTTTTGATATTAATAGTCAGTATAGAAATAAATTATATTTTGTTGATAATTAATAAATATAGTTATGGTAAATTAAAATGAATTAATTTTATTAAAATAAGATAACGTCACATTACGTGACTTTTTGGCAAAATTTAAATAATAATAATATCAGCAATATATTATTTATTTTTATACTATATAAATTTAATGCAAAGTAGTTTTCAAATAATAAAAATCATTATTTCAATTATCAAAGTATGACTTTATTTAGACTTATGATTTTTATATGTGGATATGATTGAAGTATATATGATTATTATTTTATGATTTTTAGAATAGAAGTCATTGAAATTATGTTAATAATTTTTAACTTATATATTTTTTAATATTTTTTAAATTTTTACATTTTTTAAATATGGCAGACTTATGATTATAAGCTAAGGGGGAGGAGTCTAAGCAAGCACCCTAATTGGTTGAGAGTTTTTGAGGAGGTTAACTGATTGGTTGAGGCAAACTCCCTTGTTCGCTCCAAGCTTAGTTTAGGCCTCAAGGCAATTACGAGCTGCCATGTTAAGTCAGTCTTAGATAAACTTTTGGTGAGGTAACGTGTGGCACCCCAGCAGGGCAAAGCGCACCCTTCAGCAACGATCTTTATTTTTGGGGAAAAATAGAGACAGAATCAAAGCTCCTTTGGTAAGTGTTGATACTTTCACTTACTTTAGTAATATTATTAAAGTATAATAAATTACATACAGGTGAAATAACTTTGCAGCTGAAAGTTATATGTTAATATTTGTAGTTAACTTGGTGATTAAATAAATTGTTTGCAATTTATTATATTATATACTGCACATATATAAATATATGTATTATATATAAATCCTGTATATTTTATATTGTAATTTTATAATAGTGCTATCAAGGACTTGATTTGCGCTTTGTAGGTTGGTGGAACGTTTATTTTTATTATATATAAAATTTCATTTTTATTCAAAATGTGGCAACATTGTTACTAAAACTCTGTTGTTCTGTATATCAAAAGTTTTTTTGTTGTCTGTTGATGTTGAAGCCATCTATCGGTGGCAACAACAACTGGTGGTACTTTTACAACAGACAGCGCCACGTAAATTCTGATTGAACTATCTTGTACATATGATTGTATAAAATCTAATATACAAGATGGCTGCCTATTAACTTCATTCGCTATTGTTCTATTTGATTAATAATTTCATTGACTTATTTAATTATAATTATTATTGCAACTATTTAGTAAGAATTGCGTTTAAGAAGTTATTTGAGTATAGCAAATTTTATATAACTTCTTGTATTGATCTTTTATTATTTTTTCATTGTAATTATTGAAATTAGACTTATAATTTTTTTTATTTTAAAATTTCATTCATTGTAAAAATTGAATTCAATATATATAATGAAGTACGTGCGAATGTGTGAATGAACTGATATTTTACACTGAAGTAGTCTATAATTCTTGTGTCATTAAAGACTGTGCCAATTATTGCACTTAACCATAAAGCTATACTAAAAGGAGTCTGTTTTCAGAGTATACTGTACAAAAGCCTTTATGCGTTTCTCAAAGTGCAATAACTTTCTTTGATCTTAAAAATATATATATATTTACAAATTAACCTTAGGTAAACCAAACATCAATATTATATTACTTGAGAGTTATGACTTATTATATTTGAAGTATTATATCACTGTTTAAGAAAAATAATTCAATATATTTTATATACCAATATTCTATAAGACTGTAAATGCGTTATTTAAAAAGTGACAAATAAAATTCTATGGTATATGATGCTAAAATGCTCATATATGGCTCACATAAATTAATAGTTTATTTTCTATAATTAAATTCCTCATACATTAATTTTATTATAATTTTAGTAATTCACAAGTATTAACTAATTTTTCATTAATATCTAATTTAATATTACAATTGATAGTAGTAAAAATTATACAACACACTAAGTGTTCAAAAGGTTAATAATTAGTAGCATAAATATTTATATGTTTAAAATCTTATAAATCAAAGTTTTGTCATTGTATCATATTTAATTATTCTTAAACAATAATTAATCATTTTTATTAATAATTATTAGTTGTTTCAATAAATAATTATTATTAAAAATTTCTAACGTTTATTGTTTTACATTATTAAAAAATTTAATAAATTACGATAGTTAAAATATAATTATAATAAATAAAAGCTAAATAGGTCACAATATAATTTTATCATTAGTTTTATATCAGTATTCATGTTTTTTTCTATTGATAATCATAGGTTCATAGACTTGAATAAATAATTATTTAGAAAAATAGATATTTATTCAAGTATTAAAATTTTAATAATCTTATCAAACATAAATTATAAAAATTGCATTAATAAATTAATTTAATTTAATCAAAATACATTCAATATTTTTATTAAATAAAATTATCAATAGTTAAAATCTGTGTCGCGGTGGTTCTTAAAATCATATCTCTAGACTAACATTGAGCCTTACATGATTTTTACTGGGGTAAGCTGAGAGCGCTCGATACAACGGGATAGTTACAAGGTAAGAATAGCTTGAAACAACTCTTCACCACACCCCACCAGTTCCGCTACGTCACAGTTGGGGGCCTGTCTAAAAACAAAATGGCGTTATAAAATCAAAAATTTTTCGAATTTTTGAAAAATACAAAATTTTGAAAAACTTTAAAAATTTTCAACTTGTGAAAATTTTTGGTCACAATTGTTTACAGTCTTATAAATTTTCAATTAAAAACAGTCTTATTTACTTCATATATACACAGTTAAAAATTTATTAAAAATTAATAACTTCTAAAAATTAATTTATTCAAAATTTTATGTTTGTTTTAAGCTCCAGTAGAGCAAGGCTTCGCCGGTAGGCGGCGCTAGGCGCACATCGTCGTATTTTAGTTACTTATTATCGAATTCACATTTATAATTTTAAAGTCAATGATATTTTTGCTTAAATATGGATACGTCTAAAGGTGCCATTCAAAAGCAAAAATCAGATAGGCAAAAGCGTGCCGATCGTAGAGCGATGCGTGAAGAGATGGAGGAGGGCAAGCGTGAAGCTATAGAGATGGCTAAACAATGGCATAAGACACATTCAGAGAATTTAAATTTGATTGACTTGCAGTCAAATATCTCTCTGGAAAGATGTTTACAAATAAATACCTCACATCAAGCTGAGGTGGAGGATAATATTATGAAGCCCAGTTATTCACTGGATGTCCCTCAGTCTTTAATTCAAGACAAAGAGACCACTACAGTGGCATGGTCTAACATTCAACCACGACAGGTTGAGTTTATGCCAACTGAATTAAAAACAACTGAAGGGAGTGATGAATTTTTCTTGGCAAGCCAAGAGAGTCCATCACGTAATGTGAGTCCTAAAATCGATTCAGTTCATCGTTACGATCAACAAGTTGATAAAACACTGTTGCAATCAGGTTTACTCGATGAGGCTGCAGGTATTACAGTAAATATGAATTTAAATAATCAAGAATTTATGGTTCATGAAAATCCTGCTTTAACGTCTTACAGAACTCACCATAGTGAGGCAAGCACAGTGGATGACCAATTTGTGGCTCATCAATCAACAAATCATAGGACCACAAAACAAGAACATTTTACTAATTTCTTGGCTGCAGCACAAGCTAGCACTGAAAAAGGTGACATTAAAGAAGCACAAAACATAATGAACGACTATTTTGTTCTGTTAGCTGAGATGGAGAAAGAGGAAAAACAGTTTTCAACTGATAAAGAAGCTGATTATAAAAGTCAATCTTTCATTAAACCAAAAAATGAGGAGTTGGAAGAAAAACTTGTAGAGAAAATGCAAGACTTAAAATTGCATCCTAATCAGTGGACTGAATCATTTCCTTTTAATCCAGAAAATGTTACTGAGGAAAAGGTTTTATATTCAACAGTTAAAACTGAAGATCAGATACCAGTCAACATCCCATATACACATACTATGAGCGGTAAAACAGAAACTACATTTCCAAACAAAGATAGCATTGGAATCGCAGCTAAAATCAGAGACAATAAATTATTGTCAAAACAAAAGTTAGAAAAACTTAGAGCTTTCACAGCTTCTGAAATTCAGAAAATTGAACTCAAATTACAACAAGACGAAAATTACACTAAAAAACAACTTGACTCATTCAAAGAAAAAATAAAAGAGTTATTTGCAAATCAGGAAACAAAAACAAAAGAAATTTTAGAGTACTTAGAAATCAGTAACAATAATGTTTATCTGGCCATTGAAAGACAACAAAAATTACATGCTGAAGCAACTCGTATTCATAATGAACAACAGTTTCAAATGCAAAAACAATTTATGGAGCAGCAAAGCGAAGCTCATTCTTTGCACGTCAACATGCTTGCAAACATATTCAAAAATCAAAACAAAAGTCAAACTTCCGGTTTTGACTTACGCAACATCGCAATGCCAACTTATGGCGGTTTAGATGACAAATCATCACCTCATGATTTCTTAACTAAACTTGAAAGATTTGTAAAATCAAAACCAAATAACACCTTGGATCAAGCTGTTGTGGAGGTGTTACCAATTGCATTAATTAATGAGGCTGCTGAATGGTTAGATTTTCAAGGTCAGTTCAACAATTATAACATATTCAAAAATGCGTTTTTAAACAAATATGCATACAATTACAGAGAAAAGTTAGAGGAGGGACTTAAAGACAGAACTCAACATCCTGAGGAGAGCTTGGCGGTTTTTATTCAAAAAATCGACAGAATTTATGAAAAAATCAATAAGTTAACTCCCCAGTCAGTAAGAATCAATAAAGTTAAAAAATTGATGCATCCAAGTTATTATGAGTCAATGCAACAAAGAACATTCTATGACATGAAAGAAATGGCTAGAGTGGCAAAAGTGGTTGATGACACCTTGGAGGTTAAAAGGAGTTATAGACCACCACCACAACAAGCAGCAGATCCTCTGTTAGCTTATCAACCAAGAGTTGAAGAACGTCAATCACGTGGTTTGGAAAGAAACAACTATCAACAACCTGGTTTTTATAGAGACCGATCAAATGAATCGAGATACAATAATAGACCGCAATCATACAATAATCAGTCTCATAATAATCACGGGTCACGTGACAGGGAAAGGCAGAGTTATGCTGGCAATTATCAAAGTAATAATGATCGACGTCCTGAAAGTCCATTCAGAGAACAAAGACAATCGTCAAACAATGATATCAGAAACCGAGATCAATATTATCGTGATGATAGACAGCGTAGTGCTAGCAGAGAACCTGCTGTTCGCTTCGAGGACCGAGCAAACCGCACGCAGAGTCCGAGTCGCGAAGTTGGTAGAGTCCAAACTACAGAGGGAGGTCATAACAATCAAAACAATAACAACAGTAGAGGTGGTTCACAGGAGAGGGTAGCTTCTAACTATGGAAGGTCTAATAGAAGTCCATCACGTGATGGTCAAATGGAACAAAGGGAGAGCAAGAGTCCACTAAAATGTTACAACTGTGGCTCAACTGAACACTTGAGAAATACTTGTCCAGTAAAACCAACTGGCTCACCCTACCCTCAGAGGGCAAACGATCGACCCACCTCACCAAAAAACCTGTAAATACAGGTGGGCAAACTAAAGTAGTCCAGTTAAATACATGTTCAATTATTGAAAAACCAAAAATTCAGGTAAAAAGTTCTATAAAAAATGTTAAATGCAATCTCAATAGTAAACGTGGTATATATAAATTAAATGAACATACTAAACTTAATTTTGATAATATTAACTCAAGTAAAATCAGTCCTTTTCAAAAATCAAAATTAAATAATATTCCAATGTTAAAAGTCAAACTTTGTGGTGAAGAATATTTTGCATTAGTTGATACTGGCGCAAGCGCTAGTGCAATTAACGAAGAAATGGCATCCATTCTTCAAGCCAAAGGTATAAAGTCAACAGATAATAAAAAGAAAGTAAAAGGAGTCTTTGGAAATAGATGGACTCTTGGAAGTAAAAAATTAAACATGTATTTTGCCATTGATAAATCTGTAAATATAGAATTTAATATTATCAGAGACTGCTGTAAACCAATAATTTTAGGTAGAGATTTTATTTGTACAGTCAAGATGAACGTTTTTCTTGCAAAAGAAAAATGGAATACTGATGATAATCCAGAATTATTTTTTGACTTTGATAAACCGGAAGAACTGGAAATCTTTAGTATTGAGTCCATGGACTTTGCTGAATTTCAATGCAAAGATATGGACGCCCCACCTGTAATTAAACAACAATATAAAAAACTACTTCGTAAATACTATGACAAAGGTCTGTTCTCGGGAGAACCTGGACTCTCAAAGCATTTCGAACATAGCATTGATCTACTTCCTGGATCAGAGAGTATCAGATCAATATCGAGTCCAAGACCTGCTACACCGGCTAAAAGAAAAATTATACTTGATCAGGTTCAGGAGGAAATTAACAGAGGCATTATGAGTGAGTGCACAACTGTGAGTCCATTTGTAAGCTGTCCTGTACTAGTTGCAAAAAAGTCTTTGGAGGTTAAAGATGTTTACAGAAACGAAAATGATGCTTTACTTGATGAAATCGATAAATTTGGCGATGCATCAAGTAACTCACAATATCAGAGTCCAAGTCCAAAGGACTCGACTACAGAGTCCACTCAATGGAGACTCTGTGGGGATTTTCGTGGATTGAATACTTATACAGTCACCCGTGAATATAAAATACCAAAAATAAACGATATAATCTCACAATTAGGCTCAGCAACCATTTTCTCAGTCCTGGACTTAAAATCAGGTTATAATCAAATTCCTATCAAAAAAGAACATAGACATTTAACAACATTAATCTTACCAGATAGAACTAGAGTCCAATATGAAAGAATGGCTTTTGGACTGAAAGGTGCTAGTTGGACTTTTCAGGAAGCAATGGACGAAACATTGAAAGGAGCCATATTAAAATATGCTAATGTGTACCTAGATGATGTGATTACTTATTCAAAATCATGGCAAGAGTCTATTTCTCATCTAGACGATGTATTGTACAGAATTCATAATGAAGGTTTTACCATCAACCCTATGAAAATGAACATCGGTGCACGTACAGTCAAACTTCTTGGTCATATTTTAACTGAAGGAAAAGCCTTCCCTGATCCTGAAAAAGTTCGTAGTATCAGTGAATATCCCAAATTGAAAAACACTAAAGAAATCCAACGTTTTCTTGGATCAATTGGATTCTTTAGAATGTATATAAAAGACTTCTCGATCTTAGCAAGCGCCTTAACAATGTTGTTGAGGAAAGGTCAAGAATGGGATTATGGTCCAAAACAAGAAGAAAGTTTCCAAGCTTTAAAGGACTCTTTAACTGAAACCACATCTCTCTTCTTACCTGATATGTCAAAAGAATTCATTATACATTGTGACGGATCTTATGAAGGTCTTGGAGCATGTTTAATGCAAGAGGGGGGAAAGGGTCCTAAACCTGTAGCATTTGCAAGTAGAGTACTTACAAAAGCAGAGAAAAATTACTGTTGTACAGAGTTGGAATGTCTTGCTATTGTCTATGCCGTAAATAAGTTCTATCCTTGGATTGAACATTCTAAATTTACAATTCACACTGATCACATAGCATTAAAAAATTTATTAACAATGGAAAACATGTCTGGACGCTTAAAAAGATGGTCCATGAGATTACAAGGTTTAGACGCAACAATCATGTATAGATCAGGTAAAACTCAGTTTGTAGCTGACGCTTTGTCTCGAGCTCCTATAAGTAATCCTGAGGAACCAATTAAAACTTACGTGGATGAAATTTTACCAATTGAAGACTTGCCTGAAGTTCGAAAATTAAAATTTGAAAATCCACAAGATACTTCTATCCCTGAACATCAATGTAAAAAGTGCACTACACAAGTGCAGGTAGACAAAGCATTCAGAATGCCTAGAGATAGAAGTATAAGTCCTAAAGGTCTAAGAAAGTTAGAGTCCATTTTAGCTTATGATTTAGAAGAACTTGAAGAAGAAGAAGTAAAATGGCCTAACAAAAATTATGAATGGTCTCACGCTCAACTTAGAGACCCAGATTTGATGTTAACAATCGAGTCCATTGAGATGAGTCCAAGATTATTTGAAAGACAGCCTGGAAAATACTTCTTGGATAAAGGTAAAGTACTCAAATTAAAAATGGACGATCAAGAATCTTTAATTGTAGTCCCAAAACAACTACGAATAGAGGTTTTAAAACGCTTCCATGATCATAAGTTGAGCAGTCACCTTGGACTCAAAAAGACTTATCACAAAATCAAACAACATTACACATGGAAAGGCATGTTCCGTGACATTAATTTTTACATTAGAGGTTGTCATACTTGTCAGGAAATTAAAGCAGTTAACACTCAACCACAAGGTTTTATGAGTTCTAGAAAACCTAGGGAGAGGGGAGAGGCTATCTCAGTCGATCTCATCGGAGCTCTACCTAGGACCGCTAGAGGTCATGAATATGCCCTTGTTATCGTCGATGACTTTACAAAATTCCCTGAGGTTTACCCTTTGGCTAGAGCTACAGCAAAAGCTTGTGCTAATAGGTTAGAAGAATATTGCAGTAGACATGGTGTAGTTCAAAAAGTTAGATCTGACAACGGTGTCCAGTTCATTAGTAAAGTTTGGCAACAAGCTTGCATTGATATGGGCATTGAACACCATAAAACTGTAATTTACAGACCCAAAGGTAATCCATGTGAGAGAACCATTAGAAACATTAAACAAGCAATCAAAAGTACAATTGAAAATCATAACCAGTGGGATACTTGTTTACCCGCTGCTTTGTTTGCTTTAAGGACTGCAGTTCAAGAGTCCACTGGATTCTCACCAAGTATGTTAACTTATGGAAATGAAATGAGATCACCGTTCACTCCTCCTACTAATAGAGAACCTCTCTTAAATAGTTCAGGCGGGTTATTAACAGAAAAACAATATGCCGCTCAATATTTTCAAAATTTGTTCAAAACATTAAACGACAAATACGAAGTTGCCAGAACAAATTTAGATATTGCTAGGGCTCAACAAGCTAAAAATTATAATAGAAACAGACGGGCTACTGTTTTCATGGAAGGGGACGAGGTGTTACGTCGTAAACACACACTAAGTGATGCCGCTAAGGGCATAGCAGCTTCATTAGCTAAATCTTACGATGGACCTTATATCATATCAAAACAAATTGCAGAAAATACATTTGAATTAGAAACAAAAGAAGGAGTTTTTGTGGGAAACTGCAATGCAGATCAAATGAAATTATACTTTTACCAACCTAATTGGGCCGTTAGAGATATTATTGTTAATGATGAACCTTCTGAATCTGAAAGTGAAAACAGTTCAGATTCAGAAGAAGAAAGTGACAATGTCCTTACAGATATGGTTAGCTCAGACAGGCGTGGAGCAGTAATGGATAATAATGATCTTTCTTTCTCTATTCAGCCTACAACTTCCAGACCTAAAAGAGCTGGAAAAGAACCTGCATTTTTTAAAGATTATGTTAAACATTAAGTTTGGTGGTGGTTAATTATTAAACTTTAAAAATGTTTCAATGTTTTGTTCTTGTTCCAGAACATGGGTGGAAAGGACAAAGACAGAGGAAATGAGAACAATAACAATCAACAACTATTGGATATGATTGCTAAATTACAAGAAGCAATCAGTGAAACTAACCGTCAAACGGAGCGGTTGAGGGAAACACAACGACAAATAAGTCAAGAGCTGTCTAATCAATTACATGCTTCGACTTCATCTGGTGAAGGATCAAACACTACTACGCAAGAAAATCGGCGTAGAGCAATCATATCTGATTCAGAGTGGGACTCTGATGAAGACATCTTGCAAATTCACTTGGATGAGCAAGAAAATTGGTCAAAGCCAGATTCTATCACTTCAAGCTTCAGTTCTAAATCAACTATCAGGACTGAGGAATCAGATTTAGAATCACAGAGTTCCGGCTCATCTGCACCGGCACCCGCTGTTAAGCCACAAAAAGAAAAGAAGGTTAAGCAAAATACTATCAAAAAAGCCGTGGCCGCAGTTACTAAAAGTAACAACAAAAAACATCTCGAAGTGGAAATGCTTAAACAGCTAAAAGCTAAACCTGAAGTTCGAATTGATCATAGTGACCTAAGAAGTTGGTTAAACGAAAGATCACATGAGTCAAACATCACAGCATCTGAAGAAATTAAACCATCAAAAAAGGTGCCAAAAAATACTTCAGAAAGTTCAAAAGTGTACAAGAGGATTGTTACTTACGGCAAAACGAAACACAGCAAGAAAAGCAAAGATAAGAAGAAAAACAACTCGAAACAGTCTTCTTCAACCAAGAAACAGTCAAACAACAGCAAACAAGGAAAGCCAAGTTCTAATAAAGAACTTCAACAAAGGAGTATTTTAAACAACTTGTACGACAGTCCAGTGCCAGGTTCATCTTCACAACACAATTATGCACCAGTCGCAGATTTGCCCTCAGATCAACTGGCAGTAAACCTTCCACCTTCTCAGAGTCAAGAAAGATCTGAAATACCTTCAAAAAAGGCAAAAATCAAGCCTACAGAAAAAAACAACACTCAAGCTAATATCATTCCTTTACAAATGGTAGTTGCTCCAACTACAGTACCAACACCTGCAGTACCAACACCTGCAGTACCAACACCTGCAGTACCAACACCTGCAGTACCAACACCTGCAGTACCAACACCTGCAGTACCAACACCTGCAGTAACCACTAGTGTAGAACTTGCTGTTCAACCACCAGTGCAAACACCAACTACTGAAGTTGAGGAAAACGGGTGGAATCCGGCTCAAACAAGCTGGATTAGAACTTATAGACCAGAAGAATTACAACCCATGATCCATTTTTGGTACGAGCAACGCCGCTTAGGAAATCCTAACATGGTGGCACCTCATACCGAAACACCTACACCAAGACTGCCGCAGACGGAACAACAATGGTTTCCACAGTACTACAGAGAGGATCAACAACAACAGTTTTACCAAGGAGGCCCAAGACTGTTCCGGGGAAACCCTGAATTCAGACGTAACAACAGCAGAAGACGTCCAAGAGGCGTGGGACACACTAAGCGCAACAAGAAGGGTTATAACTGGAAAAAATTTTAATGAATTGTATGTATTTAAATGTAAAACATAAACAAAATATCGACTGATTTGTTAACTTTCACCATATAATCTCAACCTTTTTTCTTTTTTCGGTTTTCTTTGTTGTTTTTAGAGGGGGTGATAATATAACATATGGGGGAAAAACGCCCCTTTTTTCAAAGTTAAAATTTTTGATTGTTGCCGCCACCGGGCGCCACATACACAATCCAAGTGAACGGCGTTATGCACTTGTATTATTTTCTCTGTTGTGTTCAGTCGACATTTTGTTTGTGTTAAGAAATATTGACTATTATCAATTAAAACAAACTTTTCAAGTGCCAAAAGAACATTATACCAATTTTAGAAGTTACCAGGCAACTTTTGATATAAAGGTAAGACTTTTACTAAACCTTATAAACATGTAATATGTAATCTAAATATGGCGTGGGTAGCGGGGCATAGACCAAGGCTCATGGAAATAGCATCTTTTCATATTTTTGGTTATTTTCACCAGTTTAAAGGGGAGTAATCATTAAAATAAGTTAGTTTAATAACTATTTTAGTGATTACATGTATTTTTTATAGTAATCAATAATGGAAAGGGGAGTTAAGGGGTAATATAAAATTGCTATTGTTGTCGTGCAACAAGTTCAATTTTATCAACAACACACACGTGAGTATACAATACAGTGTTGCTTTGTTGATAATTTACTTAATTTGATTAATCAAAAAGGGGGCGGGAAAAGTTGTAAAGTTTATAAATTCATATAAAATGCTAATATTGAAGGGATGTTTTTGCATAGCAACAGTCTATGTTATAGAACAAGAGCGGGGGTGTTGGAAGGTTCTTGCGTAATATGATACATGAACGCAAGGCTTGCATTTTTCCCCCTTCAAAACACATGGCTTTTGACCCCCAACTTCACGCCTAAGGTGACGATAATTTTATTGCTTTTTACAACTGTAGTGTAAGATTTGGAGGTTTTTTAAGAACATATTTTTACATGTTAAAAATTATCATTGCAAAGTAAAATTTTATTTTAAAGTAAAAGTCATCAAAAAAGTGATGACGTTATTTCTGTTATTAAAATTACATAACAAAAGATGTTCTTAAAGGGCCATCATCTTGCACCACATTCCTAATGATGACTTGTATTAATATTATTTTTTATTATTGATGTTTGGTTAATGTGCTATATAAAATGTGTATGTAGTCATATTTTTATATTGAAATAAGTTGATATAGACTTTATAAAAAAATGAATTATTTTGTCACTTGGACGAAATAAATTACATGCGAGTATTTAATTATTTTATAAGCATGTCGGTCATTAATTAATTAATTAGTTAATTAATTAAAATATTTTATTAATGAATAATTTCACACTTGGTGAAGTTAAGTAAGCTATAAAGCAAAATGACGATTTGCGTCATTAAGTCATTGTTATTTGAACAATGAAAAATATTAAACATATATTTTTGCATAATAATATACAAATGGGACCTGTGCAAAAATAACTATATTGCATTCGATTACTTTTGATATTAATAGTCAGTATAGAAATAAATTATATTTTGTTGATAATTAATAAATATAGTTATGGTAAATTAAAATGAATTAATTTTATTAAAATAAGATAACGTCACATTACGTGACTTTTTGGCAAAATTTAAATAATAATAATATCAGCAATATATTATTTATTTTTATACTATATAAATTTAATGCAAAGTAGTTTTCAAATAATAAAAATCATTATTTCAATTATCAAAGTATGACTTTATTTAGACTTATGATTTTTATATGTGGATATGATTGAAGTATATATGATTATTATTTTATGATTTTTAGAATAGAAGTCATTGAAATTATGTTAATAATTTTTAACTTATATATTTTTTAATATTTTTTAAATTTTTACATTTTTTAAATATGGCAGACTTATGATTATAAGCTAAGGGGGAGGAGTCTAAGCAAGCACCCTAATTGGTTGAGAGTTTTTGAGGAGGTTAACTGATTGGTTGAGGCAAACTCCCTTGTTCGCTCCAAGCTTAGTTTAGGCCTCAAGGCAATTACGAGCTGCCATGTTAAGTCAGTCTTAGATAAACTTTTGGTGAGGTAACGTGTGGCACCCCAGCAGGGCAAAGCGCACCCTTCAGCAACGATCTTTATTTTTGGGGAAAAATAGAGACAGAATCAAAGCTCCTTTGGTAAGTGTTGATACTTTCACTTACTTTAGTAATATTATTAAAGTATAATAAATTACATACAGGTGAAATAACTTTGCAGCTGAAAGTTATATGTTAATATTTGTAGTTAACTTGGTGATTAAATAAATTGTTTGCAATTTATTATATTATATACTGCACATATATAAATATATGTATTATATATAAATCCTGTATATTTTATATTGTAATTTTATAATAGTGCTATCAAGGACTTGATTTGCGCTTTGTAGGTTGGTGGAACGTTTATTTTTATTATATATAAAATTTCATTTTTATTCAAAATGTGGCAACATTGTTACTAAAACTCTGTTGTTCTGTATATCAAAAGTTTTTTTGTTGTCTGTTGATGTTGAAGCCATCTATCGGTGGCAACAACAACTGGTGGTACTTTTACAACAGACAGCGCCACGTAAATTCTGATTGAACTATCTTGTACATATGATTGTATAAAATCTAATATACAAGATGGCTGCCTATTAACTTCATTCGCTATTGTTCTATTTGATTAATAATTTCATTGACTTATTTAATTATAATTATTATTGCAACTATTTAGTAAGAATTGCGTTTAAGAAGTTATTTGAGTATAGCAAATTTTATATAACTTCTTGTATTGATCTTTTATTATTTTTTCATTGTAATTATTGAAATTAGACTTATAATTTTTTTTATTTTAAAATTTCATTCATTGTAAAAATTGAATTCAATATATATAATGAAGTACGTGCGAATGTGTGAATGAACTGATATTTTACACTGAAGTAGTCTATAATTCTTGTGTCATTAAAGACTGTGCCAATTATTGCACTTAACCATAAAGCTATACTAAAAGGAGTCTGTTTTCAGAGTATACTGTACAAAAGCCTTTATGCGTTTCTCAAAGTGCAATAACTTTCTTTGATCTTAAAAATATATATATATTTACAAATTAACCTTAGGTAAACCAAACATCAATATTATATTACTTGAGAGTTATGACTTATTATATTTGAAGTATTATATCACTGTTTAAGAAAAATAATTCAATATATTTTATATACCAATATTCTATAAGACTGTAAATGCGTTATTTAAAAAGTGACAAATAAAATTCTATGGTATATGATGCTAAAATGCTCATATATGGCTCACATAAATTAATAGTTTATTTTCTATAATTAAATTCCTCATACATTAATTTTATTATAATTTTAGTAATTCACAAGTATTAACTAATTTTTCATTAATATCTAATTTAATATTACAATTGATAGTAGTAAAAATTATACAACACACTAAGTGTTCAAAAGGTTAATAATTAGTAGCATAAATATTTATATGTTTAAAATCTTATAAATCAAAGTTTTGTCATTGTATCATATTTAATTATTCTTAAACAATAATTAATCATTTTTATTAATAATTATTAGTTGTTTCAATAAATAATTATTATTAAAAATTTCTAACGTTTATTGTTTTACATTATTAAAAAATTTAATAAATTACGATAGTTAAAATATAATTATAATAAATAAAAGCTAAATAGGTCACAATATAATTTTATCATTAGTTTTATATCAGTATTCATGTTTTTTTCTATTGATAATCATAGGTTCATAGACTTGAATAAATAATTATTTAGAAAAATAGATATTTATTCAAGTATTAAAATTTTAATAATCTTATCAAACATAAATTATAAAAATTGCATTAATAAATTAATTTAATTTAATCAAAATACATTCAATATTTTTATTAAATAAAATTATCAATAGTTAAAATCTGTGTCGCGGTGGTTCTTAAAATCATATCTCTAGACTAACATTGAGCCTTACATGATTTTTACTGGGGTAAGCTGAGAGCGCTCGATACAACGGGATAGTTACAAGGTAAGAATAGCTTGAAACAACTCTTCACCACACCCCACCAGTTCCGCTACGTCACAAAAGATATTGTAAATATCACAGCCGAGTCGTTATGATGCATACAGTACATAAGGTGGTTGCATTCACTGTGTAAAAGTCGACACCATATATGTGAGCACTAAATAACATGGGGGGGGGGGGGGGGGGGGGGGGGCAGTACGAAAAAATGACAAATTTTCCTAGTTTAATACTTACTGTGTGCAATATTTTTGAGTTGAGAGCATTAAAGTTGTTAATAGGTTAAATTGGCCTTTCAGGTTGGCAAGAAAAATAATAATAACAAATATATAGGCCTATATATACAGTTTATATATTTATGAAAGAACATAGTCAAAAACGACGTTTGTCCAATACTGAGCAATGTTGTTCCTTTCTCCATTATGGTGTCAACACAAATTCAGTATGACATCATGTGCATACACCCTATACATAGCCTTGTTTATTATTGGCGTTTTTAAGTGAAAATACCAAGTATTTCCTCTTAAGAAAATTGATGCTCACAAAAGTAAACTAATTTTTTACATGAAAATTCACTTAAGAATCAACCATGGTTTGATCCTTGCATTAATTTGTTACATAGCAATCAAACTTTTTCTTAAATGGAAGTAATTAGCATTTTCACATACTTAAAAAAGCCAATTGTGAACAAGGCTTACCGTATAAATGATATAATACATAATAATATTATATTATGATATTTACTGTAGCAGAGGTGTAGCAAAGGGCATATGTTGTGGGGTGGGGAAACGAATAAAATTCAACAATCATTCTTATACATATGTAATACCATATGGTAATACATACTAATCTCTATTTATTAAATGCTTTTGAGGTAGCACTGGGAGTAACGAGTATGTAGTACACTGCCCCCCCCCCCCCCCCACCACCACAAAAAATCTGACAGCAGCTTTCATTGATCCAAGTGGTATACAAGGAGAAACACACAGTTAATTTAACTCATATCTTGGGTTAGAATTATTTTCTGCTGGAGAATCTTTTTTTTCTTCCAAAATTTTATTTAAATAGAAGAATATAGTTTAAAAAGCAAAAGCCCAATTTTTTATTTATTTATTAATTCCACAAAATACAATTATATGCAATACACATAGTCAAAAGATGTATAAATAATAAATACAGCAAATGAAGAAGAAAAATAAAATAAAAAAAGACATAAAAGTACTACAATTTTCTCTTTAATGATTCAACACGTAATTTTATTACACTAGCTTTAGTTGGACACTGGACACAAAGTTTAATTTTAGCTTGGAATTTCAGGTTTCTGCCACAATTGGTGCCCAATCAAAATTGGTTCAGCCACTGACCACTGTCTCTGTACATAATTTATCTAATTTTAATTTTATAGGAGTTTATGTATACAATACATACTGTAGTAAAGGCATAGAACACCTTGAACAAAAAACCTGTCTAATATCTTTATATACCTGAATATCAACGTTAATTTATTCAGTAATTGATTTCTAATTTATTTTCCATTCACAAAATCACATTTTCGGGTTTATGACATCACAGCTCACTAGTCCACTCGCGCGGAAACAGGCGAGCTGTGACGTCACAAACCCGCAGCTGCTATTTTAGGAATGAAAAATAAATTAGAAATAGATGACTCCAGCCAAATCAATGTTGATATTTAGGTACATTAGGATATTAGATCTGTTTTTTTCTCAAGGTGTTCTATGCCTTTAAGAATTATTTTTAAAACTCGTAAATTACTATTCAAATTAATTGTTTTGCTATGGTAAGAGTAGTTTTAGTTCATTCATTTAATTAATTTTAATTCATGTGAATTCTAACCTATGTGACAAATTAATTTTTTTTAATCAGAGGACCATACAAGTGGGTGCATTTCTTTTATAGCCTGTAATAAATCCATATTATTACTATGAGTTTGGTTTCTCTCATAATGTAGCACATACTTCCAACATTTTGGGCTCTCATCATCCACTATCACACTCAAGCTACCCCACTTTCTTTGTTTTTATCATTTCTCATACAGTTGGTACCGTACATCCTAAGTTTAGAGAGATTGAAAGGCTAACTAACATGACACTGAATACCAATGATATAAATGAGCTGAAGAATTGATTTTGAAGCGCCTATTCAACATTACTGTCTTCCCACAACCCAATCTCTGATATTCCTATTTCCTACTGACAGTCTAATTACGTTTTTGTTGTAGATACCCCACCTGAGAGTCAAACTTCCAGCCCCTCTGACAACAATGGGATCACCCAAATCTCTCAAGATACACCGGTAAGATGCTGTGAAAATAATTACTGTAACTAGAAAATAAAAACCATTTATGTTTGAATTTATTACCAAAAGATAGAATAGGAAAACCAACAAACGCCGTACCAAAATTAGGTGAAAATCTTAATTACGACATTTCAATGGTGACAGCCCTCTTTTTCAGTTGCTTCTACCCTCTAAGCAACTGAAGAAGAGGGCTGTTTGATTTGTTATTATTATTATTGTCCTTTCCCTATTTTCCTAGATGCACTTAGCACAGACTTCAATAACAATCAAGGATATTTTTTTTTTAGCACATCACTAAAAATTATAGCATGTTCTGTATCATATTTTGTTCCATTTCAGGCTCCAAGAGCAACTTCTACATCTGCTGTGAGTGGCGAGCCACCTCGCAAGAAGACAGGCATCGATATGCAGAATGTGCCCACACGCCAATACCTTGACCAAACTGTGGTGCCTATCTTGCTAGAGGCTCTTGCCGTACTTGCCAAGGAGAGGTAAGAATTATATTTTACTGCAGCAGTTCTTATTTTTATACCATCTCTGTTATTTCATGTACCAATTTTATGTTTAAAAAATCAAACATAAAAATGATAAAATGGTTACACTAGAAGGCAAGAATAGAGGAAAACACCAAGGGCCTCATTATAGAGACGAGATGTCCTCTAGTTTGTAGAAAATCTTGCTACGTATGTGTTTATTATTCTGCTAGCAAGATTCACCAAACTATGGGACATTTTGCCACTATGGTAAGGCCCTTGCTAGTTATCCATACTTTATTTTCCTTAATTTATCTTATTTCAACGTTAATACAGCTGTGAAATTAGTTTGTACAACACAGGATTAAATTGAATTAAGTTTCCAGAGTAATAATGTCAATAACTAGATTTGATATCATACCTGTCAATAATACAAAGTATTAGAATTGTCATGTTTATAGGACTTACAAAATTAACAAGACAGGTGTATTATGTGATGGCATGCATTTCAGACTAAAATTTTTTGTGTTGTGAGAAAGGTACCCAGTAAAAATATTCTGCCTCATAATGCACATTTGCTGTAGTTAGGGTCTCAAACATAAAACATGGTCTTTTACATCATGCAAATTAAGGCTAATTTATTTTTTCTATATTTTTCAAAGGGTCAAATTACATGTAAAACGTGTCATACAGTACTTTAAAAAAATACATATTATGAAAAAAACATCTTGGTTGATAATATTTAAAAATAATAATAATATTAAAAATAAATAAATAATAGAGAATAGCAGGTAGAGAGATTAGAGCATGCAAACTAAAAATTAATAAAATTCAAAGATTCTTTAATTCATATAGTTAATTGGACGAGTCAGTAGATGAGTGTTAAATATTTTGTTAGGTAAAATAGACATTAAAAGGATGGGAATGTTGTGTCAAATCAATAAAATATGATATACCTAGTAGTTCACATTCTAACACTACATCCATCAAAAGTACTACATTATAAAACAGCATCAGACTTACTCAAGGCTCAGTAGAAAGCTCTGTACACAAGAGTGTGATAATTTATTTTACAATTTCAATTCAGTGTGCTTTTCTTAAAATAATAACATTGCAATTCAAGCATGAGTTTTTGAATTGTATCATCAATATCAAGTGGACAGCTAGGGATGGCTCACACCACATCTGCTTAATGATATGATTTTATTATTATTTTTAATTTACTATTTTATGTTGCAGACCATCTGATCCCATCTCGCATTTGTCAAGTTATTTGATGAAAAACAAAGCAAAATTTGAAAATTCTAACAATTAAGCTGGTAACAGTTAAAAGAAAACATTCATCGTAAAAAAGAAAAAAAAATCCAATCTAAATGTTAATTCAATGTAATTATATTGTAAAGCATGTTAAATTTTGTGTTCATGCTGCCAAGCTTTCTTTCTATTCAAGTTGCAATTAATAAGTAGATATGAGTGTCTTAACTTTTTTTTTTTACATGTTTAATAAAGATTAATCGTTTGATTTTTGTAGAAATAAACAACCCTATACTAGATCTTTTATACTAGTAAGGAGGAGGCATGAAAATAAACCATTGTATCAAATTTCAGTAAACTTGTAAGACCTATGGTCACTGCAATATCTGAGATATCCATATAGAAATACAATAAGAAATATAATCAATATAAATGCTTTATAAAAATACAATGTAGTTCCATAAGTTTTAAGTCTTTGTCTCAGATCTTTTACAGTTAAAATTTTATATAATGTAGTTTCAAATTTTAATATTAAGACTATAGAGTTTCATTTAATTATCAAAATCAGATTAGTTACAAATGAAAGATTCCAACAGATTCATTCATTCATACATACCCTATATATAGGCTATTTAATTATAAAGTTAGCATACTCTATCTACTTGGAAATATTGTTTTAGCAGCTTTTTGTTATAAATTTTGGTTTAACTTTTGTCTACTCTTCTTTCTTTATTTCTTTTCTTTTTTTTTTTTTTTTTTTTTTTTTTTTTTTAATGATGACATGCAAATTTGAAATTGATATCCATAAAAGAAATATAAAAATATTCAAATTTTGTACATACTAGAAGTTGTATGTCCTATACAATATCAAAGTTAAACCATTGCGGTAATATTTAGATTTTTGTATGCAGATATAGGCTTCTAAATTATTAAGTTAAAATATAAATTATATAAAGAAAATTGTTAATTATTTTGTCAATGTGTATGGCTTTGAATGTTCTGATATATTGTAATCGAAATGCTTTCAATGATATGCATACAAGCACAATTTATATTATCAATTATTATTTTGTACTACATTTCATTACTTATAAATTTTGTATATTTTAAAGTAATGGTTGACAAAGTGCCCATATAAGAACCAATCATAAATATTTAAAGTTTTTTTTTATATCTGTATTGTTGTATTATTAATGTGTTATGAAGTGAAATTTATGAAAAGAGATTGAATTATCTAATTTTAAGAAGAAAAAAATAACGGAAATTGCTTTTATAGTTTGGAGGAAAGAAGCAATGCACGAGAATTTTATTATAAGTAAACAATATTCTTGTTAGTATAGTAACATGAAATGTATTAGCAAAATACTGTATTACAAGATAGGGACTTGACAGGGAATTGAAAATGAGTGGCTAAGCCAATCAGTACCTGAGTTAAAGGTCACATGATCAAAATTGACCAATCACAACTGGAGCAAATTGGTGACATTATCTTGTATGTAGTATCTTGACATTATTTCATTTGATACGTAAGTTGAATTCTGAACTTCTTTAGCATGAAGCAAAGCACTAATATATTTCATGTATTTCTGTTATCAAAATTTCCCTACTGTTATCCCTTCATCTTTCAATCTCCAATTAATTTTAACGAAGCTGGAGTCAATCATGATTTGGATTTATATTATCTTGAATATCCACCCAGTATTCTAATAAAAGAGACAAAAAGTTAATCTTTATTATATTACCTTAATTTCACTTAATTTTACTACAATACAGATTTAAATACTTTTCAATATATTGTAATCTAGAATATTAAAATAAATATGTATTTAAATAATAACAATTATTTGTGCCTGCTTATAATATTTCATTTGCTAGGTGAAGTAATTCATTATTTTAAAATAATTTTTAATTCATTTCTTTAGAGTAGACACTTTTGTTTATACAGATCTCTTTTATAAGAAATTAGTTTGTATTTTGAACTTATTATGATTATCAATGTATTTTATAATTTTTGTAATGTTTTATTTTTGCATGAATTTTTTTTTATATTGCCAGCAAATTTTAAAATATATATATAAAAACTTCTATCGTAGTTGCTGCTGTGGTAACCTCTTGTTACTTTCCCATAATTTGTTATAGTTATCCATGTTAATGCTTTTTTAATTATTTTGTTTTATGCATGTGCTATATAATATTAATGTAAATGGAATTTATGACCATAAAATATATATATGGAAAAAAAAGAAGAAGTATGTGTTCTGTAAAATAAAGAAATAGATAAAAAGGTATTATTATAAAAAAAATAAAGGAAGAATGTTGTAACTTTTACTTTTCTTTAAAAAAATTGTATTAAAAGAAAAAGAAGGAAAAAAAAAAAGACAGTTCAATGGTAAATTGATTTACCCTATAGTTTTTGTTGTTTACCAAATTTATTATACTTGTAATAATTAAAAAACAAAATATTTTTCTACAGTCTTTTTTAAGCTTAAAGTGATTGGTAAAAGTTAGGAAATCAGAGTTCTGTTTTAATATTTCTACAAATAAGCTTTTGTCTTCATCACGTGCTGCAAAAAACTAGAATTTTGTCAGAATACAGGAACTAAAAGCCAGCTTATAAATATTTTTATTTTGAAAATTTATGAGAAAATAACATACTTTTTATTTTGTTTTTCTGAAGTAAATCTAACTTTATCTGATATGTATAAATATGTAACTTCTATGTACTTTTTTTTCCCCAAGGGTTAAAACAATATTTAAAGTAATTATATTTTATCATCATGCATATTGGAAAGTTATGCAAAATACATAACATTTAGTTTAGCTGCCAATTTATTATGAAAATCAATATTTCATACAAATATAGGAATTATACAAGTATAGGAGTTATGTTCAGAGATATATATACCTATATATGTCTTACATAATAATTTATAAAATTTTAGATGCATGATAACTTCTTACCTAATTGAGGTAAAGTAAACATGTAAAGCATTAATTAATTATTGAACTCTGATAGTAAAAAACAAAATGAAATCAATAAAAAAGGAAAGAAATGTATGTTGCTATTGTAAAAAAGATGTGTAAAGAATGGCTTGATCAGATTTTACAATTTTTATTAGAATTTTTGAACAATTTGTGGATTAGCCATGAACATTTTTTCAAAATATTAGAAGAAAAAAACCCATATAAGTCATAATATTGTAATATTATATAATTTAGTGAAATCATAAATTGTTATTTTATCATTATCTCAAAGTAAATCATAAAATAAATCATTCTTCTGACATTGCCAAGCATCTTATTTAATTATACACTTTCTAAAAATAAACAAGCAAAAAATTATGTGCAATCAGTGTTTAATGTTTGTGAATATAATTTTGTATTTTCTGTATATTTTTTTTACTAAAAAAAAAAGGCATGTATCTGAAAGATAATTCAATCTTGTTTTCTCCTCTCAAGTCGCAACAATGCAATGCTAATTGAAATGTTACTGGAAGTAAATTTTATAATCAACTAAATTAAAGAATAAATGAAGTTATTTCTTTATGTTAATTCATTAATTTGTTTCTGCATATTATTTAAACATTTAAATATTAAAAATACATTATCCCCATACAGTGTATGTATATGTTTCTCTATATATATGAATAAAATAAAGCAATTATGCTATATTAAAAAATAAAAAAAAGATAGAGTATTTTTATTTGTGATATAATTATTTCCCTGTATTCTAATAAAACCATTTCTAAAAGCTTAGCTTGAGTTAATAGTTGGTAGCATTAGTGTATCTTAAATAGCACTAACTTTAATATTGTATTTTATAGTGTAGTTCTATATTGTGAATTATAAATCTGTCATGAAAACATGATGACTTCAATGCTGACGTATTGAAGTCTCTCATATTAGAGATATCAATACATGCAATTCAAGATTTAATTATTTAATTAAAACTCCCCCTATTTTGAAGCTACAGGATTATTTAATTATTTATTTGTACTCGGAAACATTGCACTATCCATTGAAGTGGAAATTTTGCAAATATTTTGCACTGAAATTTTTAGGTACCCTTTTTTGTTGTTTTCTCCCTTAATTTTAGGTACAATGGATTTTAGATGCCAGATCTGTGATCAGCAAATCAAGACCTTTTCAACAATGTGCAATTTGTTAGATTTCGCGACCAAAACTTTCAAGGTCACAAAAATAAGTAAGATAATACCCTTGCTTCACTTTTATCCGACAAACACTTTTGGTCAAGAAACCTAACATAATGCACATTGCTGGAAAGGTCTTGATTTACTGATTACTGAACCGTAATTAGATTCGCAAAAAATTAATAAATAACAAAAATACTAACAAAAAACCAAAAGTGCCAAAAATTTTTTTTTTTTATTTTATTAAGTATTTTATCATTTTAACCCTAAAGCATGGTAAAAACAGTAAAATTAGCCAATTATGACTTTTCTTTCTTAAGTATTCGACACATTAAATTTGCGTATCCTGGAAGGTTTGCAACTTATTATGCAGCAATGGTCAACAAGTTGCCTATACCACAGGCGGTAGTGAAATTTCTTAACTTTATTTTTTATTATTTTTTTTTATAGTAAAATCGGCTATAAATCTACAACTTTTTTATTCTTTCATGACTTCGTAAGTATTAGCGTCTATATTTAGAAGATAAAACTATATTTTAGATTGTTGATAAATCATAATATTATTAGGATAATAATATAATATAATTCGAGGAAGTTATGATGGTAGTTTACGTTTTATGACATTCCTTTTTTACTCTTCTTATTATTCTATTGATGATTCATTCATTTTCACTTACATTCGACTTCTTTTATAATGTTATTGTTATTTCAGTTCTTTTGAAATCAGCATAGCAAACTTCTAAGTAATAATTCTAAATTAAATAATTTATATTTATTTTGAAGAAATTTCTTTTTCTTTCATACAGAAAATTGTACTGAAAATAATTATATGGAAAGGTAGAGAAAAAAAAGTAAATAATAGGACTAATATTATAATATAAAACAACATTTTTATTTTCATTTATACAATCCAAAAGTTTTTCGTTCACATTTTTCTTGTAGATGTTCTTGAATTTTAAATAAATATACAGAGTGTTATAATGTGTTCTATAAGAATATTTATATATGCAGACTTTAAACAATAAAAATATTTCAGAAATTGTTATCATATTGAACGAAAATAATTGAAATAATCATATTTTATTATCTATTAAAGTCAAAATTTCATCTATAGAAATAATAAATTAGCAATAATTAGTAAATACATTAAAAATAATAAATACGATCCTTTATCGTAACTACGAATTTGTAGAATAAATCAATTTCAGATCCCTCTGCATATTATTTTCCATTCGTTGTTGTTACTTTTTTTTTTTTTTTTTTTTTTTGTAACTATAAAATGTGTTGCTTAAAACTTCAGTACAAGTATGATTTTTTTCATATAATATACATTTTTTTTATTATATAATATACTAAAAATGTTTAAAGATTTCTTTTTACAGTTTAAAAAAGGGGGCTTTCACTTTTTTGGAGGAAATTTTTAATATTAGAAGATATATTTTTTGTTTGTTCTAATGATAAATATTGAAGTACAGACCAAAATTTTTAGTTTAAAATTTTTAATGCATTATTAATAAAAATTATTTTATTGGTTTAATACTTCAATATTTTAGTTATCAATTTTTTCTATTGTTTTTTTTTTTTTTTTTTTTTTTTTAATTTTTTTAATTAAAGCGAACAGGTCACTTTTTAACAACTTTGTCCATTTTTTTATTTTCTTCGTTATGGCACAGCCACTAAAAAGTTTAATCTCTTTTCAAAAATTCAAACTTTTTCTATTAACACTATATATACACAATCTTCGTTAACTTATTCATTCACACACCAGAAAAAAAGCTCAGATTTGAGCTCGATCTTCAATATATTTAAATCAAATTTATTTATCAGAAAAAAAGTAACATTTTGTCGGATGAGAACAAGTTTTGAAAACTTTAGAAAAACAAAAAAACGTGGATTTATGAAAAAACTCCCAATTTTTAAAACTTTAGTTTGATGTTGTGTCTATTTTAAATTCTGATTGAATACAATTTTAAGAAAACTATCTCCTATACTGATTCAATATTGCAGTTGCATGAAATATATATATATATATATATATATATATATATATATATATATATATATATATATATATATATATACATTTAAAAAAGGAACGTTAAAATATTTTAAGTAACTGCATAATTATATTACTATAGTTTGGAATGTTTAAAAAAAATTGTTTTGTTTTTGTTTTGTTAAAATAAATTATCTAATCTTTTTAAATAACACTAAATTTTCCGACAATTTTCCGATAAATAAACAATTTAAATATTTATAATAATAATTAATATTATTACAAATTTAAAATGTTGAGCATCTTAAAAGATATATTTTGTTGTTTGGTTTAAATTGTTTTTATTTGGTATAAAATTTGAGTTTTTTTTTTATATTGTTTGTTTATTATTATTAAAATCACTTTTACACCGTGCTTTCTCTTTTTGCCACCATAAGTGGAGTGTCCGCTGTATCTTCATCATTAAAAGGTTGGGGCACAACGGTGAATTCTGAAACTCCCATGGAAGGGGGAGGTGGCACCACTGGTGGATTATAACGAGATGAATATTGAATCCCCATGGGAGGTCCTATTTGGACCGATGGTCCAGGTGGTCCTCCCCAAGGTGTATGATGTTGACGTGGTAATGTACATTGAGAGTAGCCTGCTATTGTCTGCATTTCAACTTGCATCGGCTTCTGAAACATTTTACATTGGTTTTAAAATACTGTAACACTTTTTGAATTTTATGTTTTCACTTTTTTTTTATAAATAATTTATAATAATAAACTTATAAGTTAAATTCACAATCTCATTCCTGTCAGTACGTTATACGACTCTGATAATTGCTGTAGACATAGATCATACTTCCTTCATTAGATCGTACATCTACACCAGTCCCACTGACCCCCTTTCCCTAAACTTCACCCTGGCGTAGTTTCTAACTATAGTGACAATACCTAAAGAGAACTTGTAAAGCCTCACCAAGCCCAGAGTGTTTTACCCTTGCTCACACTATGTTTAACATATTGTACTGGCTTCATCTTTAGTAATACACAGTGTTTAAATTACAACTTAATAAACATGCATCTCGTTAGAAACGTACACATGATTGTGATTTATACATGCACTTAAATTGCAATGTTTTTCTTACTAGATAAATACAAGCTGAATTTCAATAGTAAAATATGTTGTGATAATCGTGTATATGTACACCGTAAATGTTCAAGAATTTATAATCATTATTTTAAATACATAATATAAATTTAAATCATAAAATTTGAAATTCTATTGGTTGAATTGTAATGGAATTCTATGAAATATTATTCCAAAAGAATGTTATGAAGTTGAGTAACAGAGACGCAGAGTGAAAATAAGCATCGCACACGATAAGTAAATAGGTAGATTTTGTCAACCAATGCAAACCTATTACATTACATACATTACAGTGTTCATATTACTTGTTTACTAATATATAAAAAAAAAAAAAAAAAGATTCAAAGTGACTTTTTTTTTGAGTTTACTAAATAAAGCAACATATAATATATATATATATATATATATATATATATATATATATATATATATATATATATATATATATATATATATATATAATATTGACAATTCTTCTGGTGTTAAAATGCTACAAATATGAATTACCAAGTCCCTGAGTTGCAGGCCTCCATTCCTCAGTGTGCAGTAACCAGCAAAAGCCCCTGGAGGAGGAATCTGCGGACTTCTGCCATGAGGTGGCGTTGTATCTATTGTAGAAACAAGCTGCCGATGTCGTAAGAATGCCGCCTCATCAGGATCAACTGAAATAAAGATAATATTTCATTTAAACAGTATGAATACATTTTAAAAATTAATCTAATATCAAAAACAATTTTAGTTTCTATAATTTTCAGTAAGTATGCACTTATTTGATTATATATTTTTTAATGCAATAAAAGTATAAACATTTCTAACATCTAAAATTATACATTAATACAAAGTTTTTTTTTTTTTTTTTTTTTTTTTGCAGGTAGTGTAGTAGATTTTTTGATGTTCTTACCAATTGGCTGTGGAATAATATCAGGGTCCTTCTCATCTCCTGCATCCGGTGGTGAACCATCAGGAGCTGCTCCCATTGCTGAGAGTGGCTCCAGCTTGAGTGTGGTTGGTGTACTGGAACCAGTCTTCTCGAGGAGGCCAAGTCCAAGGCTGCATGATCCTCCATCCACGCCACCCGCTGCACGCTGCCCGGATCGAGTCTTTGCGGGATCTCTGGCGGGACACTGCGAGCGTAGAATGGCCACGGCAATCAGGGCAATCACCAGCAAGGCAGCGGCCACGCCAACCAGCACGCTCATCGTGGGAGTCAGCTTGAAGCCTGCACGAGGACGCTCTAAATAAAGTGTAAAATGTGGGGTGTTAGGAAATATTGTAGGATTTTGTGGAAAACAGCGTACAAAATAAGGACATTTTGTTTATAAAGGATTTTTATATTGTTCGATCACATTATTTATATCTATAAACAGTATCTTAGATTTTTTTTTTTAATCTTTAACTTCAAAAACTACTTTTATGCTTATGGTTTGCTTATTTATAATTTATAAGGTTCACATACGACCATTTTATAGAATAAAAAAATAAGTTAAAATAAACAAATATAATAAAATATAATATTATATAAAGTTTAAACAATCAAGACTTAAGAGCACAAAAAAAAAAAAAACTTGGAACGTATTACATGCCACGTCAGAGATAATACATGTCAATTTAATAATTATAATTAAATAATTATGTAAAAAAAATTAACCTTTTTGTATCTAGTAAGGTATAAAAATTATATTTCAAAGTTATAAGTTGAAATGGGACAGTATAGATAAGTAAATATAACGGAAGGGAATGATAAGAAACAAAAATCCCAAAAGCTAAGACAAACCTGAGTCTGAAGTGGTGAGTTGTTTCTCTGGTAGTCTCAAAGTGTTTGCATGAAGGACAACAGGTTCACTTTTGCCCTTGGCGTTCACCGAGTACACGAAAGCACGATAACTGGTGCCAGGTCTCAACCCACCAATCATGAACTTGGGAGAACTTGGTGAGGTGGCATTAGCAGCAAGCTCCTGACTGTTAGTATCTCGTACTTCAAGTAGAAAACTCTGGGGTAAGCCACCATTGAAGCCCTCAGCACACGCTACAGAGAATGAGTGAGTAGAGGCATTGAGTACGGAACAGTTGTGTGGTTGGTCCGGTCGGCCTGAGGAAAACAAAGAAAGTACGTTAAAGACCAAAACGGTTGCGTCTTCGTCGAGAAGTATCCTAGCAGGGTAGGCAACAATTGTGGTACATATGCTACACAGGTTGCCTATCTGCCCCTGCCATCATGTGTAATTTAGTGAACTCAGTCTGATTTAAACCTAGGATTATGAGTGTGTTTTCATGTGCATTTATTCTATGTATTTTTATTTGTGTTTTCAGTTTTTTTTTTTAAACCAGGGGAGAGAAGGCCGATATCTTGATTGTACTGTGCCCAACTATGTATTGTGTTTGTATTGTGTTTTTTGAAATAAACCCCTTTCTGAATCTGAATCTAAATTATTATAATTTATTTGCTATAAAATAACTTTTACTTTAGGTCTGCAATATTTTATACTAATTTATAAATAAACTGATGTATTTCATTCGCAGACATATAAATAAAAATTATTCAAGAACATTACAGGAATTGTCACTCACCAGCTGCGATGATATGAAAGACGCAAGGCTGCCTCTGATTGCCGACTCTGTTTTGTGCTGAACAGAGCAGAGAGCCGTAATCAAGCTCTGTCATTGGAGTGTAGCTAAGCCAACTTTGTGTTCCACTCCGAGACACTTGGGCCGCTGGCACGTCCACGCTGTCTGCAGAGTTGTTGAACGACCAGCGGAACTTTACGTCAGGCGGGTTGGCATCCACACTGCAAGAGATGCGAGCGCGCTCTTGCTTTGCTACGCCGTGTACACGTGTCTGGCTGGGTTTGCACGTGGGAGCGTCTGAACACAGATAAATATCAATAAAAAATCAACATATATTATTTTGCAGTCAAAATTATTGCTAAAGACTTCAATAATAAGAAACGTGTAATAAGAAATGATTACTCGTGTAAAAACTTTTTAAATCTCTAAAATTAGCCAAATTGTAAAAAAAACTTTTGTAACAGATTTAGAGCACCGTGTTAATAGCTACAAAATCAATAATAATAATAATATAAAATGGTTTTTATTTAGAGAGCCAAAAGATCTTACTCACATGGTTCTGTATTATTACTAAAATTGATCAGATATTTTATTAATCTATATATTACGTGCGACTTACAAAGTACATCGAGGAAGAAAGCTCCACTCTCGCCGTCTCCCTCCGTGTTAAACCCAACACACGAGTAATTTCCCGCGGAGTTGCGTCCCACACGCTGTAGTACGAGACTCTGGTTGCTCACGATCACACCGGCAGATGCATTGTGGTTCAATAGCTTCCCCTGTATTAACAAACTTGATATTAACATCACAGCTTCACATCAGCAGTATTATATTCATTTGAGAACATAAAATATTTTCAAACAAAACTTCTAAAGATTCATGCTACACCACAACGTAGGAAATTTCTGAAATCTACACTTTGTTTTCATGGTATAGTATTGTTGAAAATAAAACCTATCTTAAGGTTGAAAATTAGGTATTGTGATTATATAATCTATGACTAAAAGTTGTATGAGCAAGTTTATTATTATTTTTCGCATATAGATACTAAGATAAAACAATCCATATATATATATATATATATATATATATATATATATATATATATATATATATATATATATATATATATATATATATATATTATAGAATCGGACGCCAAGCAAATATTTGAAATTTTGTTCCGATATTACCTCATGGTACTTTATATAATTGCCCCCTCCCTTATGTGATGGTTATGGTTCCTGATTATTTTCATTAATTATTGTAGGGTCACAATATTGACTTTAAAAAAAATTGGGGTCAATTTGGGCCTATACGAAAGACAACTCTTAAAAATACACTTACAATAAACTTAGTTGTTCATTTAATTAAATTACTTTATAAAATAATTGTTTGAATTGACTTGTTTCTGATGATATCAAAGCTAACTTTCTTATAAGACTAATACATGAATTATAAGGTAATTTAATTGCGTCATAAAATAACGGAAACTAGACGTATACTCGTACGTTTAAAGACGATAAAGTAATTAACTTACGTTATGTCTCCACTCGACCTTGTAGGCTTGTGGTTTGGCTTTGACTCTGCAATCAAAGTAGACGTCGGTACCTTCGCGAATATTGTCCGAACTAAGAGAGGTGCCCAGGTGAATCGTTGCCTCGGGAACGTCTGAAAGCAAGAAAAAAGGTAAACGCTCAACTTGTGCCTCGTAACAACAAACTTCAATTACACAACGCTTGTGAAGGTAATTACCAAACTGTAAGTTTAACTTCTATGAAGAGAAAACAGTGAATGTTACAAGGATAATTACAAGTTTCTTTTTGTACTTTTTTAATCAAACTTTAAATTGGCACCATGTCATAGCAAAAAAATTAACGTTTTATGTAGATTTAATTAAAATTTATATTTTTTTCATTTAAAGAAGATTAAAGAGCGGATAGTAGTAACTTAATTTTTCATTGAACTTTTAAAAGCATTTGTTTCTGAAAATATTGAATAGTTCAACAGTTAATTTGTTATTTAATACATAATAACAATTTTATTTTATTTTATATATATATTTTTTTATTTTTTTATTTTTTGCTCACTGTTAAAAGATAAAACATTAATTGAATTAAAATTATTAAATGAAGTATAAGGACATAAAAAGTATACACCAGTAAAATAAATATTTGCTTTAAGTTTTGATGATACAGTTATTAAGTTTCAATATTATATTTATAAATATATGAAAACTACTCCTACGGATAGTAATAAAATTTTAAAAACGAGCAATATATATCAGTAAAAAAAACAAACAAACATTACATAAATAAAGTTCAGAAAATCCATTTCAAATCTATTTTTTAAAGATGTTAAAGCAATTTTTTTTTGTATTATATATATAGAAAGATAAAATTTAGTAGTTTAAGTAAAAAATATTTCATGAATATCTTGAATGTCACTAAGGAATTGAAGACAGATCGTAAGTCTAAAAATTCCCAAGCTATTGCCTCCATTAACTTTAATACGTTAAGTAATTCTTTATACCTTACGGACCATGTAAGAGAGAAATAACGATAAAAAAAATGTAAGAGTTTGTGTAATTCATGATAGATGAAAATCATAAACTATATACTAAAAACTATTTTCTTGATGAAATATATTTTATTTATTTATATTTTCAAATAAAATAAATAATCTTTATGTTTGGTATTTTTTTTTTCAACGTGTTTATTTTATTAATATAAATGAATGATTTTCTAAACATTTGAGGAATATCTATTCATTTTTTAATTTTTTTTTTATTTATAGACAAAATTTTAAAAGTAGGTTCTTTGAATAATATAAATAATAATAATAATAAAAAAAATGAATATTTATAAATATTAAATACCATATTATAACAGGATGAATATAAGAAATAAAAGTTCAAAATTTAAGTATATAATTATAGTTAATAAAAGTTGAAGATTGTAGTGTACTATATGAAAAGTAAATGGAGCATGATGACAATATATTTAATGACAAGATACTTGTGTTGTTATGTCACCAATGTTGACTTTAATGTTATATAATTTTAAATGTCACTTTAGAGTTGCAAATATTTTCAGTAGCATTCCAAGAGAAGAAGAAGCTGTTTAGATTTTACTTTCAAACACGGAAAAACAAAACAAAATGCAAATAACTTTTTTTAAATATCATAATAAGTTTACATCATCATTATTATAAATCAAAATAAAATTATAATGCAATATGTTTATATAAATTATAATAATATAAAGAAAGGAATTAATTAAAAGCTAATAGAAGTGTAATAATTCAAACAAGTTGCTTTCTAAAAGTTATAATAAAAAATAGTTACTAAAATTTAAAATTCAATAGTTGAAAACATTAAAAAATTAAAAAAAATTTTATATGATTCTATATAATTTTTATAATATAAATTAATTACAATAATTATTCCAGTAATTACATCAATATAGAAATTCGTAATATCAGAAAACCATGAAGTAAAAAAAAGTGCAATGTTATTTGGATATAGTGAAAGGCATGCAGTAAAACAAATTTGAATGATGAATTCTGTTGTGGTTTCCAGTATAAAAAATAATTATATAAACAAGATTACAAGGACAAAAAAATTTTTACTTCCTAAATTATGGAATCAAATTCCATCAGAATTAAAAAGTTTTGCAAATAAAAATGAAACGAAATTTAATATGAAAAAATTCTTTCTTGATAATTTATAAAATGTTGAACAATTTTTTGCTGTTTGTATTGATTAATGATGATTAATTTTTGCTTCTTGTATTATAAAAATACTTCTCTTAAATGAAAAAAAAAAAAAAAAAAAAAAAAAAAAAAAAAAAATGTTTTTGTGTAAATACGTACTTTATTTGCTTTTGAAATATATATAATAAAAAATATGTATATGTAGTAATATAATATAATAAGACACGATTGTGTAACAATAAATGAACCAACCGATAAGGCTATGCCTTGGTTGGACTTTGTATATTTGTGTGTTTGAAATAATAAAAAAAAAAAAAAAAAAAATTATATCTCATCCATTTTATAAAAAAAATAAATATGTACAGCATTATTTTTTTTTCTACGTGTATGGTCACGCCCCCTAAGTTAACAAGTAACAACAACACTCACTCTTAATGAAGGCCACACAAACACTAAAATGTTTTTACAACCTCGCAACAAACAAACAAAACTTTATCCCTAATTTAAGTTGTTTAAAATTTGTAAACATTGTGTTAAAAAGTACTCATAGGATTATGAGTAACACATAAAATTTAAGAGTTGACATATTCGTAATAAAATATAAGCAATATGTCTTCTGTATTTTGGTTTACATTATAAATAAAATCTAATTTATAGTTCCTTTTTTTATTTTTCAATTTAATTCATACTTTTTGGTGCGCATTGACTTGTGCAAGCTTTACTTATTATGAAACTATGAATACATTTAATTTCAAAATTATTTGATATTTTATAACTTGATTGAAGTAGATATAGCCTATGCTTATATTTATACTTGATAGCCTAGAAAGGAGTAAATATTAGCATGATCCCCCTTCTAGGCACTCTAGTTTACATCACAATTATTAATAACTGCCAAAATCAATAAATAAATTTGTCTTATTTCTAAATAACTTTGATCTTCAAACTCATCAATTTATTTATATAATAGCAGTATAGAGGACCACTACCACTTCAGTGGGTTTTGTAGCTTTTGTGGCCTCAATAAAAATTATCTATCTATAGAGTACTCTATAGCAGTATTTCAAACATAGCAGTATGTAGCAACATATTATGTATATTTTTTTCTTGCTTCATAATTTTTAATAACATTTTATAATTTTTCCATTAAAAACTTGCAAAGTTACATTATCTTATGCAGGTATAACTATTCTGTAATTTTCAACTATAACAGTTTATTTTATAAGATACAAAATCTTAATATATTGCTGTAAGCTGGAACGATAAAATTGAAAATCAAATAAAAAATAACATTAGAGTGGACATTTATTGCAACTTTATCACTCTTATGTAACCTGATATCCTAAATTATTTACTTTTAACACTTATTTTATGCTTTCAATATAACAGTTTCTTTTAAAGACATAAAAAGAAAACATTCATACTGACTGTGAGCATAATTAAATGATAATGATAATAAAAAAAGTCTAACAGTAATTTAATACTTTTCGATACGAAGTTTAAATTATATTCTTCTGAGTAAACCTTTACATGGTTTGTTTATGATAATACAATAGAAGTATTGTAAATGAGATTTCAGTCAAAAACTGAAAGGCCAGCAATACTAACAAAGTGCTAGCAGACTACTTTGTGTTCTTTATTATGGAGAAATGAAGCAGGTATAATTGGAGCTAAATTTTTTCACCGCTCTAAAATTTCTTCTGTAGTTTACTAATCATCAAAGCTACTATTTTCCTGAATTTTAAACAATTAGTTCAGGAAAACAAAAACTTTAAAACTCAGTAAGCTACAACAAAAGTTTCAACATTTAGAATAAAAGTCAAACTCAAATTATGTATAGCTGCTTCATTCCTCCATAGTAAAGTATGTTAAAGCAAGACATACCAGACATACCAATTTGTTTATTAATTACCTAAACCAACTCTTGTAAGCTTTATATTGAGGGTATTTTATAAAAAAAATAATTAATCAAAGACGCTTTTAAATTTTGCTAAAACTATCACAATAAATTATTATTTTTAAAGAATTTCATCACACATTACATACCATAAAAATATATTTATAAAATAGGATTGTATTAGGTTAACAACTAATATTATATTTATTTAGATCATATACTGGATACCTATGTGGGAGTAATCATAGATGTACTTAGACCGTCCTGAATAACAGTTATGTATGTTTATTGGTGAGTAAACAACATGCATCCTTTACGCATCTGTTGATTAATCTAATCATTTTCGTTAGATAAATTTAATCGTTTCTTTTCATTAATTAAAATCTTCATAATACAAAAAAAACTACTGAAAGACATTTAACACCATATAAGCTAACAATATTTTTATATCTCCTTAGCTTCAAAGTAATAAACTTGATATTTCCTATAAAAAATATTTAGCTATCAGTGTAACTTATTACCTATTTCTCAACTCTAAACCTAGTTTTCTTTTTCTCTATCATATAAAAGATATTATCTTCAATCTTTATCATAATTGGATTTTTTTTTTTTATCTTTCTAATGAAAATGACAAGTTTCTACATTCAAGCTGACGTGTTCACTTTGAAACTTTGTTTACGTCTCAAGAAACCGTTTAAGTCGTTAAGTCGAGCAGTGAGATCGCATCACAAAACCTTTATTATACGTCTCTGATTTTAACTTTATATTGCTACTTTAAAAAAATAAATTATATTGTACTTGTAAAAAGACAAGCCTGCTCAACATTTTAAAGAGTTATTAAATTTGCAATTTAAATTATATTCTAAATGCTATATTATTGAAGATTATTATTATTTAAGAGGTAAGGATTGATTTCAAGATATAATTTTAAAAAATGCCTTGCTGTGAAGTATAAAATGCTTATATGACTCCCAAAAATACTTAATTTTAATAATACCTCATTTTTTTATAATTATAAATAAGTATGTTAAATAAAATATTGAACAACCAACTTTTCCTTTTATTGAAAAAAGGGAATTATTATTTTTTATAACGCTTCTACAATATTGATATTTTTATCGAAAAAAAATCATAAAAGAGCTTTGTAGATTCAATTTAAAAATATTATTTTAAAAGTTATTAATATATTCAAATCTATAATTGCCAGTAAAATTTTTAACTCTATAAGAAATGGTAAAGTTATTGAGAAAATTTTCATTTAAAATTTATTCTTTTGTGTGCAACTTTTTGAATAAATTCTTTATTTCTTTTATAAAAAAAAACAATTTAATTTTAAAATATCATTACTAATGTTATTAAAAAAAAATTGCATTACATAACTGTTATAAGTTTTATAAACTTGAGATAAAAATTTGAAAACGTTACTTTTCATTTAAAGTATTAATTTACAAAATATAATAATATGGTATTAAAGTTTAATGCTTATTTGTAATATTAATAATTCTTCATGTTGTTACAAAAATTTTAACTAAAGTTTAAAGATCACACGTTAAAAAAATGTAAAAAATAATAAGAAAAAATTATTATTTTATATATATATTTTTTTATATATATAAAAACTTCTTAATTTTGAAACAGCAAATCAAAATCATTGTCTTTTAGTGCGAAACTTTTTTGTTATGAGATTTTTTCTGACATTTATGAAGAATAAAAAAAATATCATAACACCGTTATTTTAAATTAACTTCATTTTATGTAACGATGGAAAATAATTTTTACACTATCCACTTTTTTTTTTATATATAAATTTTACTTATTTGAAATAATATCTTTTACATTCATCTTTCAATATTTGAAAATTTTCCCTGAAAAAGTAAGAATGGAAAAAATATATTACTCTTTAAGTAACTTTTATAACCTTTCTGTGATCGTAAAGTGTAACTTTTTTTTACATAAGAAAAGTCTACATCGTCTTATTGACTTAATATCTATTTATATGGAGGCTTCAATTAATTAATTAATATTTGCTATTTCTAATAAAAAAAAAAGGATTAAAATGCTACATGGCACTCAATGTATCATATCAAAACTCATTTTCTGAGGCACAAATTATATATATTTTTTTATTAAAAAAATGTATCAACGGCATATCAAATAAATAGATAATTGGATTACTGATTTTCATATCCTAACTACTTTAATATTACTGTTATTTGCATTATGATTCAAGTAAAAGAATATAAATTGATACGTATAATATATTAATTATGCTAGCTCATATTCAGCAAAATTTATGCTGTATTGTGCACCAAGTACGTTACATATAATGAAGTAGTTAGGTTAGCATATTAATTACGTATTTCTGCAATTACAATTAAGCAATATTATTTATATAAGTCATAGCTATATTTTAAATGGTAACCGGGACAGTTCCTTATTTTTAGGTCACAGACGCCACTCTCCTATTCCCAATTTTCCACTTTTATCCCTATTCTGAACATCCTTTCATCTGTTGTTATGGGACTTGTCTAGACTCTTCAGTCCCCGACTTTTTAAAAAATTCTTTCACTGTCGTAAATTTTAACCACGTTTTTGTGCGGCTCTTAAAAATATGCTTCTTTTTTCAAAAAGGTTTTCTTGCTTTTGTGGACCTTCTACCTACACTAGAATACTCAAAATAGTGTTAAAAATTGCGTAAATTCAAGGGCGTTTTCTGGTCCAATTTTTGTATTTTTATCTCAAATTTTCCTATGTTTTTTCTATTTTTTATTGAATTATCTGATGCTAACTGTATTGTATACTGGGACTGAAGAGGGACTGAAGTGCCATAACTGGTATATTTGGGTGAAAAGTCCATTTGAATTCTCCCTTCCGTCTTTGTTTATAAGTGTCATTATGAGTGAACAGAGATTAGATATGCGGTAAAGTAACAAAATAAAAAACATATATATTTTTCCGAATAGAAGATATTAATATTTTCAATTTTGTTATTATTTAATATTTCATTAAAAATTTGAGTGGATAAAATGAAAAGTTTTATTTATTTTCTCTTCACATTTATCTACGTCTTACAACTGACAAAGTTAGTTCATTTATTATATTTTCTCAAACAGATGAGCTTGAGAGAGATACAAACAAAACTTCTTTCTCACCTCGTATAAACTTCAGCTCATCATTTTTTTCTTCTTCCAATTCTATAAATTCAAGATGAGGTTATGGAAAAGTTATTCTCATTTTTTTTTATTGTAAATTTCTAATTATTAAAGATTCACACGCACTAGAGATTTGTGCATAAATCGTAGAGTACTTGATTTTTTTTCTTAACCATATCATTGAATTGTATTATTTTTAATTGATATGTTATTATTTCATAATCTTAATTAAGAAATGGTTTAAAATTAAATCTGCTCTACATCCATAACTTATTTCCATCAATAAATAAAAGCATTCAATCTGTAAAACATTGAAATTTAATGTCAAATTCTAATAATATTATAATTTATTTTTATTATTTTAATAAAATGCTTTTATTCATTAACTGACTTTTGCACACACAAAATTTTATTGCTATGTAGCATAAAATTAATAATGGGGAAAAAAAAAAAAAAAAAAAAAAAGGAAATTTTGGTTGTTAAAAGTGTAACTTTATTTCGCAATTCTCTAATTGGAAATTGTTTCGTTATTAATATACGTCAAATATATCCATGGCATATCATGACTAAACTAATTATTTATTTTTCTCTTATTATTTTGCTAATATATATGTATATATATATATATATATATATATATATATATATATATATATATATATATATATATATATATATATATATATATATATATATATATATATATATTATATATTATATATATTATATATTATAGATTTATTATAGCTATTATTGTTATTATTTTATTTTACGAAACCTCATTGCTACTAATTGAGACATCTGTTTCAATTAATTTACTTATTGTATATAAATTGCAATTATATGACTTGACAAGACCTACGCTTGTTGTTACATTTTGTTATTATAAACTACCGATATCAATAAAAAAATATCTTGTTTCATATATTTTTTGTCAATTTATTTCTTATGTATTTTTATTTCAAATTATTAATGTTATTATTGTGCAAAGCTACGATAAAAAATATCTAGATTTTTTTTTAAAGGTTGTTATTTTTTTACAGTTCAATTCCTATAAAACTGTATAAAGATTTCTTTCTCTTTGTATTAGTACCTGTAAAAATATTTGTTTGTTCTTTTTTATTGAAGTCTAAAAAATAATTGAAACTTAGCATTATTTTTATGTATATAATATAGTCCTGCAGGTTACATTTCGTGATAATAAACCTATATTGTCTTGCCACGAGAGAAAATAGTAAAGTTTGTCATGTTGTGAGTTGTACCATTGGTATAAATCAAGTATGTATACTGTGGTTGTACAGGAACTCTGTTATAAAATTGGAATTTTTTTACCTTGTTGTAAAAGCACAAAGTTCAATTTTATATCACAGTACATGTACCTAAGTAAACCTCTTTAACACAATACAAAATTACCTAATAGAACCTTTCAGTATTTGAAACCTATAATAAACATAATATCAATGCTCTTACAAATTCTTAAGTAATGTTTAAAAGAATCATAACATTTTTTTTAAACTTTGTAGTTGAAGTATAAAAGATATAAAATAGTACAACAATGTATTTATCATAATACAATCAATTATGTTCAAAAAATCATTAAAAAGGCTACTGTTAAACAAGCAATATTATTCTATAATAGATGAATTTATGAAAGACCATATTATAAAAAATGCGTTTCTGTCAGTTTTTAAAGCATTAATATTTAAAATAATAGTTTTCTATGTATAAATATGTTTGTATAAAGGTTTGTGTTATATTTGTGAACTTTTTGACTATCATTTCTAATTGTATCAACTGATACAATAACCTAATCCGATATGCACTGCTGCATATTGTGATTGTAGGATGAAAGAAATGAATAAATATATTTTGAATTTGAATTACTTTATATATTTATAATAATTACGTAATAGTTATTGTCTATCGTAAAAAAAAATGCAATACATTCAGTTAATAATTCAATGGAACATTTTCAAAACCCTTAAAAAATTATTATCATGAAAACCTGCCATACTACAAATTGTAGGGCATATTTTCAATACATTTAAACAACTTTGTGGGAAAAGAGCGACTTTAACCCCCAGGAGATTTAGTATAATTTTTATACAGATTTAATGTTATACTCATATATTATTTTCTTTTTTGAGTAACCAGTAAGAAATGTAACCATATAAACAATTTTTTATTTCGTAAGAAATTTTGAAAAGGTTCAATTGAAATATAAGCAAATAAGATAAAATTATTTGTATTTCCAAATCGAGTTCCCATTTTATTTTATTATTACTATTTTTTTTTTGGTACTTTATACATGCTTTATATCATACCATTTAAAACTAAACGTTTATGTCATATATTATTTATTTTCTTCATATTGACTTTTATGATTCCACAGTTTATATCAAAAAGCTGCTTATTGCGGTGTTTACGACCAAAGAAATGTGGTTTAAAAAAAGACACATAAAGAAATTTTGAGTTAGAGAGAGAGAGAGATGTTCATATTTTTATGTATCACAACTTTTAATGTACACGCTTCAACAATAAAAACGTATATTTGACATACATTTTGGAATATTAAAAGATTCACATATAGTAAATAAAAATGTTCCAAACTTTTTCACCCGCATGTTGTGTTATCTTCCCTACACCTTCACCATACTCTCGTCGTACTTTTGATACTCTTTTATCGATAAGTTCTATTGAACAGCACAAATGTTCTAAATGTACAGCTCGGAATTCGACATGACATAAAATGAAGAAGAAAAAAACTATAGAAATATGAATTCAGAGCATAATAACATAATATATAAAATATTATTATATATAATATATTGCGTTGTCACATAATATATTATATTATATTAATGAACGATTTAATAATTATTCACGTATATGAGAGCAAAACTTTAATAATGATAGTTCAACTTTATTATGACTAAGATTGATTCTTTTTTAAATTTTAATTCCACGTGTATTTCCCTCATAAAAATAACATTATGAACTATTAACTCAAATATTTGAATGGTGAGAATTTCAATCTTGGTAAAGTTACTGAAGAAACAATAATCCATTGTAAAGTTAGTTTGTTATAGTAGAAAAGCCCCCTCCCCTCCTCCCCCCCCCCCCCCAAAAAAAAAGGAATTTAATAAATTATAATGTAAATGATCACGTAAAAACGTGAATTCAATTATATAGTCCTATTCTTCAGACAAGCCAGACAATATTTTCCCGCAAAGTAGGAACGTAGTGTTTATTTTTATGATGCATAAATATAAACATAAAAATTAGTTTTTAGCTTTTGAAATTATTTTTTCACATTAAGAAATTTGATCACGTTTTTACCTTTAAAAACATTCAAATAAACTATATATTTTTTATTTAATATGAAAGTTTACCCAGTCATTGACACGTATAAAAAATATATATAATATTACAACTTTGATTCATTAAAATTACGTGAATAAATGAAAAAGCACAAAATACTAATTTTACACACGAACCAAATTTAAATTTGAACGCTAAAAAACTGCTATTTTTTTTTATTTTTAACTTTCAACAAGAATAACACATTTAATCCGCTTATAAACCTTTTTTATTATTATTTTTTCATATCAAATTTTAATTACGGTTATAAAGTAAAGCTTTTTTTCTTTTATAAAAATTATTATTTTTAAGTTTCAGGTTTTTGTTTTTGTTGTAATTTTTACTCTTATTTTATACTCAATTATATTTTTAATGTTTTATTTTATAAGTCTTTATACATCACATATATTATTATGCATATTTCAGAATATAATTTAATTAGGTTCTTTTGTGTTTTTGAATAAATAAAGCTTATATTTTATTGAATTTAATAAATAAATATTTATACAGTAATTAATAATAATAATAGTTCTTTATTGGGTTTAGATATTATACATAAAGAAAACATGTAAATCACCCAACAGGTGATGAGAAAAAGGCAAAATGCCTATACACTAGACGTGATCTCACACCAAGTATCATTTTTTTTATCGAGAAAAAAACAAAGTTAAAAACGATATTAAATTACGCAAGTTTAAAATTGTGATCCTTCTCTTTATTTTATAACTTTCATTGCATTAATTTTTTTCTACATAAAATTACATATTTTTAATATATTAATAATTATACTTGTAATATTCTCACAAAGATAACATTAGATATATCATTGATAAGGATTAGTATAGGTAAGGTCAATTTTAATTTTATTTTTATTTTAGCCCGGTATATAGTCTGAAGTTAGCTAAGGGTTTATCAAAAGCTCTCAAACACGTTGATTTTTTATTGCTCGATTTTTTTTGATCATAAATGAATAAATTGAATACTTACAGAGAATCTCAAGTTTCCATCCATCCTCGAGGGCGTCAGCAGAAAGTACTGGGTTCTCCGCCCTGCAGGACAAGTATCGCCCTTCATCTTCTTGACCGGGGACAAAGCTGAGCGTGCTTGTCGTCGTGTTACCGTCGTTTGACGTCTGAAACACACAAGTATCAAACCTTTAAGTTGATTAACTATTAATACCTCTTGCGGTCACTTTTAAACCTTACGTATTTAGAGTTTGCGTTCTCATAAATTTTGCTATTTTTGAAAACATGAAAATGTTTCCTTCGCACAGCCAATCTATAGATTATTATTATTTTATAAGCTGGATGGTTTCAATAAATTAAGATATTTTGTTATAAATATGTTTATACTAATGTTACATTTAAAAAAATTTATTAAATTCAAGAGAATTTTGAAAAAATTATAAAAAATATAATAATAATAAAATGGTTTTTATTGAGAGGTCACAAAAGGTACAAGTCTACATGCGTGGTTCTCTGACTTTACAAAATGATTTGCCACAGTAAAATAAAGATACAATATATTATTTTCCGTTAGATGATAGTCAAATACAGATAGTAATTCATATGAAACTGAAGTGTTGGTATAAATAATTTGATTATAAAAAATATAATCAGGTTGCAAAAACGTTAAAATGCAAATTATACTTAAAAACAAATCTGAAATTAAAATCGAATGTATAAAATCGTACCGTGTAATTAAGAGAGAAAGAGAGAGAGAGAGAGCAAAGTGACCAAATTTCTATGTCCATAGACAAGCTGAAAGTTAAGTTTAATAAAGTAAAGCTGAGGCAAGCCTGTCATATTTGATTTTGATACGTAACGCAAACACCGAGAAATTTGTACTAGATTAAATATTAATCAACAACTAAGACAAGATTATTATAAAACATCACATCAACAAGAAAATTCACAAGAAAATTGACTTTGAAAATCTATTTTTCATGTATAGAATATAAATTTAAAACATAAAGAGCTTATTGGATAAGCCATAGTATAAATACACCATGTATAAATTTAAGCATAGAATGTTTCAATCGAATTGTTGGTGAAATTTAGTTTACTAAATTTAAAGCTGTACTCAATAAGGGTATAGTTTCGAAATATTAAGTTTTCTATTTTGAAGATAATAACCTTAAATATTACAGTAATACAGGCCTTGTTTATGACATATAGAACCAAAATTTCTACTAACTACGTATTACAAAATGTTGTACTAACCAAGTATTAATATATTTAAATAATATATATAAATTTTATAGAAGTATATAGGATATTTTTAAGAAAAATTGAAGTCTTTGCTTATAGGAAGGGCCAACGTGTATTTAGTTTTAATATTTTGAGCTTTTTGAGGATTATTTTACAGAAATACAAACAGAGAGAGAGAGAGAGCGAGAGAGAGAGAGAGAGAGAGAGAGGTCAAAACTTGATGGATGACCAAATAGATGAGGTTTTACGAGACTTTTACAAAGCTTTTATATTTCACATTTAAACAATCAATAGAATACACCGCCATTTGTACTAGGAAACTTGAAAGTTATACTTCTCCTCTCTATTCTCTCTCTCTCTCTCTCTCTCTCTCTCTGTCAAATGAAAAAAAAACTCAACCTTTCAAAGTCTAGATTAATTCTATGAAAATTATAAAATACCATTTTTTCAATTATTTTTGTTTGTTCATTTTCAAACTATTCCTAATGTATTTTTTTTCGTTAACAAAATTCAATACTTTATACAATACTTCATTATAAAAGAACTGTCAATCTAAATTATACTTTAGAATTTATTAAACGGCTTTCGAACTTTACGAAAACATATATAAAAACAAAACAAAACATTGAATGGTCATATATTTGTTCCTAAACCAATTACATGATGTATATTACTTTTGGGATTCATTATTTTATACTTGTTATTCTTTTCGATGATAAATTTTTTTCCTCAATTTTTTTTATATTAAATTTATAGTTTATTTACTTTTTTCATGGTGGGTAACCATGGATGTAGATTTCTATCTCCATGATGAATTGTGTTTTACTTGTTATATTTAGCACTCTCCAATGAAAATATTTTTAATGCAAAACATTTTTTGATGATTTTTTAAATTTTTTTTTACGTTATCCTCTAATAAAAAAAAATAATAATAATCCTTTACATTTGTAGACCAGATTTACCCTGACAAACACTATTAAAGAATGGGATCTAAAATGTACGTACGTTTCATAACTAAAATAGTTGTAAAAATATTAACGATAATAAACCAATAAAACCGATAAAAGGCTATTATATATATATATATATATATATATATATATATATATATTATATATAATTGCATGAATGACTTACATATCAGAGAGTGACATGAAGTGCACTAGAGAAGTTTGAATGATACAAAAAGTCAATGCTTTGCTTGCCTTGCAGACGACAGTTATTGCTTTTCTTATGTAGGTACAATATAACGTGACTGTGATGTTTCTCTCTCTCTCTCTCTCTCTCTCTCTCTCTCTCTCTCTCTCTCTCGTGTAAGTGACGTTATTATCCTCTTTACCATCAGTTACATCACAAGTGGATATCGATACCAAAATATTAGATTTTTTATGTTTTACAAAACATCATAATAATGTTTCACAACTCTTCTGTATCCCTATACAGTAAAATAATGAAATAACATGACATTTTGTAAAAAAAAGTATTTTTTTTAACATGGCCAAAAATATTTTGTGTAACATTCTTTGTACTTAAATTATGTTAAGTATGTAATATAAATAATAAGTTTATAAAATTATGTAAATAAATATTGATCGATAAAAATTTATTTAAAATATAATATATTCATGTGAAGTAAATAATGTATTTTAAAGATTGTTAAGCGAGATCACTTACAGTTTCTTTAGTTCTGGAAAGTCGCTGACCATTCCTCCACCACGTGATGCTAGCTGGAGGTCGTGACCCCGAGGATTGACACAGAAGGTCATAGCGACGTCCTGCAGATAGAGCTTGGTTTGCTCCAAGGATGCGGACGTCTAAAGGACGAACTGTAAATATAAGAAGAAGATTCATAAGTTCATTGGACTCTTTCACAATATTGTTTTTATGATTATTGCTTGTAATAATGTGAATTAATTTAATGTAAACATTTCTTTTATAAAATTGCTTTCGTTGCAGTTTTTCTGTTTGTTTTTTTCCACTTTAATTTATTCACTGCAGTACTCACTGTATGTCTATATATTTTTTCATTAATTTTGATTTTTACATTTGTATTTGGTACACAATATCGTAAGAGAAATGCTAAGACATGCATTTTCTTTGACATATTATATTATACAGTCATGGTTATATATATATATATATATATATATATATATATATAATATATATATATATATATATATATATATATATATATATATATATATATATATATATATATATCAATAATATCGATTTTTTGGCGTTATCTTACAAAATATTTAGAGCATAGCTCCGGTAGTATTATTAATAATATAAAATGATAATTAAAATAAAAATAAATGTGCACGCATAACTTGATTTAGATATTTCATAAATTTTGATCATTCAATGCATTGACTTTGATAATACAGGAATATAAAATTTCAAAAACGATCCTCATATATACAAAACCAAAGAAACACCTAATTTAAAATTAATTATAGTATTATAATTAAAATTGTTTTACAGTCTTCAAATTAAAAAGCAAAAATTACATAGTGTACACGGAAAAAGTAACTAAAGAGTTACTATTTAGACTTTTTTTTTATAATAAATTTGTTAGATATATACACAGTTTTTTTAAGATCTAAAGCGAGACAACTCTTTACCGCTGAAGAAATAACGTTTACGAGTTACTCTTTAAACTTTTTTCAACCAATTATTGGTTTGTACTGAAGTGTTACATGTATGTAACTGAATAATTTCTTAAATTTATGTTTTCCGCGTGTACTAGATATGAAAGTGACGTACACAACCAAAAACATGGTTTAGTTATGATAAATATACGTAAGTCACATCTGTCATATACTAAAGTTAATTTTACTTGCGAGTCTTGACTATAGAACTAACATTTATCACCAGCGAACGTCGTGTTTCATAAGACTATGAACCTCTTTACACGGGGAGAACAATACTCAAGTATTAACTATATGGAACAATATATTCGCTATATACACATACATACTTTAAAGAGGAAGTTCAGGGGGTACAAGAAGGCTTTTTCAATGTTAGATAATGAAAAGAACAGTTCATTGACTCACATATTATGATGACCCAAAGACCTTCCGTAGCCCCATAGTAGCCCCTCAAACTTGCACTCATCCTGCGAGATATGCAATCCGCTACAACATTTTCCATAATAAAGCCGTAACTATGACGTAGAAGGACGAGTTGCATATCTCGCAGGATGATTACGAGTTTGCGGGACTACGGAAGGGCTTTAGGTCATCATATGTGAGCTTATGAATAGTTCATCTCATTATCTAACATTGAATAAGCCATGCTGTAACCCCTGAACTTCCTCTTTAACATAGTATTTTAAAATAAATTTTAGGGGGATTTCTAAAATGTCTTGCACAATGGACACAAAATTCTGATTCGTGTTTTCATTATTTTCAATAATCAAGAAATCTTCAGAAAGTTCATTGTAAAAGCTATATACTTCATAATATTACATGATATATTATGTAAAAAAAAAAAAATTAAATTAACTAATTGTAATCCACAAATAATAAAAATTCCACTATCTAAGCTTTGCTATTGTATTTTTTTTCTTATGTTTTTTTTATTTTTTTTGTTTATGTGTGTTTTGGTTCAGTTGATAGGACCTTAGGTCCTAACTGCGCTGTTTCTCAATATGAATATTTTTTTATTGACACTAAAGACCATTAATATTATTATTGTTTAAAGTATTGAAAAAAAAAGTTTATGTCTTATTTAGCCGTACTCACGAGAAGAAATCTAGTAAATTAAATTATAATGGATTTAATAATACAGCATAAAATTGAAAAAGAAAGGCATTAATAATAAAACCTAGAAAATTAATATATATTGACTAATAAAGTAACAATTGTTTTGAGGCCGATTTTAAGCGACTTCGGTCACATCCGCTTCCGTTTCTACTTTCTAAGCATACGCAGTACGTCGAAGCGGAAGCGGATGTGACCGAGATCGCTTATAGTCAGCTTCAAAATAGTTGTTCCTTTACTAGTCAATATAATTTGTCAGAGGAATACTATTGCATATAATTACATGCTTGTTCGCATACTCCATTCTGTTCAATGAGTTTGAGAACATGAAAAAATTACGATTTATGTACTGTACTTTGGTAATTTAAATGATTTATGATCTTTTTTAGGGCAGGAGTCAGGGTAGCATTCATATTCATACTGTAAGTAAAATAATTTCCAATACAATGCGTATTTATTTTATATGGATAGCCCCGCAGATACAAAGAAAAAAGAAAGATAGTATATTGCATAAACAGTTTAACCTAAGCACACAAAAAACTGTATTTAAACGATGTTTTTCAGTGTAATATTGTACTAAAAATGACAGAATAAAAAATGTAAATTTAGAAGTAAAAAAAAAAAAAAAAAAAAAAAAAAATCTCCCAGATGCTACATTAAACTTTATACTAACCTAAGAATACTTATCTTTATTAATATCAACATTATATTAAAAATACACCTTAGTAGTTCTATCAAACTAAGGTTCTTATATACGTGGCTTTAAATTTCATTTAATAGTCAAAAATTTAAAGTTATCAAAAAGAGACATGTCTTTCATAATGTCATTTAAGTTTTTAGTCATTTATTTCAATTGTATGAGAGTGGAATGATATCAAATTAAAGTTATAAAAATGGTATATTTTACAATTAAAATAATAAAGCTAATGATATATAACTTTAGAAAAGAGTGATGTTAAATATTCTTATGTATATAAGCAGTAACAATCAATGATCATGATGATTAGTAGCATGTTTATTTTATTTTTTATATGACTACTTTGTATTTCTCAATACAAATACAGTCAACCATAGTGAATATTAATGATACAATAGAAAGATACTTACAAAGAGGGTTCAAAGGAGAGAGAGAGATAGATAGAGATAGATAGATAGAGAGAGAGAGAGAGAGAGAGAGAGAGAGAGAGAGAGAGAGAGAGAGAGAGAGAGAGAAGCACAACTAACAAAGTTCTAGCAGATGATTTTGCGTTCAGCTTTCTTTATTTAACATGCTTACGAACTAATGAAGGGGCTACAACTCGAGTTGCAAATTTTTATCGATACGGAAAATTTTATGGTAGCTTATTCATCTTTCAAGCTTTTGTTTTCCTGAATTTCAATTCAGTTGGATGAAAATAATAATTTTTAACCAAATTGGTTAAAATAAGGAAAACAATCGCTTAAAAGTTCAGAAAGCTACTGTAAAAATTTCAGTGCCAATAAAAATGTCATATTCGAGTTACGCTTCATTCTTCCATAAGAAAGCATGTTAAATAAAGAGAGCTAAACACAAAGTCATCAGCTAGCATTTTGTTAGAATATTGTTGATGTCTGCGTTTGCTTGTTCTCACTATAGACACACTTTTTGCAAGTCTTTTTTAGTTGTAGAATGTCTGTTACGTTTGCAATATTAATGTAATTTTTAAACTAGTGATTGTTGATTTTGGCACATAAAGTTTAAGGAAGGATGCTCCGAGGTCGAGGTATCAGATTTCCCTATACATGTCTTTTTCACCATAGTGAAGACCATTAAAATGAAAATAAAAATATATACGTAGATCTAAAATGTTTTATATTTTCTTTCAGATTAACAATGAGGAACAAAGATAAAAATAACATAAACATAAACAGAGAGAGAGAGAGAGAGAGAGAGAGAGAGAGAGAGAGAGAGAGAGAGAGAGAGAGAGAGAGAGAGAGAGAGAGAAATCACTTGGCTCAATATCAAGTTATTACTATTTCACGTCAATGTCTATATTTTAAGTCTTTCATTATATTCACTCTGTAATTAAGTTCCATTACTTCATTTATTAACTTAATTACAGCATTCATTATTTATTTAATACAATTGTATATAATGTAAATAATATACACAGCATAATATGTACGTATTTTCAATTTCCTTATAGAATTGTCATTGTGAAAGCATAGAACAACTAACTTTGTTTTATTTTGTAACATACAATTGTAAATGAACTTGTTTCAAAATCAAATTATTTACTCTTTCATGCGAGAATATCGAATAACAATAACAATAATAATGAAGTTCTGGTAAAAGATTGCATATCAATTTTTCAACTGTCGTAAAGGTTCAAATTTAACTTCATGGCATATAATATTTTATTTTTTATTATTTTGTATTTATTTTTCTTCAATAGTTTATAACACCAAGACTTTGCGCCAAGGTATAGGTGAGAGAATTATCATTCACTAACTTCATGTTCAAAATGTGTTGATTCATCTCTTTCTCCTACGATAATAATGTATCACAATGTTCTTTTCAATACAATAATACAAAATTATTAATATTATTTCAGATAAGTACATTTTGTAACAGAATTACAGTTCATTTTCGGACATTATATCAAGACCAACAACCAGGTACGATAGGACACGCTAATATCGATTGTCAATTTTTTGGTGAAATGCCTTAACTTTTATCATTGAACAAACGACACGTGAAATTTCAAAAAGTCGTTCGTGTCCTGTCGTTGATGACCAGTGAGCATCAGATGACTTATAAACGTGGAGGACAAATTTAACGCGATAAGCCTGTGGATGTGTTTGTCCTAAAGCAGTTTGAGTTATAGAAGTCAATGACGTCACAGAAAACAAATAAACATCCCTTGCAGTAGGTATATGATAACTCATTTCCTACCCTGATCAATACTAGATTCTCTAAAAAAAAAAAAAATCTTAAAGTGTCATAAGCAAATTAGAAGAAAAAAACAACAACTAAAAACTAAAATGAGCAAACACCGACGTCCTGTTCACACGGTACAATATATTTTCAGTGTGCTATAAATTTGATTGCATGACAATTCAGTGGATTCAAATGTAAGTTGTATACTGTTATGCAGTGCAAACATTGCTCCGTGTGAAGAAATCACTAACAATTATTTTTGAACATATCAATATATTTCTGAAAACTTTACTATTTGATGATTATAAATATTAAAATATGATATTTTCATATGTTGAATTGGCAACATTGCAGTGTTATTTAAAACTAAAAGAACAAAAAAGGGAGGAGGAAAAAGTTTCATGCTTTAATAACTCTGTAGCTGAAGAGCAGTAAAGATTTTTTTATCTTAACGTATAAAGAAATGCAAAGTAGCTTCTCTCTCTCTCTCTCTCTCTCTCTCTCTCTCTCTCTCTCTCTCTCTCTCTCTCTCTCTCTCTCTCTCTCTCTCTCTCTCTCTCTCTCTCTGAACACTTGTTTTAAAATTAGTTTTTAAGCTGTAATCCATCGACCAACTCTCTCCCTCTACACTTTTGTAACGAACTTTGTAAAATTGAAACAAAGACTTTCTTGTATTCGATATAATAAATTCAAATTGATTTAAAGGACGAGTATGATTTGTAATACTTTTCCTATTTATGCTTTTTTAAAATTTGTTTAAAATGTCGTGTTTGATGAATAAATATAATAATATATATTTTTTAAATTTCAGGTGTATTATACTATATCTTTTGCGTTAAAGTTTAATTACTATTATTATTACTTTGAATATCGTATACAATTATTTATAAACTAATTATCATATTTTTATAAAATCCTGAACTTCAATTTTTGAAATATTATACTTTAAAATTTAAGCAATAAAAAAACATGTTCCACTTTTTTTAAAAAAATAATTTTTATTCAAGAGCATGGGTATTATAAATATAAAGCATTGTTTAATAGGTAACTTTGAAAAAAAAAATCCTGATTATTGGCTTTTGAACTGAACTGACTACATTTTTTTTTTATTATAAACACATTCTTTATGTATTTTTTTCATAGGTATTTAATTGCTTTTTAATTGGATTAGGAGAAGTATGTTAATAATAAAAATTGCAAAATTAAACAGAAGGTAACTTTACTTTTTTTTTTTCAATGTTGATTATAGTTTTTTTTTTAATTCTGTATATAAAAAAAATATTTTAATAATTATTAAAAAAAAGCAGAGAGAAAAAAAAACATAAAAAGTTTTGTAAGTTTTTTTTTCTCATTTACTGTATTTTTAATTAAAAGTATATAGAAATGAGATATAATCTACATATACTACAAGTATAGTTTGATTTTTTTTTATTTGTAAAGATACTAATTAAAAAAAAGCAGTGCCTTTTTTACGTACACATTTACTCAGGTAAAATTAATTCCAGTTCTGCCAACTTAAAGAACTTTAATCATTGTTACCAACATTTCAATCTTCAATGATTTTAAAATGCATATTATTTGATTTTAGCATTTAGTGGTATTGAAAGGTATTAGTTTAACTCAAGGCTTAATATTTAACTAGACAAAAAAATTTAACATACAATAAAAAAAGCATCATGTGTACAAAATTCACTATAGTATACAATTAATATTGAAAGTCAAACAATTCACTCATTATAGTTTCACTTGCGTGTGAATGTTAATACTTTATATTTATTTTATATTTTACATAATAACAGATAATAAATATTGCACGCTGTGCAATTTATATCTGTGGTATAATTAGAAAGACGAGAGAGAATATTTCTATTTCTTGTATGAATAATTTGTTTTGTTTGTACGTATATAAATAAAAAAAAGTAATTAAATTGTAATTTTCTATTTTATACCACGCTTTAGTTTAATACAATTAAATAATGCTAACACAAAAGTCATACTCTGCTATTTTAAACAATTATGAACTCCTTTGCTATTAAAACTGCTGCAATTAATTTTTTTTAATAACCATTTTAATTTCTTGACTTACAGATCAACTATCACAACGATGACATTATTCATTAGAACTGTTAAGAAATGTTTTTTTTTAAAGTATAGAAGTTACAGTTAATTTTCTCTTACGTCTGACTGTATTTGACAGATGTTAAAGAAAATGTAAAATGTTAACAAGATATAACAAAATCTTCATCATTCAGTGCTACACCTGCATTTAGATTTTACAAATATCAATATATCAAGGAGTGCTAATGATATGAAAAACATGTAAATTTGTTTACACATGACTCAAAGATTCATAAGTTTTAATAAGTAAAGCTAGTTTTTTTTAAGGGCCAAAAAATTATAAATTTTTATTTCAATATAATTTATCAAAAAAGTCTCATTTATCCAAGATTATACAATATGCTACCTATTTTAATAAAACATCTTATTTGAATATAAAAGTTTTCATCCCTCATATAAAAAATTCAATTTTCTATTTTTTCTACTTGAAAGAGTATAAAATTTGAAGACAAATTGTGATATAAACACGCAGGTTAAGTAAATTCATCAAAACTAGGGTAAAAAGAGAGCAGGAAGGAAAAAAAATGTAAGAGTATAAAAGAGCTCTTCAGACAGGAGACTTAATACAGTTTATTTTTTCTCCTTCTTTTCTCCTGTAAGTGTTGAAGCAAAATTGGAAGTGTAAGAAAGTGTAAAAGGTACTAGCAAAGGTCTTAAAAACGTACACTTTTAGATAAGATCCTAGTATTTGAGGAACTACCAAAGTTACCTCTTAATAAATATAAAAACTGAATACTTTGCATTTTGTGTGTGTGTGTGTGCAACATTACCTTTTAAATTCATAGAATTTCAAAATTGTTATATCAGAATAATATTAGAAACCAATCAATAGAACAGAAGAACAAAATTCATACTGAATTTAGAAACATTTAGAAATAAAAATTTAGAAAATGAGAAAATTGTATAAAATTATTTTTTTAATAATTTATGCGTTTGTTGTATATTTTACTATATATGTATACTGCTTACTACTTGTTCCAAAAAAATAATGATTTACTACGTTTATTGTTTCAATGAAGGGTGACGGTTACAAGATTTACAAATAAGCTGAGTATCTAAGTTTAAATATGAACTGCTCTCGTTTAGTCATATATATATATATATATATATATATATATATATATATATATATATATATATATATATATATATATATATATATATATATATATATATATACATACACAAACACAATCATATATATAGACCAAGTGGTTGACTTATTGAACGTGTTATTGGAGCTTATTATTTCCCAGGTCAGGCTGCTATATACGCACTTTACGCAGTTTCTCATTAAATGGTGTACTGTATAGTAAAGATACGGCCAGTGCGTAGCTGAATATGACTGGTTTTTATGATCTGCGAAAATAGTAAAGTGTTTCACCACCACACGTGCAAGTAAAAGTGTAAAGAAAAAAAAACTTATACACTAACACAGTGACAGTAAAAAAAAAAAAAAAAAAAAAAAAATCGTTAAACTTCTCTTCTATAGCTTTATTTCACATTTGAAGAACTACCAACATTTATGTTTCTAAATACTTTATTATGTTTAAAATGTATATATTGAAGTTCTGAAGTGTTTAAGTTAGTATTTAAGCACTATTTAATAGCTTTTTCAATCAAATTATATAATGTATTAAGAAAGTATGTTAGTTTTTTTTTCTTTTTTGTTGTAATTGAAACTTAATTACATATCCGTTTATAACACATTATTGTAAAGACAACTAGTCACCAATTTTGCTCACAATTTAGTTAGAGAATAAAGCAAAAAAAAATTAATACTCGGTGCATTGATTACATTAAAAAAATGTAATTTTTAACCATGCAATAAAAAATTTATTGTGTACTCTAATGTATACCTATTATGGTCTGGACACTATGACGTGTAGATTCACATAACTCGTACGTGAAGATAAACAATCAATGTTATTTGGATTTTTACGTCAAAGTTACGTAAATTTACGTGTCATTGTGAACAACCCATTATAAAGACACGTTGGCATAATGTTCAACAATTTCATAATTGACGAAATCACCTACATTACTTTAGACTATATTACTTTAAAAAAAAATACACAGATACTATAAATTAAATTTGAACTTTTTCTCCCAAGATTTAAAATTAACTGTTTGCTTTTTCTAGTTCTATTGCGTGTATTATAATTCTCCAAGAGTTTTTTTTTTTTTTTTTTTTTTTTTTTTTTTTTTTTTTTTTTTGTAATGAATAGAAAATAAAAATAAAATGCTTCAAATTACCATGTTCACATAATAATAATTTATTTATACTATTTGCTTCATATAATTTGAGATAAAAATCATAAATCAGATAAATATGCATTACATATTTTCATTCTCTATTTTTATAATTATTATACGTGTGTAATAAATATTAAAAAAAAAAAAAATCATCAAATAACGTAATAAAAATATTTTTTTAATGATATTTTTACAACATTATAGATAAAGTTATATAGTTTTTTGAAAATGACAGAATACAACATTATGGATTGTTTATCTAAAATCATATCTACATATTATGTGTGCTTCAGTACAGGGCTAGCCAAAAATCACAAAAGTAAAAGTGAAAGATGGAATACTTTGTAATTGCATTGAACGTATGTTGTACCTAATAATATTAATGATATATATTTTTATTAATTTTAATGTAGTTTAAATTTAAATGACTTTTAAATAAATGTAACAAACTATTATATTTTCAGTGTTATAGTCAATCACCCTTTTTTTATTCGATCACGATCCGATCAATTGAGATCTGACTCGATCAAGATCATTAAAATAAGAGACGATCCGATCCAATTGACTATCATTTGAAGGAAATTTTATATAATTTTAAATAGATTTTATATTTTCACTTATATACATATACCTCACCGATAGGTTTTTCTATTCCTTTTTTCTAAAAAAAAAAAAAAAAAAAACTTTTTAAGTTTCCAATATAGTAAACATCTCATTATATATTATATTGGCTCTTAGCGGCTGTAGGCAAAGTACAGTATTTGATTTTGACTTCTCTATAACAGATGAACGTAAAAAGAAACAAAAATGTTTTAAAAGTTTAAACTTTAGAACGTGATGACCGGATCGAAAAAAAAAAACGTTCAATCACAGCTCGTAATGTGATCGAAATCAGATCACGTTCATTTTTTTAAAAAGGGGTCGATCCGATCACCAATCCGATCAAATGATCGTAATCGGATTGAAAAATAATCGATCGATTACAACACTGTATATTTTCTTTTCTTTGACTTTTGGTAATACATCATTTGCTTTTTACTCATTACATCATTACCCCCTCCTCCCTCTCTCTTCAATGTAGATCCACAAAGAAATAAATGTACAAAAATCTGCACTGTACTTGACATATTTATATTATATTCATAACATTATTTTTCCAGTCTCCGGTTTCAGACTATATAAATACAATTTATTCCGGTACATTTTGCCTATGATTGTACTAACATGTAAAATTATATTAACGCGTGAACACTACAATAATGATACTAAACCTGTCGAGTGTTCTAGCGTGATAATAATGATGATATCGGGGTGTAAATTTCAGCTGGTGATAAAATAAATACAAAACACACATTATAATTAAATAAAATATTGATGACAATGAAATAATTATGAGTATATAAAAAATTTAGATCATTTTATTTTGGATGAATAATTTGATATATATTTTTTTATTATTGGGATGATAAAGTAATAATATTTTTTATTGATCTATTAAATGATATGATGCACAATTATATATTTTGAAAGCATGATGACTTATCATTGCTTTTCATGATAGCATTCATTTATTATTATGCGTATATAGTATTACTTTATAATGCATTTTATGGTATAATTATGTATACCATTATTGTATTATGTATTGCTTTTTTTTTCTTTTGTTGTTGTTGTTGTTGAAGGCAAAAAAAAACAAGAAAAAAAAAAACAGCCAGTTATAATGAATGCTACATTTTTTTAGCGCTTTGTATAGAACTTATTTTAAAATATAAAGTTCATGACTTGCAATATAATTTTTTTCATTTTTATATTTATGATGTATTCACTGCATTTACATATTCTTAAATTTGTTATAACTTTGTGCAACAAATTGTAAAATACTAAAATAGCATTGTTTTAAATGAGAACAATTATTTTGATGCGCAAAGTTATAAAAAATTAAAGAACATGTGAATGCACTTTTACAAAATTAGTGGTTAAATTGTTTACTCAATGCTTTTCTTATGGCAAAACAAATTTGATCACTAAGTTTGCAACAATGCATTAAATTCTTAAGTAAGTTGTGAATTTTTGAAAAGTATGAGAAAACTACGTACGTAGGTATAAAGTAGAGTATAAAAACAAATACAATAACCAAAATAATTATATTATCAATTATAATCGATATTCACATTCATTTAATACTTTTAAACAACCTTTTAAAACTCTTTATAATAAAAGCATTTTAGAAAAAAAGGTTTTAAAAAAAATACATTCACTGTCTCTCCAGTATTTTTACTGTACGAGTAAATCTAAAAATTTAACTTTTTTTTTAGATAAAGATAGAAGTACCTTTTTTTTGAAAGTGCTATAATAAATTTGGCACATTTTTCAGTACGTCATGATAGAGAGAGAGAGAGAGAGAGAGAGAGAGAGAGAGAGAGAGAGAGAGAGAGAGAGAGAGAGAGAGAGAGAGAGAGAGAGAGAGAGAGAGAGAGAGGTAAATGTGCCACTAATATGTGACCTAAAGTTAATTAAAGTTAATTTATTTTGCTCACATGTTCACCACTGATATCCTTAGTATATATATATATACGTATATGAGCACCGGACGTTGCACAGGAAAGTCAATTACCCTCGCACGTCTCTCTCTCTCTCTCTCTCTCTCTCTCTCTCTCTCTCTCTCTCTCTCTCTCTCTCAGTTGACCCTAGCCACGCACACCATGGCGGCAAAAAGGGGGATAAATGAATAAATATCACCTCCATGTGAGTTTGGATACATAAGAGTATCCTTGTTGGAATAATATAGAACATTCCTGTGTCCTTACTTTGAAATTACCTTACACTCTATTACTCGTTTGACTTCCTATATAATTCTAATTTTTAAAAAGAAAACAAAAATATTGGCTATTTTTTTAAGTAGATTTCATTAAATTAATATAAAAATTAGACAAATCTCATTAGTTTTTAATTATTGGTAAATAAATTTTGTGTAATAGAGAGAGAGAGAGAGAGAGAGAAATAATATGATTTATGGATACTCAATTTTTTTTTGATTGAATCCAAAGGTAAAAGCTTTTTAAAACTCATTCATATTCGTATTTTATTTACGCTAGCAAAATTATTTAAACGAAAAACATACAAATTTTACAAAAATTTATTTAAAACTGTAAAACGCACATAAAAAATTAATGTTATTGTGTGGTGCTGCTTAAATTTAAAATAACCTGAAAGTAATACTAGTTCTTATTGTTTTTGCGTATACGTAGTATATATACAATATATATATATATAATAGCAATAATATATAATATTGGGTAATAATACTATGTTAACTTGAAAGCTGTGAAATAACAACGTATATAGTACTTTTTCTTACAGATTAAATATATTGATCACCTTTATCCGTGTCAAAAAATTTACTGTGAGATATTTTGATCTTGACAAAAATTAGAAGTCTAGACAAAATTGAGTGACAAAAAAATTAGGAAAAATTCCATTTGACGTTTTGATTCAAATCACAGGAGAAAAAGTATTTCAATAAACCCGCATATAGCTAAGATTGCTCAGCACGCGACTTTACAAAAACAAAAGAAGAAAAAAAGAAAATCAAGATTTTAAGATCAAGGCTATGTTTTTTTTATGAAGCATATTAAAATTCTCAAGGGCAAAAAAAAAAAAAAAAAAAAATCAAAAAAATCAAAAGCTTTAATGTTGTATGTGTGATAAAATGAGACTTTCATACGTTTTCTGGAAAAAAAAAGCAAGAAAATTACAGAGTAGGTAAAACAAAAGTCTTTAATTTTTTTTTCTGTAACTGGGAAAAATCTTTATCATAATAAAAATCTAACTTATATAATTCATGATTATTAAAACCTTTTTATACGAAATTTTACCATGTACAATTTATAGATTTAGTTGTTAATAACATTTTAGATTTTTTTTTTTTAATTAAAACAAAATCATATATTTATATCAAACATTAGGTTATTTTAAAAACAAATTTCTTACTTAATAATTAGTTTTCTTGATTTACTACAACATTAATGTTTAACAAATTAAATCGCAGTAATGTAAATCTAAATATTTATTAATTAAAATGTTATGTACATAATATTTTCTCCGTGTATGTTTAAAAAGAATGAATTAGATTGTAATCTACATGTAAAAAGAGAGTGCGAGAGGGAGTAAGACAGACGTCTTGAAGTGAAGACGTTATAAAGCATCAGCAGACAAAAGTGAGTGAGTGAAAGAGAGAGAGAGAGAGAGAGAGAGAGAGAGAGAGAGAGAGAGAGAGAGAGAGAGAGGTGTCAAGAGGTATAGCAAGTAGTCTGACAGACACTGACACTTCTTGTGTAACAAGTCTGCGAGTATGGCGCATAGCAAGCCTTATTTACATTGCTTTTCTCTGAGAGAGAGAAAAACTCTCACACACAGATACAAAGTGAAGAGAGAGAGAGAGAGAGAGAGAGAGAGAGAGAGAGAGAGAGAGAGAGAGAGAGAGAGAGAGAATAGTCCTAGAGAAATAGGCAGACAGAAAGACAAACGAACAAATACATTCAAACAAGACAGAGCGACAAATAGGACAGAAATTAAGAAAAGACTGAAATGGCTAATAGCGTTGGTAAAACTATTTTTTTATTCTTTGATGTTTTTCAAGTGCTTTAAAAAATTTTCACAGAAGATATTTTTAACTACACGCTTCTAGTGTAATAGCAAGATCAATAGAAGAAAGAAAAGAGCTCGTTACAAATAGGAATATTATATTTTAAAGTTTTTTTTTATTATCGCTTTAAAGGAAATTAATAAAAAAGTTATTTTGAAGCTTAAGTCTTAACTTTGGGAGAGAGAAAGAGAGACAGAGACAAAGAGAGAGAGAGAGAGGAAAAAAAGGAATTCAAGTATTGAAATAGTTTTAATGGAATTTACTAGATCGTGTGATAGTTAAATGTGACCGTTTAGAAATTCAATATTTTAGTATATTATTTAATTATAAATATACAAATAAAGGTCTGGAGAGTCATAGACGAATTAAATCTATTAACTTTTATTTAAGATTATAGAATATTACATTATTTTATAAATAATAATATTACAATTTATTATTAAATGTATTATATTTATTAAATATATTTCAATACTACTTTTATTTCTTTTCAGAATTTAGTTAGCATATTATTATATTATATTTTCTCAACAAAAGAAAAAGCTGTTTACAATCTACACGTTTCAATATCAACTCGTTAACAACTCTATACACAGTGTGTATTCGATCATCTCGCGTCAAGATGAAGCTTCTACACTTTACAAATTTCCGAAAAATTACCGATCTACACTTTACAAATTTGCGGCTACCTGGATATTTCACACGTGTTTTATATAGCAGAAGCTTCAGGTAGCCGTGACTTTGTAAAGTGTACATCGTTCATTCTTTGCAAATTTGTGAAGTGTAGAAGCATCATTTTGACGTGAAAAGATGTGTGTGTCAAAATAAGCAACATATTTATGTTATCAATTTTTTGGGGTGATATTTTAATAAAATTTTAAGATATGGGATTTTACTAATGTATTAGTATTCATCGTGTGTAGCATGTACCTGCTTTTGCTTACAATATTCTCGCAGTTTCAGTAATATAACTTTGCTTAACAACGCAAGCAGTGGCACAGCACCCTTTATAATATACCCATGTATATATGTACATATGGACATGTTACATATTATATGCCAAATAACTTTAAAAGTACACGAAAAGAAATTTAATCTTAATAATTTGTAACATTTTTAGTCACCATTAGTTTACACTTTTGATTTCTTATTTTACGTTTTACTATAGAGTATGTAATGAGTATGTAATAAAAAAAAATGTCAAGTTTTAAGTTAATTCTGCGAGGAGAAAAATTGTATAACAATAATGCCTAACAGTAATGTGTAAAATAATATTCAAAATTAATAGTTTTTTTTTTAACTACGCCAATAATAATTTAATAAGATATATAGAAGATATTTTTATTCTAATTTTGAAGTGTGGTCAGTGCAAACATAGTCAACTCTGTAAAATAAGGTTACTTTAATTTCTCCTTATTTTTCACCGTGTAATTTCATTTTTTATGAATAAAAAAATTGTTTGATTTTTTTTTTTTTTTTTTTTGCTTGTTAAGCATTTCTTGGCAGATTTTCAAATTTATAAAAAGAAGTTTTTTTTCCCTCTATATAAATGTATATTTACTTTATTCTTTCGTCTATATTATGATGTTGTTACAACAGCCATGGCACAATACCAACTTTGTACGTTTTATATTATTATTATTTTTCATGACTGCATGCAATTCTATGATATGCTTTTGTTCAGATCTGACTGGGAGCTTTCAATACAATGATACACAAACATATTGTATAAGTTCACATAATTGAATTATGAACTTGTAAATGGTAATGGTATGTATTGTGTATACCTATTTTGTTTTCTTTGTACATGAATTGAAAATCAGATTGACGTGATTTGTAACATAACATAAACAGACTAAGAAAGTTTAAAATAATGTTTACATATATTTCGCAAAGTTTTTACAATTGAAGATATAGATAAGATTGGTCCATAAGTATACTATACTTATTTAAATAAATAAATACTCTAAGAATACACATTACTATATGCATAAAAATAAAATTGTTAGAAAGAAACATTACCATTGCAAAATCTTTCAACTCTTAAAGTTTTAATTTTTTTTAACGTGTAATAAAACTAAACATCAATATTAAGTCTCATCACTTCCCTCTGCCCCTTCATGTACTTCACAAATTTTGCAAATAAAAATTGAATTTGACGAGTTGATATAAAATTATAATAATATTTCTCTGTTTTATTTCGTGAGTAAGCAAACCATTAATGAGATATGAAATGCTACCCCTTTTCTTCTTAAAAGCTTTTATACTGACTAAAATTAGTTCATAATCAGCACTCGCTTCCATGACTAAATAGAATTATTCAAAAATAGGAAATAATGTAAGTGCAGTTCTTCTTTATATTATGTAGGGAGAAATTTAATGAATGAAGCAAACAGTTTTCATATAAATGTAAAATGATAGTGAGCAATATTTTAAGTGAAATACAATATAATATTGTACGTATACTTTTTCAGTGTATTTACAGACAGAATAATATAATAATAAAGTTCCACAATGCTTTTTAGCTTTCATGTTTTAAGTGTCTATATGAGAATATAAAATTTAGGTGGAAATAATTTTTAATGATTATTTTTATGAATAAGGTTATAAGCAAACTTGGCACGCATATAATAATGTCTATTATTACAAGAATTTGGTGTGCAATTTTTTTTATATATTATAATTTTTTTTCTTTCTGAATAGAATATTGTAAGAACCACTTTACACCAATGCTTTTGTATTTTTCTAACATTTACGTTTTCGTTTGTATGAGCGGGTTAAATTTTTTTCAATTCATTTCAATAGGAGGGAGAGAAAGAGAGAGAGAGAGAGAGAGAGAGAGAGAGAGAGAGAGAGAGAGAGAGAGAGATATGAATTGATTTTTTTCTATGAAAAGCAATTTGAAATTTTCTGCTTTTTTAAACAGTAACGTAAGAAAATAAGTACCTCCATGTAATTGAAAATTACTTGTAGAAACATTTTCATAAAAGAATTGGAGAAAAAAAATATTAATTTAAGTAAGAAAATTAGACAATAAAAAGTGAAAATAACGTTTGGAAAAAAAAAAAAAAAAAAAAAAAAAAAAGAGGTCGTAAAGATAAAGTTTTTTTTTTTTTTTTAATAAGCCTCAAACAAATTACTTTAATAATTTTGTGCAGAATATTGTGGGTCATAAAAATATGAATTTATACTATATTTTAAATAGGTAAAGTAATTAAAAAAAAAAAAAGAATAATAAGTGAAATGAAATTGTAGGCATTTGTATAATAAATGAAAAACAAATTAAGACACCATCAAAATATCAACAAGACTTCCTTCATAAAGTACAGCATGAAGGCACATTAAGTCACAGAACAAAAATAATAAATGACGTAATAAAAATACACACACAAATTAAATTATAATAAATTAGTATTATTATAAGCCAAACTTCATGTATGACACTCAATACAAAAATATAATGCCCTGTCATATAATGATCTGACAATTTTCTCAATGTAAAAATATTTAAACACAATTTTTTTTTCAATTATACATTTAACTTTTTACTATCTTTCAGTCAAAATAATTTGAATTATTTATTTAAAAAGTACCAACTTTGTTTGAGCAACAACACGAACAATAATAATTCATATTTATAACATTGAGATCTTGGTAGACAGATCTAATATTTCAAAGTCATATTTTTACTTGTATTATTTCATATAATTTCTCTTCATATTTTTCATATATACGTATGGGAATTAAAGTAAATAATATCAGTTCTAGTCTGATAATTTTTCTTTTTAAAATTGCTTTTATTTGTTTTATATCTGGGTGGAAGCTGACTTAATATTTATTATTAATTCAACTTTTATTTATTACTATTGTTACTTTTATATAGAAATTACTTTTAATAATATTGAACTGAAATAAACTTTTTTTGAGGAGAGTTTTTTATTTTATTATTTTTTTTATTTGTCATCTAAGAAACAGGTAGTTTTACTTATCTGTTTTATTATTGGTTATTGGTGGCACACAAAGTACAGTATAATATATAGAAACAAATTAAAAATAAAAAAATAAAGAAAAACATTTTACGATATAATTTCATGTAAAAATGTAATGCAACAAAGAAACTTATGTATGTACGTATATCTTTATTAAAGCGCATACACTGCTTTTTCAACCGTATTAAATGAATCTTAACCAGAAAATTACATTTTTAATTAACGTGAGATTTACAACATATTACTTTGGAAAAATGTACAACATAATCATAGGAGACGCTTTTTTGTGCTATATTGAAATACACAACATAATTAGTTAATTACTTACAAATGCCATTTTTAAGCTAGAACTTCAACAAAATAACAGGAAAACTATTCATTTGAACTCTACAACATTACCAACGATATGAACATTAGGAATTTAATATAATTTTGCACAATTTAATAAACAACCTTTTTTTTCTTTTTAAATTGGAATTTTGGCTGAATATACCTTAACAACAACATACGTTCAACTTTATTTTTAAATGCATTTTTAGGCAATCATTTTTTTTTTTTTACACATGAGACAAAATTCGCCATTCCAGCCACGACGGCACCAAATGCAAAATGTTTTCAGATTTTGATGAATTTTTTTTTGGTAATACACCTAAGTGTGATACGTAACACAGCAAAATATTTTCAAAATATTCTTATTATTAAGGCCGCTAGAGCGCTTTGAACGTGCCGCGGACGCTTTTTAAGTGTCACATGGGCTCAACTTTGACGCGCGATAACTCTGCCTCTAGTTATTGAAATTTCGATTTTATTTTTTTATTGTAATGAACAATACTTATAATTATATTAACTGTTGTAAAATTATAAATTTGCAATTTTTATTATAGTTAAAAAAAAATAAAGCAAATTTGAAATTTTAGCCCAAATTAGCTATTTTGAATGCTTAGTAAAAAATAGTAATTCTTTAAAAAAATTACTTTTTACGATCTAATGGGCTACTTTAAGTCTTGTTAAACATAAAAATTGAAATAAAATTTTTTTTTGGTGGTTTTGAGTATTTGCAGCAGTGGTTTTAAAAACATATGTTTCGAAAAATGACCCATATTGACATGCAAATAAGTCTATGATGCAACTTGATATCAATAAAAATAAGTATACTGCAAGAAAGGGCATTTCCTACTTAACACATGTAAAAAATAAAAAAGTTGTGTATTGAATGTCTTCTGTAAGATATCGAGCACCTCGCAACATGCTATATTGCGCTGCGCGCTACGTCAGAAATATCCCACTTTTCACTTCCCGTAAACCCTTAAACTAGCCAAATTTTATATCCTTTTTTAATCTCTAACCATAAATTACTATCCTGGAAAAAAAAATAATTTTATCAATAATCGTTTTTTTCTTTTTTTTGAATGAAGCTTTTTTATTAGTTTGAATATTATGTAGTTCAATATCTTTTATATTTAAATATACAATATTAGCATTAGTCAAAAGGCAAAAAATAATAATAAAAAATTAAATAAAATAAGAAAAAAAAAAAAGAAAAAAAAAGAAAAAGAAAACAATAATAATAACTATAATTTAAGGGTTGTATTCAGATGACTTGTATCTCAAAATCTAAAAAGAAAACTTCAAATTTTTATGATGTCATTTGAAAGTTGATAGAAACAGCTACCTATGATACAATTTTCAGAACCCGTCACCATCAGATAAGAGAGAAAATTATTATTGAAATTAACATGGGCGCTTATGGGAATAAAACTTCAAATATCATAATTCAAAATCTAGCATGGTGACCCCCTAATCTTTTGAAGTTTTTGAATAAGTCTTATCCTAATGTATCACTGTGCAAAATTTCAGATTTTTCTTTCTTTACAATTTTTTAGTCAAATCCCGCAGTACCTGATTTCCCGCCTTAATCTCTTTAGGTTAATTTTTTACATTTAAAATTTAAAATTTCCATCATTTAACTCAAAATGAATACATTACCCGGATTAAAATATGCATTTTTTTTTTTTTTTTTTTTTTTTTTTTTAGTTAGCTGCAAACATCAGCTTTTGATGGTTCTGTTATTGATTTTGTTGTTTTTCGATTCAATCAAAAAAGAATAAACTATTTTAACAGCTTAGCAATTTGATAGTATTCCAAAAAATAATAAGGGGATGCTAGGGGGCACTAAAATAGAATATTAATATATAAGGAAATATTTTTTTCCAGAACAATTAATTATTGTTCTACGTAACTATACATTTAATAAAGTTATTTTGAATCATATTTTAATTAAATTTTAAAATAAAGGTCTCAATAAGATTTTTTCCCCTTTGCCTTTTGTCTATTGCTAATATTTTGTATTTAAATTAATGGATGTGAAAGATATTAAACAACATATTATTCAAACTAATAAAAAAGATCCATTCAAAAAAAAAAAAAAAAAAAAAAACGATTATTGATAAAATTATATTTTTTTTTCCAGGATAGTAATTTATGGTTAGAGATTAAAAAAGGATATAAAATTTGGCTAGTTTAAGGGTTTACAAGCGGCGTGGAAGTGAAAAGTGGGATATTTCTGACGTAGCGCGCAGCGCAATATAGCATGTTGCGAGGTGCTCGATATCTTACAGAAGACATTCAATACACAACTTTTTTATTTTTTACATGTGTTAAGTAGGAAATGCCCTTTCTTGCAGTATACTTATTTTTATTGATATCAAGTTGCATCATAGACTTATTTGCATGTCAATATGGGTCATTTTTCGAAACATGTGTTTTTAAAACCAGTGCTGCAAATACTCAAAACCACCAAAAAAATTTGTTTTTTCGATTTTTATGTTTAACAAGACCTAAAGTAGCCCATTAGATCGTAAAAAGTAATTTTTTTAAAGAATTACTATTTTTTACTAAGCATTCAAAATAGCTAATTTGGGCTAAAATTTCAAATTTGCTTTATTTTTTTTAACTATAATAAAAATTGCAAATTTATAATTTCACAACAGTTAATATAATTATAAGTATTGTTCATTACAATAAAAAAATAAAATCAAATTTTCAATAACTAGAGGCAGAGTTATCGCGCGTCAAAGTTGAGCCCATGTGACACTTAAAAAGCGTCCGCGGCACGTTCAAAGCGCTCTAGCGGCCTTAATAATAAGAATATTTTAAAAATATTTTGCTGTGTTACGTATCACACTTAGGTGTATTACCAAAAAAAAATTCATCAAAATCTGAAAACATTTTGCATTTGGTGCCGTCGTGGCTGGAATGGCGAATTTCGTCTCACATAAGAATCATTGTAATGGATATTTTTATTAATTACAAATAATATATTAATCAAGGCTTTTTGTATAACAATAAATTATTAATTTTTGATTAATTAAAATTTATTTACAAATATTTTCTAAGTTATATTAATACTTTTTTTTAAAGATTACAGAAAAATGAATGTACAAATAAATGTTGATGAAAATTTTAATTTAAAATTGCTGTATATATTTTTTAATGAAATTGCTTTAAAAATACATCATTTTGTTTGTATTGTTAACACATTGCATATACCATTTATTGTTGTGTATATATTTGAGTTTTAACATTTTAGTAACATAACTTTTGTTCAACTTGATGATTGAAATGATTTTTCCCCATTGACACGTGAAATTTGAGTGGAAATCATAGAAAATGAGATTTTATTGATGAAAATGCTAACTGAATTACAACATTTTTTTTTATGAATCAAATGTAAAAAAAAAAAAGTTTATTTGGTTTAATTTTGGAAAATGATGAAGGGAGATACGCACTTTAGTAATTGCTTTTTTCATTTACATTAACATTTGGCTTTTTTGCTTTGTTTGTTTTCAAGTTTTTGTATATTTTATAATGTATCTAATGTTTTTTGAGGCGTTAAAAATATAAAAATTTTACGAATCTAAGTAATAATAAAGTTACATGAAGTTACATAAAAAAGTGGAAGAAAATTTCCCGTTACATGATGATTTTAGGAAGTGATTGCATTTTTTTATTTACGATATGCATTAAAATATAAAAAGCCTGATTTCATGCACCAGATAAAATTTAATAATGGCATTATTTCTTATATAATAATACAATAGCGTGCTAAAAAATGTGTCCAAAAAATAGGACCTACCCGTCTATTTTTTGTGAATAAAAGTTCGACTAAGTTTTATGTTTTAAGACTGAACACAAATGTTACAAAAAAAATATATCAAGTTCACTTTGGTGGAAAAGTTTATCAACAGAGAAAAGAGCAAGTTTGACTGACAATCAGTGTTTTGTTTCTGTTCAGCCATCTTTGTTTCCACGCATGTGGCTACAGCAACAATGGGAAAGTAGCCCCCATGTTTGAGGGGCCTGTGCTAGCAGTGCTAGCACCATCGCTCTAACGAGATTGAACTAACTTTGGCCTGCAAGCAATCGAATTATCCTTTTTGTGTGACCCTCTCTTACTGCTGTCACCTGTTCTCTCTCTCTCTCTCTCTCTCTCTCTCTCTCTCTCTCTCTCTCTCTCATCACTCTTTTCTGTTGGAGTCGTGTTTTATTTTCCTCTGGTCTTCACCAAAAATAGATGATGATATGTACCACAAAACGTTCGAACCTCTCCCAAATTTTACATTTTTTTACAACTATTGTAAGTTACATTTCAATTTTTGCACAACAAAAATAAATAATAAATTGTTATGTATCACGAGAGAGAGAGAGAGAGAGAGAGAGAGAGAGAGAGAGAGAGAGAGAGAGAGAGAGAGAGAGAGAGAGAGAGAGAGAGAGAGAGAGAGAGAGAGAGAGAGAGAGAGATTTACCGTCACTTGAGCTAGTGAAAAACAGTTTAAATGATTCAAGATAATATTAGGTATAAATATGCTATCACAATTTAGAGCACTTATATTTCTAAATACATTTTAATCTGTCTCTCTCTCTTTCTCTCTCTATCTGGTCTTTGTTTCTCACACAAACTCAGCCCAATGATGATAAAATAAATGGCTTCAACATTTCTCTCTGTTAACCCACATCCTCTTTGAGTGAAATATTTCGTCCGAAATGTCCATGCAATCAAAAGGATTTCTATAGATATATAATTTTCACTTCATATATTTACATGTATAAGTGCTCTCTCTCTCTCTCTCTCTCTCTCTCTCCCTCCCTCACACACACATACACACTCTCACTCAACGGATATTTGATAATTAAATAATAAATTAGAGATGATAAAGTGCGAGAAATTTTGGTTATATAAGCGGCAAATGAAAGCGTAGAAATACGAAACATAAAACCATGTTAATAGAAAGCAATAAATTAAAATACAATTGAAAGTTTTCAATGAATAAAATATTCTAATGATTTTTTTTTTTACTATAAATATCAGTGAAAAAAATTTTCATAGTAAACGAAAATTTTTATTGTTAGTTATTAATGGCAATCTTAATTCACTTCCCTATGCTCGTTCCCTTTATTTCATGGATTTACTTTTTTTTCTGTTGCAAAATGATTTGCTATTCATACAAATAATGGTGTACAATAAAAATAAAAACGCACCAACCTAATTATTTTTTAACACTGTATGGTAAGTATATATGTTGAAAAGTATTAACAAAACTTACAATGAAAAAAAAAAAAAAAGTTTGCTCGTGCATATTTTGTTAATAACGTTTCTGTTTAAGTGCAGTAGAAATATACCGTACAACATGAAAGTATAATGTTTCGGTTTTAGAAGTCCATGTTGTCATACTTTATAATATACTTATAGTTAGAGAAAAGCGGATATTAGTAGATAGTTGGAAACTTTGTGACATTAGTTCTGTCCTGTGTAATAAGTTGAGGAAGAGAGTAGAGAGAGACTGATAATGGAACGTGAATAGTGAGTAAGAGAGAGAGAGAGAGAGAGAGAGAGAGAGAGAGAGAGAGAGAGAGAGAGAGAGAGAGAGAGAGAGAGAGAGAGAGAGAGAGAGAGAGAGAGAGATTTCATTGTAAGTGACTTGTCATAGAGAGAGAGATGGTTATACCAGATCAAAAACTACTGCTCGAGATAAAAGAGAAAACTAAGTGGGTTAGACGCTGGCAGTGATTAAACATAGAGAGAGAGAGAGAGAGAGAGAGAGAGAGAGAGAGAGAGAGAGAGAGAGAGAGAGAGAGAGAGAGAGAGAGAGAGAGAGAGAGAGAGATTATCTCATAATGTTCACCGACATTCAAAAGTTAGTCACTCATTTTAATATAACTTAAATTAAAAAGATATCTCAAATTAAAAAGTTATGGCTAATGTAATTAATTTATAATAATAGCAATTGTATAGTATGAGTATTTATTATTGTACCATTTAAGCTTTTAGTAGTGCTAATAAAACATAATATGAAATATATATTTTATTATTACCAACAGTTTGTTATCACTACATTTTAATTCAACAAATTTAAATATTTACTCAAAAATATATAGTAATAAAGAAATGTACTAAATTTATTTCAGATACGGTAAAACTATTATAATTAAATCAATTTATATATATTATATATATATATATATATATATATATATATATATATATATATATATATATATATATATATATATATATTTAAATTTGTACTTTTTATCATTTTTATTTTTGCCCACGACTGTACAAAATATGATGTGTAGTGTATTAGTTGAAGAGTATTGAATATTCTTGTCATAACCAAGTTAAACTTTAGCATGAAGTTTCTCCATGAAATTAGATTAGCAGAAGCAATTAACAAACTATTATACAATGACCACTAGACTGTCGTGTTATATAAGCGTAGTCTTGTAATTTAATTTAAATATATGTAAACCTCTCTCTTTCCCTCTCTATATATAGTTGGCAACTATTGAGGTACTGTTATATAAAATAAGATTATAATTTGCATACTATACAAATGAATTTAAAATGTTATTTTACTTTGTTATGAGTATAAGACTTTTCATTATAAATATTATATATTTGTTATTTTATAGGATATAATTTTAGTATAATGAGAAGAAAACTGTTTTAGTTCTTTGTGAGATTGTCAAATTATATTATAATATCAAGAAAATATTAACATAAACTGATTCAATTTTGTTAATACTTATTGACGTGAGAAAAATACATGGAATAGAATTACTACGAAATGGCAACAGTACATAATATCTATAAATCTATCTTCATATATACACTTCTCCCAATACTAGTTCGAACGGATACAGTGTAATTGACTATGTAAAGTTAACTGTGATTGGCTAGTTGGTTTATAACACGCTATCTGATTGGTTTAGCATCGCGGATACAGCTTTTGACGGGAACGGCCTTGTTTTGGCCAGAGTGTATACAGTATTTTCACATATCTACCTATCTTCATATATGTGCATAATTATCTTCCTGTACAGTACACTCAGCCTCCTCTAAATGTATCCATCAAAGTGATGCCACTTACTTTAGAAAATGGACAACATGTGATCTTAAGTAACAGCAGCGTTGCCAGATTTAACCTCGAGGAACACCTGCAGCTCCATTAGTGAAGATTAAATCTGGCAACGCTGCTGTCACTTAAGATGACATGTTGACCGTTTCCTTAAGAAAGCGGCATCGCTTTGATGGGTAGATTTAGAGAAGGCTGAGTGTACCTGCCATAAGTAGCATTTTTTTTTCAGTGAATAGTGAGCTAGATTTTTTATCAGGCTCAAACCTCGCCCTTTCAAAAAATTTATATTTTTTCCCTATGCTTAAATAATAATAATAATAAAATAAATAAATAAAGACGGTTATTTAATTTATAGCTATGGAATCCAAGTGTGTAATTAAAAACAGTAAATTATTTAATGTTTTACTTACAGTTCATGTCGACGTGCACTGTTGCCGCTAAAGGCGCTGTACGGTTATTGTTGATGGCCTGACAGGTGAGTTCAGAGTGCAGGTCACCTCGTCCTAATCTCTCAATCATTAGCTCCGCACTGACCACCCCCACTGTAGTGGCCGATACCTTGCGTCCTGCACTAGCTCTACGTGGTGCTGCGCTAGGTACTGGTACGTCATTACGTAACCATCGTACTGTGGGTACTGGTACACCTGAAACATAACCAAAGCAACATTCAATCAAATGACAAACAAAAAATTTACATAAGTAACTGTTACAGACAACCATATATTACTAGTGTATACATTTAAAAGTTCAGAAGAAAACGCTCAATAGAAAAGTTTACTGATTTAATATAAAATTGTCATTCAGATTTATACTGTCAATGATGATATGATGTGAATATTTGTTGTTGTTATGTCATTGTATAAATATATTATATTTATTGTTTATAGAATGTAACGTTTTTTATATTTTAATGATTGTTGTACTCTAGGTGTATGTAGTCATGTTACGCTGTTGTACGTACGTGAGCACTCTATAACATAAGCCGATGTACGTAACGCATTGTGCCATATTTAGCAATATTTTTGAGAGCGTTGATGCTGCATGTTAATAGCTTGAATTAGTTTCTCAGGTATGTGAGAAAAAAACAACTGTTTTCCCAAAGAAAATAGCCAAAAACCACGTTTGTCCTATGCTGAGCAATGTTGTTCATTGATCCAGTATGGTGTTGAAGCGGCGCATTCAGTATGACGTCATGCGCATACACCCTATTTGACAGGACCAATGTTTTTTGTAATTTTTATTGTTACTATGAGCTGCCTGGGTCAACAAAAAATCTCTTTCTAATTCTTATACATAAATTTAAATATAATAACTTATGAGTTATAAAAACTTTAGTTCCACTTTTTCTTTGTTTTAATTTTCTGCCTACGCAATCTAATGGTGCAGTACAAATTTGTTTACGACTTACAATACTATTTAAAAAAACAACATATAAACATTAGAAAAGTTTTAATGTTGCTATCATTAGCATTTCTCTATGATAATAACTCTAACTTTATAGATAAACTTAGACTTGAAAACTAGTTTGAAGCTGTTTCGATGAGTACAAGTTTGTATAACTTTTATTTTTTTTTGTGTACACTACATCAAAAGAAACCAAAATTTCTATTCTTTTTCTGATTTTCTTCCTTTTCCAGAATAAAAACAAAAAAACAAAAACAAAGGGGAATATACCATACTACTGTATATTACTTCTAATTTCGTTTCTTCTCAAATTTGTAAACTTTACATTTTCCTACATATTTTAAACAAGAAGTTAGTTTTTTTTATGCTTTGTAACTCCATTAGTGTAACATAAAAACACTAGAAAAAGGTGAATACGAAGGGAAAAAAACTTTTATGTTATTTAAACAAACAATTTAATCTTGTAAAGAAGGTTAGAATTAAAAAAAAAAAAAAAAAAGTAAGTGCAGAATGCAGTTTTGTTTTGCTTTTCAAGGAGATGGAATGAAGCAATGTTAAAGTTGCCTCTGATACCACTATATAGACCTATGCTTTTACTATACATAAATATACACCTTTATAATGTATACTTTTGATACTAGTTTGTATTTTATACGAATAACTATAGAAATTGTAAGCTACGTATTTGGGTATAGTTATTTACTTATTGATTAATTTAATTACACTTTTAAAAAATGTACTTTAATCTTAAAAGAATAGACCAGAGAAAAACATAAGCATTTATATCACAAAACATTTGATGGGACTTACATAAATAACTTTAGTTTGTCTCAAATCCCAACTAGAGCTCCGTAGCAGTGATCAGAATATTCGATTTATGCAACCCGCACAACATTTTTATACTAATTTTTGTATGTTTCTGACGTCATAAACATGAATTTTCACGCAAATTGCATACTTTACAGTTTTTCCACTCTCTCTCGTGGGGCTACATTAACATTCTGGTAAAAATTGTCAACAGTTTTAAAGAATCCCATTTCGTGTTTATTCATTAAGAAGCACATGTTGTTTTGTGTGGTCTATGGCTTTAACAATTTTTAATTAAATTTAATCTTCTTCAAAATGTTTTGAAATTCGCAAAAAATATTGTTTCATTTATTTATTCCAAAACAAAAATATAATTATAATGATAATTGTAATGTTGCAGATAATGATAACATACAGATTTTCTTGGTGGAAAGTACGTATACAAGAAAAGCATACATGAATATCACAACTACACAAAAAAAAAATAAAAGAAAAAAAGAATAGGGTTATCATATATTGAGATATATCATATAAGTGCAATAATTGCATCAATACAAAGTTAAAGCTAGGATGAAAAATGGACTTATACATAAATATACTTTAAGCGGAAATTCTATGACATGAAATGTGCATTGTATAACTCTCAAAAGTTTATAAAGTTTTGAAGCATAATCAATGATCCAAACCATTTTTTATAATATATATATTATAATAAATCATTACTATTGAGTTGCATTGTATGACATTTTGGTCCGTTTGAATGATTATAAAAAATATTATAGAAATATAATTTATATTGCTTCGTTTGAGAGAGAAAGAGAAGAATTATAATGAATTCCTGAATAAAATTTGAAAAAAAAAAATCAATGATAAATTTTATATAATTTTTATATACAGAATATATTATAAAATAACTTAATAATAATAATAAAACATTCATTTTTTTTTTCAGCAGTAATAACATTAATTTTTTTTTCAGTATAAATTAACATACAAAGTAAGTGAATGACATATTTATCGTTTATTTTATTATTGTTTCTGTTAGAGAATATTTAAAAGGGATAAAGTAAATAATGTAAATTTTATATAATATGCTAGATCGAACACTGTCAATTTTAATTTACTTTAGATTGATTAGCGAGCAAGAGAGGATACAAGATCAATTGTGCTGTCCATCGTAATTCTCTCTCTCTCTCTCTCTCTCTCTCTCTCTCTCTCTCTCTCTCTCTCTCTCTCTCTCTCTCTCTCTCTCTCTCTGTGTTTTTATACTCTCTCTATGTTTAACATCACTAAAAAAAAGCTATATCCTTGTTAAATTTGCCACTCGAAAAGTAATTAAAAAATGTTATATAATGGTTTAACAGCTAATTAGAATAGAGAGATTAACTTTGTAAAAAAAAAAAAATAATAATTCAATACAAGTTTTTAACATGTTGTTAATTATTTAGAATTATGTCCTCATGGTAAAAAAAAAAAAAAGAAAAAAAAAACATACAGAGCAAAACAAAACATGCATTATTTTATTTAATATCTGCTCTTCACATACTGTTAAAATTTTGTCATAAAAACGAGTTACAAAATGTGGATGTTTTATTATTTACTATATTATTTGCTGTCCTAAAATGTATATAACTAGCACTATAATAATATAAATTTTACTTTTTAGGATAGTACTTAAAAATTACTATATCATAATATTAACGTTTTCAAGATTTTATTTTTCTTTGCAACGTTTTTGAAATGTTTAAAACACTGCATTATGAAGTTAGAAATACTTATCAGCTCAAATATAACATTAGAGAGAGAGAGAGAGAGAGAGTATAATAGAGACGACACATTTTGACCATTTAATATTTCATGGTTAATACTTACTAAGCCATATTTCAAGCATGCACATATGGTGACTTAAAACATTGAATAATTAACATAATAATTGGTTCATGTAAAACATTATTCACTATACTTGTAGACAAAACATAAAGGGATAACTTTGATAATTTATTATAACGCCTTTTGTATAAATATATAAGGGGGATATATTTGTGTAAAAAAAAAAAAAAAAAAAAAAAAAAAAAAAAAAAAAAAAAAAAAAAAAAAACTTTATTTTGGTAATTTATTTTCAAGTATACTCTTATAATATGGCAGATAATTTAATAATAATTTACATTTATATATTACATGCAAACATATATTTTGTCACATATTGTAGCTAAAATATAATGAAAATTGTGCTCTTAATATGCGTCTTCTATATTGTATAGTATTATATAAATCAATCAGTTACAGTTCAACATAATATGTAAAATATTTTAAATCTCTGCAACAATTTATAAATTTTAATAACAAATGCACTTATCTTATAAATACAATATTTGCAACAATAATTTCAAAATTATACAGAATAAATATGGAAAATTTGAAAATGATAGATAATTGAGACAGTGAGCGTTCTCTTTTTTACACTATTATTCATTTTATAATTCAGTATATTATATTGAGAAGCATCCACATTAGACGTAACACATAAGGTTCTTCGTAAATCAATGTATTTTAACTGTTGCAATTTACGTCCATTTATGCAGATTCATACATTCATTGTGTAGAACAGCTTTAAAATGATAAAGCTAGTTCAAAGAAAATATTCCAATATTTTATTTTCAGTTAGTCAATTAAAGTTGAAAAGAAATATTACATTTTCCAGATCATTGATATTCAATTTTCATTTCATCGGAATGGAGTGACAGAAAAAGCAACCAAAAATATTTTCCCATATTTTGAAATGTTATTATTTTTCCACACAACGAATATGTGAGGCACAGTTTTGATCTCGCTGTCATTGCAAGACGCGTGTGATGCGTGACTCTTCTCTCTTGTGCTCTGTCTCTCTTTCTCTATTGATTTATCTCACTGCGGTATTTCCGGCTCAACAACTGCATTGTATTAAATGATTGACATATCCCGCATGCATTTTCAATGCAACAATATAAAAAAAAATATATAAAAACACTCACTTTTCTTTGTCTTAAATGTTTATCTTTCTTTCTAGTAAAAAGTTTTCTTGTTTATGGCTGTAAAATTTTCAACTCATGTAGAGATACGAGAGATGAGCGAGAGAGAGAGAGAGAGAGAGAGAATAAGTCCACAAGTTAACATAAAATTGACTTTGACTTTAATCATCTAAAATAAATATTTCATTAATTTTTAATATCATTGAAAATTTTCCGTGTATTTTGTAAAATTAAATTGAGTTATGTAATGTAAAAAAAAAACTTGTTTAAGTAACAACAATATATATTATACAAAAGCAGCTGTATAAATTTGTTATGATTACATTATTACAAACACAATTTCTTACGAAATAACAATAATGTATTATATCTAAACAAATAATAATAATAAAAAAAAAGTTTAAATAAAAAAGTTTTTCAATAAATATAAAAATACATATTAAATTTCATATCATGGAATATAAATGTTCAAAAGTTTATCTTTTATTCAAAAAATAAAAGTTAAAAAGACTGAGAATAGTTTTTAACTTGAATGTGTTTTATTTTTATTTTATTTTTGCGTTTATTTATATGAATTAATTTTAAAGTTATCAATCTTAAAAAAAATTGTGTTCATTTCATAATATACGTCAGTTACAATTGTGCGTATATTATGAAATATTGTTATAAATTGTACATTATATTTAATCTTTTCATTGACTTATTTCTGTATATAATATATACTCGCCTTTAAAAAGCCTGAGCTACCGACCTTTTACGTTATCGCCCAGCCGACCCCCTTTGAAATGCGTACGAGAAATGGGCGATACATTAGTGGTAAAACTACAAATCGACTGAGGTTTTTTGAGTCTAGTATAGGAGTAACAAGGAAAAAGAAAAGCAAGTCTGTAATTGGTATTGTCTTTTCAAACACAAAATAAGCATCTTTATTACGTAATAATATGATTAAAAATTCTCATAAATTTTTGATGATAATTAAATTTCAATAAAATATAATATGTACTTTCTACACTTTCCACAGTTATATCGAGTGGACTCTGTGCACTTTACATACATTTCACAAACGGTGGAGCAGCATATTCTGAGCTGCGGCCCTTGGAGGAGCATAATTATGTGCAATTTTTTTACGTCAAGTTTTTTTATTATTATTATTTTTTTATTATTATTTAAAAATTCTACGTTACATTTTTCGTACATTTTTCGTCCAGCCAAGATCCAAGTGATTCGAGTATCTACACTTTCCACATACCATACCTTTTATATTGTTTATATAGAAGTATTGTACTGCTATTTTTCAATTTTTGTTTTTAATTTAAATACTGTATATATACGGGGAAAAATTACTACTCGTGTGAAGTATGTTAATCCTGTAAATTGCAATAGATATATATTCTCCTGGAACACGTGTTGATATACTACAATATCACCTCATCTAGGAGAAATGTCTCGTAATAACAGTGAGAACCACCGTCATTGGGCACGGAAAAAAGTAACTAAAGAGTTAATATTTAGACTTTTTTATAATAAATTTGTTAGATATTTATAATATAATATACAGTATAATATTAAACATTTTTAATATCGAATAAAGAGCTATTTACCGCAGAAGAAATTATGTTTATATTGACGAATAACTGTTTAAACTTTTTTCAACCAAGTTATTGTTTTGTACTGAAGAGTTATTTCTATGTAACTGAATAATTTCTTAAATTTATGTTTTTCGTGTGGTATTTTTGTTTCTGAATTTGGAATTACTTTAACATATCTACAGTATATCCGTTCCAGGCTATTATTTACCTATTGCAATTTACAGGAGTTATGTAATTGCTATTAGTATGTTTTTCGTGTATTATAGATATAAAAAGATCACGTTCTGAACGAAGCTTCATTTGTCAAAAGTATGGAAAACACGCAACTTCTACTCACAGTGGCTTTGGAAAGTGCAGAAACTCTGATTGGACAAAGGTTACTATTTTTATTTATTGAATAATGAACGTCTTTAATTTCAATAGTGAAACTCTTTAAAACTGCATTGAGTTTTATTTGCAATTCTTGCTGATGCTGTACTTTTAAAATTACGAAATCTTGTTTAATGAAGGCTATTATTTATTTTCAAAAAGGAACGTTTATTTTCTCTTTTTATGGCGTAAAAATGAATGACTGGACATTATTTTGTTAAAGAAAAATGCAATTTAAAAGTTAAACAACAAAAATCAAGTTTGGTATCTTTTTTCGATCGACGAGAGAGAGAGAGAGAGAGAGAGAGAGAGAGAGAGAGAGAGAGAGAGAGAGAGAGAGAGAGTATTTTGAGCCTCACTGTTTTCATTACGTGAAGTGTGTATAAAACAAAGAAAAAGAACTTTTTTATTTTATTTTATATTTTTTATCTAAACTGAAACTAAGTTGGGAATAAAATAAGACGATAAAAAGAGGAAGGAGAGTATTGTTTTTCATTGTTTTTTTTTTCTCAGCTTAAGAAACTCAATTAGATTGAAAACAAATACACAATCATCCGTTTGACTTGTATACTTTTTAATAAAAAGTATACAAAGTACAAAGTAATACAAAGTATAAAAGTATAAAAAGTTTTTATATACTTTTTGTTTCATCATTATTATTATATAATTTACCACTCTATTCTATATTCATCAAGATATTATAAGTATAAATTATGTAAGAAAATTGATAAAGGTAATGATAAGGTTACGCATGATAAAGGTAATGAAGATAATTTGAAATAACAAATATAAAAAGTTTAACTGAAAATAACGTTTTTCTTATACTTTTCAGTGCAGTTTTTGACCTCACGGAGAAAAGTTAGTAATGAATTATTAATATTTTTGTTATTGTTTAACCCACTTCACATCTGTTATCACGTGTTTACACGAAGCAATATTTTCACTACGCAATAAATTTGACAGCATGAAAATTATTGGTTTTAAACGGAGATTACATGCAATTAAGTTTATTACATAACGAAAATATGTCACCATGTGAAATGGTCTTTACCATGTAAAATAGTCTTTCTCGTACCGAAATGAAATCTAAATCTTGCAATAACATTAAGCTTATGGAAAAATCTTAAATATATGGCAACATTGCCATATTACATTACACAGGCCAATAAGATATAAAACGGGTGCGATGGGTGACAAAGAATGCATTGAAATGTTGGCATTTATTCCCATTGTTGTGCAAGTTTTTCATTTCCTTCGGGTACATGTTACAACTTAACATTGATATCGTGAATACATTTTAAAGCTTCTGATTGGCATTGGAGAATTGCAGTCGACTAACATTAAAAATACCAAATGACACAAATATAATATGCAGCTATTTTTATTCTGTATTTTTTACTTAATCAGATTAAAATTTTCAAAATTATACATTGCATTTATTTTTAATGCTGTTATTGTTAAAAGAAAAAGAACCAGTCGTAAGATTTTAAATACCAAATAAGTCAAATTTAATTGAGTGCAAGATACTTGGCGATTCCAGAGGTCCCTTGAATTTCATTATAACGAGGTTTTACTGTATGTTTTTTAAAAAACAAAGTTTTGTGCTGGGACTCCTTGTTGAGTGTACTCATACGTATGTACATATAAGCTAAAATGTACTCATGACTTATATTCAGCAATATAGTAATTCAGTATATGATTAATCGAAAAATCATGTTTTAAATAAGTATTGATAATATTATTGTAAAATAAATGACTGAAATATATATCCTGTATTTACTTTTTGTACAATTAATAATAAATCACAACATCAAGCAATATATAAAAACTATACCTATTACATGTATAGTTATTTTTAGCATAATATACTGTATGCTTATCTTTTGCATTCTTTAATTTATTCTTTCTAATAATACCCAACATATAGTAGCAAAGCAAGTCTCATTAAAAATAAATGTATTCATTATCACAAACAGTTCTCTCTCTCTCTCTCTCTCTCTCTCTCTCTCTCTCTCTCTCTCTCTCTCTCTCTCTCTTGCTATATAGCTCGTCTTTATTGCATTCTACAGTATACAGAGAAAAAAATCATTGTTTAAACACATCCACCCACCTCGCTTCCCTCTATCTTTTTATAATTAAAAATCATGGCATATTATATATTTTTTATATACATATTATATTACTTTACTTTAATACTATTAGGTCAATATTATTTTTTCTTGTTATCTTTTTTGCAGACAAAACCAACGATCCGACCCTCATTCTTCTCTTTCTCTCTCTCTCTCTCTCTCTCTCTCCAATTTTCCTCCCCATTTCTCCAAGCATCAAATTTTGTTCCGTTTTTCCCTTATTTTCTCAAGTTATACAACTAAGATGCGTTTCTTTTTTTCATTCTTTCTTTCTTCCTTGTGTCTTTAATCGTGATAAGATTCAAACGTGTACAAATTTCTTTAAAAGAGAAAAGGAACAAGTTGTGACGTCAAAGTTTATATAAATATCAATAATTTTTACTCATTGTTATTTTTTCATTAAATGCATAACTTTATGAGAGGTGGAAATTTTTTTTCAGTAGAATATATATATAAAAATATTTATTATTATTAAAAATAAAAGATAATTATATATTATAAAAAAAGTAAGAAAATTTGTTCATAATAATACATTGAGTCTGAAAGTTAAAGCCTAAGTTAAGCTTTTTTGCTAAGCTTCAAATTTAACTAACAAGTAAGTATTAACATTCAGAAAAAATTATACAAATAATTTACAAAAAAACACTCTATTATGATATCTCTTTTCTATATCTTGTAAAAATGCTATAACTTAACGTGTGTTTAAATTTCAGTGAACACAGTGTTCACGGTTTACATCACAGTGTTCACAAGAAAAAATATTTCCATATTGCAATGAATTTGATTGAATAAAAATTTGGTGGTGGTTTTAGAGACTCCATACAATTACATTGCGAAATACTTTAGCCTTAAAGAAATAGACGAGAAGAAAACATAAGCATTTATATCACAAAACACTTACATAAATAACTTTAGTTTGTCTCAAAACCCAACTGTAGCTACGTAGCAGTGATTAGAAAAGCTCAATTTATGCAACCCACATAACATTTTTTTTTTTTTTTTTACTTATTGTTGCATGTTTCTGACGTCAGAAACATGAATAGTCACAAAAATTGCATACTTTACAGTACTTTCTCGCTCTCTCGTTGGGCTACATTAACATTCTGGTAAAAATTGTCATCAGTTTTGAAGATCCCATTCCGTGTTTATTCAATAAAAAGCACATGTTGTTTTATGTGATCTATGGCTTTAAATAATAAATTAATGAAAGTTTATATTTTATCCCTCAGAAATAATTTCAAGTAAATATTTTAAGTGACTTTTATCACCTTAAAACGCACTATTTTTCTATAAGATATTACATTATTAATTGAATTAACAAAAATTCATTAACAAACATTAAACTGTAATAAATTTAATTTAAAATGTATTTCAAAGCACCTGTTTTAAAAAATAACTAAAACTACTTTTTTTTTCTATAAAAAGTATTAAAATATTAACCAATTTATCTGAAGAACGTATTTTTTCTGGTATGTAACTTTGAGTTTTGATGTTATACGTGAACGATGTTAAACATTCATGAAGTCACGTGCACGAATGTTGAAGCTACTGCTGCTGATGCTGTTGGGTTTTAAACACTATGGAATCATTCACGTACTTCAAACATTTATCTACAATCTTAAGTCTCGTAAAAAATTCACCTCTTTAAAATTTCATACGATATCTCGATTATTTGACTGAGGATTTAACTTAACTATAATGTGATAAATTTATATCTCTCAATTTTAGTTCAATTACATTTTTTTTTAAATTAAAGTAAGTGTTTTAAAATGAATAAAGGAGGATTTATAGCCACAATCTCAATATAATTATAATCGCATTAAAATTAAAAGAAAAAATAAAACGTAAATTTGGAGACAGTTAAAGAATTTTGTTCTTATCAAGCCATGGTTATACCTTGCATTTTTTAAGCAAAATCTTATTTCTTTATTATCTAAAATAGTAATATGATACATTTCTTTCATAAAATCTTAAATGATCCTCTGATATATAAAATTTCTTTGATACACTGAAAAACCCCATCAATGTTCATTACTATGAACGTTGTGGATCAATAAACACTATAGGTAATATGACACTGCGTGAAAAATTTAATGTTTCATGTTACTCATTGAGCGTAATATGAGGCATTTGTTCGAGCTTAATTTTAAAACTGATTTCTTTTACGTTTGTAAGATAAAAAAAAAAATAAAAAAAAAAAAGGAAAAGTTTTTTTTCCCCTTCAGATTTCAAATATGAAATTAAGAATATTGAGACGTATAAAATATCCTTACGTATAACAGTAACAGTATAGAAGAGAATCTAATTTTTTCAGTCCGCAGGATGTGAATTAGATTAAAATAACATTCAATACGACTTTATCTTTAGAGGGGGAAAAAAACTTCGTTCTGTGAAGTTAAAATGCATGACTGATGAAAACTAGGAAACTGTCAATACTTTGATAAGAAATTTTTCATTTACGTAAACAAAATTGATAAATATACAAAAAAGTATGTAAATCTATGTCCAAGACTTCTTTTTTTTTTTTTTTTTTTTTTTTTGGTGATATCTTTCTAAATGAGTGGTTTTGTATACGTCTGAGTACATTTTTGTCATATGGAGTTATCTTTGCTGGTATATAATACTGGACCCTCTTCTCTCTCTTTCTCGCTCTCACCTTAATCCCCTCACGTTTTTGGATATACATACGTACCAAAATCCTCTGATAAGCTAAACTAGCCTACTCCATACACACAGGAGAATCCCTTTATAAAAATTCAATATAAAGTAAAATTCACCGTAATCATACACAATAGTATTAAAATATTTGAAACTGTCAAATTTTTAAACTTATATATTATATATAGATTTGTGTGTAAAATATATTTATACTTAAAATTTTTTGTGTATTTTTCATAACAGATATAAAATAAAAATAAAGTAAACAAACCAGGAAAAACAAAAACAAAAAACAATATTGCTGTATTTCATTAATATGTACAGTACGTATACTGTATGCACTATGCAAGCAATAAAAACACAAATATTAAATTATTTCCATTATTTATCTATTTATTACTATAGAAAAGTTTATACTTACTAATAATCGTATAATAAGGGAAATTAAATATAGCAATAAATTGACAGAGAAATTCTTATAAGTCGTTACTTTATCCCCACCTACCTTTTACAAATATTGTCTTAAAAATTGATATAAGTGATAACGAAATGTTACTATAATGTGAAAAGTATTTATTAGCACGGAATTAAAAAAACATAGTATATACTTATACTTTTAATTTCAAAAAAAAAAAAAAAAAAAAAAAAAAAATGAAACCAAAATTTTCGATGCATTTTTGTTACTGATTTTACACTGTCATTTTGTACAAGAGGATGAAATTTAGTTTAGAATATTTTACTCTCTCTCTCTCTCTCTCTCTCTGTAAGGCACCCGAGTGGAATGCGATAGCAAACGTTTCATCCCACAAGAAAAACACATTTAAATACATTAAAAAAACTTCAAAACTTTTTCATATTATATGTATTTATATACACGTGAACAGGAGAGAGAGAGAGAGAGAGAGAGAGAGAGAGAGAGAGAGAGAGAGAGAGAGAGAGAGAGAGAGAGAGAGAGATGTTTTTAGCTTACGTGATGGTATTGAAATCCCTAGACGTGCAGAAAAAAAGTAGATGAAACAGATTTTTTAACTTCAATAAAAAACGAAAGGATAAAAAAGTTTGTGTTTTTAAAAGATTTTGATGAAATCTGTTTAAAAAAAAAAGTATATATTCCGTAATATTATAACTTTAAATAAAAATATTATGCTTGAAAAGATTTTGTAAAAAAAATATATTTTATAATATTACAAAAATTGAAAGTAAATATATACGTAAAATTGTGTGTATTTGATATAAAAAAATTATATAGCAATTATTTGTGAAGGAAAAATTGATTTTAAACTTGAGACATTTTATTATTATTATTATTTTTTACATAACTAGTTATATTTTACGTAAAAATTATTAAAATTATTCTTTGCTCTTTAGAACTTACATTAGAATAATATAAACTAAATATATTATTATATTTACATTTAATTTTTTTTTTAATCTGAACTTTCTTAATGACAGTTACCGGAGTAACGTGCTAGCCAATTATAAGCCGCGTAGGAAGATGGTACGTTTCCACTAATTTCCTATTCTTTAACTTTGCAAAGCCATCTTAGAGTCTTATAAAAAATATACGTGAGATCAGAGTAATTTTAATTAGGGACAGACACGTGCTTATAACGACAATAAAAAATCAACAGATTTTTTTTTTTTTTTTGCCGATAATAATAATAATGATCTCTAACGTTTTGTGCAAATATAATAAACACCTTTATAAATAATTGTTTGGAATCATTAATGCATTGACATTCCCTGCTATGAGTAGAATTCAATAAAAATTGGTGACACTGGAAATTGAGTTTTTATTAAAATTAAAGCATTATGTGAATTTGCAATAATTTGAAACAACGACCATCAACTACTACATATATCCAATTTTATTATATTACTACTAAAGATTTTATCAATAAAGCAAATCTAAAAGCTTGAACAATAACTATATTTGAATATCTGCAGTGGAAACCAAAAACTGGCTTGCATTATTGCAAAACAATTGTAACAGACAAGTGTTATAAAACCTCAAGAAATGTTCAAGAAGCATTGAAATGTGGTAAACCACTCACATTTTCAAATTGCATACAATTATCTAACATAATATACACGCTAGTGACATCTGTATTCCTATCTGTTGCAGTGCTGCAACGAAGTTTTAGTTTCGTGGCGACGCAGATTTTTTTTCATTACTTAATGTATACAAAATGTATTAAGATTTACAAAATAATGATAATTGTGTGGGAATATCTAGACTATCTGTGTAATACTATCTTCATTATAGTAAGGTCCTTGCTAAATTCTATCATTTTCTTATCATACTTAACGTTATTAAGGCTTATTTTGCTTAATATCTCTAATGATAATAATATTGGATAAAAATACATTTAAATAGGTATGATAGTCATATTAATATAACCCTGATATACAGTATAGTTTCAATCAAATGAAACAATATCAAAGAAATTTATTTCGTTGTTTATTCTACTATCTATTTACATTGTATTAAAATATAAAGCTTTTTAATGTTTTAATTTTTTTTATCTCAGTAGGGGGTAGTTACTGGAAGGAAATTAGTAACACTATAATAAAAAATTAAAATCAAAACCTATATCATTTTAAGAGTAGGTCGGAAAATAACTGTTATTAAAAGTTTGAACTCATCTTCAAAATATAATTTTTTTTTATTCGGTAAATAAATTTAAATTGTGATCTATATGAAAAAAAAAAGTATTTTATTTTAATGATCTTCCCAATTCTATGACAATTTTATATCCAATTATTTTTAAATAACAACTCAATAAAAAAAAATTGTTAACTCAATGACAAATCTTCGAAAAGAAAAGTTGTTATATATTTTGTTGCTACAAGAAAGAGAGTAAATAATTGATATAAAAATCATTGTGGCGTGATATTGATAATAACTCTCAGACATAAATCACGAGCTGCACGATTTGCTTGCCCGGTTACATTTTCTCATAGCGTTAGGCATGCAGGCAGCCTGAGCTTGACATTATGCCGCGATTTATGACGCAACTTAAAATAATTCCTAGCCACCCATAAGAAATTTTACACGGGTAAAACAAAAATATATATATATATATATATATTACGTCTCTATCCTGCCGAAACGCATAATCTGTGCTTGTCACAGGGTGATCTTCTGAAGTTATCGTATAGGTTGTGAGGAATATTTTATGTGTAACTGTGTATCTCCACATGCTCTCCGTGTTGGTTTCACAGTTCACAATGTACCTATATTTGGAGCACGTACCATTACCAAGGGCATAAAACAATGTGAACGTCACAAATTTTAATATTATTAAATTAATATCATTTTACAAAGTAACGATAACACACTTTAAGCTCGTGTTAGAAAATGTCAAATAAACAAAACAATTGGCTTTATAAATTTACGCAAGAAATTGTCCACACTTGTAGCAGACTTGTACAAGCAATTATTTTAAAAACAAAATAAACTTTGAAAAGTGTAATACTTGCAACAAATATCTTATGCAAACACTAAGAAATAGCACATAGAAACCTAACGCCAATTTTTTTGCGGAAGTTTTAAGCGTTAAAAGAAAATTCAAAGGAGTATAAATAAATAATTTTATAAAATATTCGCCGCAAGTGTTTGATGCTAAAAGTGAATTGTTTTATGTTTAAAGCTGCAGACATGGCGAGAGAAAGAAAGAAAGAGAGAGAGAGAGAGAGAGAGAGAGAGAGAGAGAGAGAGAGAGAGAGAGAGAGAGAGAGAGAGAGAGAAATAGCAGCCAAAAGTTTGCTACACCGCACCGCATAGACCAAGAAAATAAGTATCGATATTTTACTTGAATCGAAAATAGGCTATACTATATTATTATTATCCTATTCTTATATACAAATTTATTTAATATTGCAAATTTTTATACTTTAAATTAAAGTAAATATTTTACAATATATTAGATTAAATTGATAATCAGAATCACTATTTTTAGAGCAATCATAGATAGATGTTGGGTATGTGTCTATGTTCATTTGTGTTATATATATTCATATATATACTATTAAAAAGATCCTTTTCAAAAACAAGCAATTGTATATAATATTTTTCTTACTTAAATATTATATCTTCAAAATAATAATATAACAATAAAAAGAACATTGAAAAGTACTGAACTGAAACGATTTTTATATGCAAAAAATTGTGTTTTATGGATAAGGATGCAATCGATGTTACTTATATCGATAAAATATCGAGAGCTTTGCATTAAGAGAGAGAGAGAGAGAGAGAGAGAGAGAGAGAGAGAGAGAGAGAGAGAGAGAGAGAGAGAGAGAGAGAGAGAGAGAGAGAGAGAGAGAGAGAGAGAGAGAGACGATCAATACCAAGATTCGCCACTAGATACCGCCGGTGGCAAGAAAGACTAACGCAAAATGTGTGAAACTTTGCACCAATATGTTCTTTCACAGTGAACTAAACATACATTGCATTTTCTAGAGAAAAGTAAATATCATATTCTACTCAAGTGTTAGCAAAAAAAGAAAAGAGGGTTTCCTCTTCTCTATACAATGTTGCCTCATGATAAAAGTGGTTAAAATTTACTTTGTAACTTTCAAAAAATCATATATTATTACTGAGAGGTCATTTTTCCCCAAGCTAACTTTTCCCATCAACTTAAAATGTGTTCGCTTTTACCCTACAAAAGAGATTTCATTAAAATCTATATTGCTTTAGAGAAGAGATTTTTTTCAATGATTTTTTAATCATAAACTATAAAATTTTATTCATGTTTAATACAAGAGTTCAGATAGAAATTTTTAAAGGCCGTGTATGCTTCGAGTCCCCTAATTTTTTATATGACACAATACATTATTTCTTTTAATGCAGAAAAAAAAAGGCATAAAAATTTCTGAATGTTTTTACTATTATGTTACTTGAAGGCTTGCTATAATTGTTTACTTATAAAATTCTACAACAGAAAACCATGCAATTTTATGAAATTATTAGAAGGGAGATAAAGAAATAAAAATGTATTTGAATTTCAAAAACAACAACAATCAAGAGTCATTCTTAATTAACTAAAAGTTTGTATACTTAATGTTCTTGTTCATTATTTGGATACTATTTTTGGTTTACTCTTGATAGTTTATCATTAGGTTTTATAACTTAAGACCTATTTGTAGTTCAAAAGTAAACATCGTGTTAGTTATGAATGTTAAAATTTAAAAATAATAATAATAATAAATAAATAAATACTAAAACAATTACTATACTATTACTAAAACTATTACAAATATAACTTCAATAAGAATGAGTAAAGAAATATACAATATAATTTTGAACAAGGTAAAAAAATATAAACTTGATTAACCGATATCTTCAATTGATCCACAGGTACATGTTATTTTCATAGTGTCTATATGAATACGATACCAAATATATTTTTTATATAAATAATTAAGATATTTTAAAAAGGATTTTACACTCTCAGGTATAAAAAGATATAAAATTTGAGTATGTATATGTAGCACAAAAGAGTATGAAATAAACGTGACGTAACCCCTCTTTTAAAGAGTAAATTTACGAAGGTATTTAATAGCAAGCAAGCTAGCAAGGAAGCTAGCACATGACTTTAATACTTTTGTACTTTCAATGTATTTGCCTTAAATCTTAATTAATGAGAGCTTAAAATACTACATGACATGACGACAACTTAATTCTATTAAAATTACACGGTGAAAAATATCAAATTACATTAATAGAATATTATTACATATAAACAAAAGTTGTATTTGAAAGAAAATAATAAATAACTTTTCAATAATTTTCTAACAGTCCTATATGGCCTATTTACACGGAGCAATAAAAATTATGGTGCAATATTTTTAAGAGGGTAATTTTAATTAACTTGATCTCAAATATTTTGGATAATAAATTTTGGAAAATTGTAAAATAATTGCTACAATGAATTAAATTTAATTCATCTTTTTGTTTTTATTATACTCAATTATATTTTTTCTATGTTGCTGTATAAATGAATAATTTAAATTAAAAATTGCTTAATGTAAAGAGGACTTGCATAAGAATTTTAATTTAGCTCCATCAAAAAATTGTAAAGACTTAAATAGCTTGTTCACACAATACAATATATTTAATATCCAATATAATTAATTGCATAAAATATTCATAAAAAAGCATTAAATTTACTTTCAATTAAATTAATTGTACATTGAAAATATTGCACCTATTGAGAAAACCATTCATTTTTGTCTATACAACTGACATAAAAAGTTATTAGAACTAAAATAATACTATTTTTTTCTCTATCCTGTTTTCAAGATTTAAAAAAAGTCATAAATATTATTTGAATTTATGAATATAATATTATATTTGTCATTATTAATTCCTTCTTGAATTTAAGTCTTTATATCTCTTTATGAACGTGAATTTATTATTTTTATTTAAAATTTATTTTTTTAAAGTTATAAAAGGACAGAAAAAAAATACAGCAAACTTATTATCATGTAAGGTTTATATTCATTAAAATTTATTCACTACGAAATTAATTTAAAAAAACAGCTCATTTAAAAAAATTATACCATATAAATAATTTTTATTATTACACTATTAAACGTGTCTAAAATTTCATTTAAAAAAAAAGTCTTACTTTTTTGTTAACATAAAAATGGTAATGTACCTTAAAATATTTAATATTATATTTTTAGCCTTAGCTGTATGTATGTTGACAAGAGCAAAAATTTTTGTTTTAAACTGGAATTTTAGTACATAAATTTTTCTGTAAGAAAATTCAAAATTTAATTAAAATGAGAATGACATAAAGTAGTTATGTAAGAAGTTTTTGCTTCCATAAACACGAGTAAGAGGTAGCGTGTAAAACGTATACATGTAAGTAACTGAAGTAAGTATAAGAGAGAGAGAGAGAGAGAGAGAGAGAGAGAGAGAGAGAGAGAGAGAGAGAGAGCGAAGACGGATAAGAAAGAGATTATGTATAGCGAAACAGAGAAAGAAAGACACAGTCAAGTTATCATAAGATTGCTCATATAAAATAGTAATGTTGCAACAAAATAAAATGCAGTTGTAGTATTTTATAGATTTCTTTTTACAGAACGAATTCCTCTGCGAAAGATGGTATACGTTTTGTAAATATAAATGTGTGTTTAACAGAGAAAAGGCTGAAAAAAAAGGAGAAGTAAGAGTGAAAGAGAGAGAGAGAGAGAGAGAGTGAGAGATAGAGAGAAAGAGGCAAAATGAAAAAATAATAAAGTAGTATGCAACGAAAAAGAAAGATAAATGGAAAAAGAAATGAAAAAGAAGAGTAATATTCTTCTTGTCTAGAGTATAAAAGCGAAAACTATGCGATAGATAATATGGTGAAAATCTTTTTATAGAGACAGAGACGCAATGACGTATTGTGAAATTGAAGAGAGAGAGAGAGAGAGAGAGAGAGAGAGAGAGAGAGAGAGAGAGAGAGAGAGAGAGATATGAAGTCACGTGCTAGGTTGTAACGAATGTTAATGTGGTTTTCACCAAGTCTTAGGCATCACTTTCACTCGAGCAAACATTACTACAAGGTCTTAGACTATCATACAGGATTATGTCTCTTCCTTGCTTCCTTACTATTACTGCTACTACTACTACTACTACCAAAACATCATACTTTCTAGCAGGTAGAGATAAACATAATGGAAACTACACACCAGAAATATCAACTTTAATGACTATACTACATAACTATACTTATTACACTTTTACTTTTTAATTAAATTATTACGTTTTATTTCAGTTTTTAATAACTTTAACATAATCTTCCTTGTTTATTAAAATATTATTTTTTTCGTTCATAGTTTGACATTTTTTTTATGTGCTTGGCAAACTTAACATTAAACTGGAAGAATTCATTAAAAAAAAAAGTCTTCTTTTTAAACGAGGCACATTTTTAGGAACTATAAAAAGAACAACAACAACATAGAAAACCTAGCTATCGTTATGAGAATTAAATCAGTTCGTTATACTCTGCATTAAAAAAAATTAGAATTTTTTTTATTCAAGCGTAATCCTTAAGAGGCTCAACAAAAGCTGAAGAAATATAATCTCATGTATTTTGTTATAGAAACCATTAATCAATCATGCAAGTATAGATATTTGATTTTTAATTACAAACAATATCAGTATTCGATATTACTAAATGTTTCAAGGGTTTTATGTACCAGAGCAGGTATTTTACTTTAGAAATCTTAAATTAACTTTATCCAATTTAAATTGTAATTTGAAGCTTATTGCAAGATCTACTTATGATAAAAGTTTTTGAATGCGTGACCATCAGATAAAAGAGAACATATTTATTGAAATTAACATTGAGTTTTATGGTCTAGAATTGTCAAAAACTTGTAACTGGAAGAAACAAAAATGCTTGGTGATCTTCTAATTTGTTTTAAAAATTTCAATTGTTCTCAATTCAACTGTTCAATTGTTCTTCAATTTATTATTAAAGTATGTAAAGAGAGAGAGAGAGTTTATTATGAAGCAACTTTTTAATCAGCTTACTGCTATGAATAACTAAGGTATTTCGATAATTAGGTACAAAAAGAATATCGTTATTCAATTTTCTGTTGCTTTTTATTTTATTTTATCCTGGCCCATTTGATCAATGTAATTTTAACCGGCAATACACGTCTCCAGCAGACCAGTACTTTTCAGCGAGAATCCTCTTTGAATTACATAAGTTATCTACTTATATTATAAATAACCTATGTGGTTGTTTGCAGTGTAATATGGTATACTTAGGTGTACATATTCAAAAATATATATATATAAAATATTTGATTTCACGTACAAAAAGTGTCATTTCTGTGACGTTAGGATTTTGCAGTGTCATGTGTTATGAAAGTGGATGAGCGTTGATTAAATTATGTTACCTGGATGGATGTGAACACAGGATTATGTTGCTTGCGTCAAGGGGATATGAAATATGAGGACGAAAGTATAATATATATATATATATATATATATTATATATAAAGAAATAAAATTGTGGAAAGCGGATTTTGAAAAGAGGCTTGCCTAGCAGTAACTTTTTTTCGTTACACTTTTTTTTTTCTTTCTATAAACCACTGTCACATGACTTGATCTCTTTTGCTACTCTTGGCTTTTACACTGTAAAATATATATATTTTTTTACTTCAATACATTTAGAGTTTTCTTTTTAAATAAAGAGAAGTCTAAGAAACCCGTATAAAAAAAAAAAACTTCAGCACTAATCACGTGGTAACAATGTATTGAATACCAATTTTAAAATCACGATGCTTTAATTAAACATTCATGCAAATACGTATATTATTAAAAGTTATTTTAAATTTTTAAAAACTGGTTCACGATATAAAAATGTATAAAAACCATACATAAGGTTAGTTTTGACAAAATTATACCCATTAATAGTTTCTCTTTTCATTATGACAGAAACGACAATTCTTACCGTGTAAATAATTCATATTTAAAAGCACTATTAAAAAGCAGCTCTAATTTTGTTATTATTTAAATATTTAACATTGCATCTAGAGTATTCTAGAATTAGTACTCTAATTGCATCTCTGATTCCTTACAAGTTAAAAGACGTTCAAACTGAGAGGTTTCCATAAAAGTTAAAATTTACACACTTATTTCTAAAACCTTGATAGTTTATTTCTATTATTTTTTCAGTGTAAGTGTAAGCGGCTTGTATATAAAAAAGGGAAGATGTAGCTGCGATGATGGGGAGCCACAGCTGGTAACTTCGTCATTTTTTTTTTTTTTTTTTTTTTTTTTTTTTAGCTTGAATTTCGTCAGTCCTCATCACTCTGTCAAACTAAGAGATTCTGTCTGTATAGCAACGAAGGGTAACCCCTTACTATGAGCTTTTCTTTATTTGCATTTCCACTTTGAAAATATAAAGCTTCCATAGTCTTAATTTGAAATGATACGAGGTAACCACAAACACTTTAGAGTACATATATAAAACAAATGCTTGTTACGATTGTTTTCATATTTTATAATTCTATATAAACAGATTTACTGCTAAAAAATATATCACTAAAAAAAAGTAGTTTTTTAATACATTATAAAATTGCCAATTATAATATAAATATCAATATTTAATATCAAACCATAAATTCAATAAATTCCTATATTATAAACAGAATTTCTAAAAAAAAAAAAAAAAAAAAAGCATGCAATAATGTTCACTTTCTATCTCACCCTCTCTTATACAACAATGAGTTTTTATTTGCCAACAAATTTAGCAAACTAAACATAAACATTAATTCTCATTACAAAAATAAACATCCTCCATTATTCCCAAAAAAGCTCTCGCAGCTTATTTCATATAATAAAAACGTTAGAACAAACTAATCTACAGGATAAATTTTGCTTTTAAAGCAAAAAGGATGATAATAATATTATAATATAAGAAGACCATTAAATAATAGATTCACTATTTAGCTTTAATAATAATTTTAAAGCTTTGTCGGGTGTCTACTTTAATTTTTTTTTTTCTAAATAGCATTTTAAACTAAAATTTCCTTATTCTTTTTATATGCAAATTGCTTTAAAAAAATTTTACTTATAATATTCGCCCTATGTGCTTCAACAAAAATCAGAAAAAAACAAACAGTAATTTTAGTTCAATATTTTCAAAATATTGCCACTCAAACTTTCTAGTAGGTTGAATAAAAAAAAAAAAAAACTAATTAAAAGGCTTGTAAATTAGTTACTTTTTTTGTTATAATTTTACTCAAAAATTTATGACTAAAAGAAAATTTTATATGTTTTAATTGCATTTTGCAATTTAGTTTAAAAAATGGTTTTCCCGAGTAAACTGTAATCTATTAAAAGTGTGCTTTAAATTAACTATTCTTTGTAAAACGATGCAATCAAAAGTAATGTTATTAAACTGTGTAGTCAGATTAAGTTTCTACCTATAATGTTTAATTAAAATTAAGTGTTGAAGATTTTATATAAATGTCTGTATGAAGCCTTAAGTACAAAAACTGTTGACAAATTTTTACACCATCATGAGATGGGAGGATTAAAAATTAAAAGTATGTATAAGCAGTCTTAAAAAAAAAAAAAAATTAATAATAATGAAAAAATCATGAGCAACTATTTTTGCCAATCAGGCTGAAAAATTGAATTGGTAAAAATGGATGCATCTTGCCAATATTAATAAGTAATTTAAAAAAAGGGGGGGTTAACCTCACTCTCAAGGTCACAATTAACAAAATACTTAAATTACATCGAACTAAATTGCATGCACAGGTGACTCTATACGTCATGAACCGAATAATAATGTCTCTCTTTGTCACCAATGACATTTATATGACGTAACTTGACCTATTGTTTGTCCAAGTGTCACATAATATATTATATGTATGTGTATAAATGTATTTCATATCGATTGCGTCTACCAGAATGTAACAATTAATATACCTACCTAGTCTTTTCATATAATTTATTTTATTCAACTAACCTTTACATTTTATAGTATCCATCCATAGAGTAATAATAAGGTTTTTCTATATTTCAATAGTTCAAATTGAAAATGTATGTAACAAAAATTGTGTCATATATATATATATATATATATATATATATATATATATATATATATATATATATATATATATATATATATATATATATATATATATATATATATATATATATATATATATATATACACACACACACACACACACACACACATATATATTATTATTATTAATATACAAGGTGGTGTATCATTGAACATGTATTTGTAAGACGTTTAATAACATTTCTCTTTGAATTAACTTTACCTCGTGTTTCAACTATATATAAACAACAAATAATAGAAACTGTTATCACAAATGTAACTTTCTTATATAACTTCGTTATTGTATTTTGAAACAATATCTTACTAGAGAGAGAATACCATAAATTTACTAATATTGTTTATTATAATATGATATAATAACAACTTACGGCTGTTATTGGGATATATTAGACTTACAAGCCTCTCAATTTCACCCAACTGTTTTACAATACAATCAGCTACAAATTCTAATAATTAATTTCTCATAATGATAAAAGGCGTAGAACACCTTGAACAAAAAACATGTCTTATATTCTAACATACCTAAATATCAACGTTGACTTGGCCAGAGTCATTGATTTCTAATATATTTTCCATTTACGAAATGTTAGCTGCGGGTTTATGACGTCACAGCTCGCTTTTTTCCGCGCGCGTAGACTAGTGAGCTGTGACGTCATAAACCCGCAGCTGTTATTTCGTAAATGGAAAATAAATGAGAAATCAATGACTCCGGCCAAATCAACGTTGCTATTTAGGTATGTTAGGATATAAGATGTATTGTGTTTTTTGTTCAAGGTGCTCTATGCATTTAATTTTAAATCATTTGTGTACAATTTTTATTTTTAAATTTAACGATAGTTTGAAAGTTTTAAAAATTTCATCAGGGAACATTTTTAGTTTTCTACTCGATTGACGAAGAAAATGTATTTTAATACACGAACCTCGAACGCTGTAAAATTATAAGAACTGGGTGTGAAATATAGTGTGTAAAATTCTCTAAATACAACACTCTTTTAGTAATTCTGAAACAAAAACATTTGATTTTAAATGCCTGCTTTATACTGCCAGAGAGTATAATACGTGTATACTTTTAGTTGATGTTACAAAAGTCAAAGCTTTGTCTACACAAATCTAAATGTAAATTTGAATACTTATATATGAATGAAACACATGGTATTGACATCGTGTTTGTTTCTCTTGTTTGATTTGTTAAATATGTACTGCATGCAAATACGTGATTCTAAACAAATCGCAACACTGAAAAACAATTTTGTTATTTTAAACTTAAACTATATTAGTATTAAACATAAAATATTAGTTTCAATCGTTTTCTCTAAATATAAAAAAAATAATAATAATAATAAAAACATAACTATTAGCAGTTATACATCTATCCATACATCTACAGTTATACGTATAGTAAAAAGTCTCAGAAAATACACAAGTTGCACCTTTTTGACGTTGCAATTTTTTTGTATTGAAAAATGACAAGTGTAAGAGTTAGTCAATCGCCTTTAAGGTTGATACTGCAGTGATTTGACTTAAGTTGTAAAGACATAAAAACGCGATGTTTTGCTCAGTAAACTGTATTTTAAAATAAAAAAATAATCCAAATATGTTAAAAATTTGAGCGTTTACCATTCAAAATTTTCAATCCCATTTTATTTTTAAGCCTATAAAGCCCCAAGTTATCTTAAATAATTTAATCCCCCCTATCTGATGATCACCGGGCCTGATTTTCTTCTTCTATAAGTAGTTCCTACCCTGAAATTTTAAGTAAAGGTACAAAACGGAAACGAACGTTCAGAAAATGGAAACCATATGGTGTTAAAAGTGGGAAGGGGCTCAGGGCTAACTTGCTGCTGTCGCGAGGTTTTTTCTCACTTTTACCGTCACTTGCAATAATCTAATTTTTCACATAATGTACTTTGAAAGCCTTGTTAAGCGCTCGTAATCGATTTCATTTAAATATAAGATGGCATTATTGAAAAAAAAAAAAAAAAAAAAAAAAAAAAGTACGTTTTCTATGGATTTTAAATGTAACATTTTTATTTATCAAATAATCATCATAATTAAAAATATATTTTGAAATACACATTATCGTATTTTTAATATCAATATACTTTAGTTTTGTGCTCATTCAGAGTATTTACAATATAGAAGGAAAAAACAGTAATTACAAATTGTTTTTCAAATAAAATGTAAAACAAAATTGAATGTTATATATATGTATATATATACATGAATCGAAAAATCACGTTGTATTAAAGTAAACAATTTTTGACAAGTAATAACTTTTACCAAACATGTGGCTGTTAAATTAATTGTGACATAAATGTCCAATACTTTGTTATATAGTAATTAGAAAAAAAAATCAGATATGTGTATTAAACATGTTTAAATTAAAATCTAATTATAACGTATTGGTACATATTGTATGTTGTATGTTAAGGCTTACAATGAATGAAAATACTAATAATATTGAACAGAAAAAAAAATCCTGTCATGGTTTAATTATTTTTATATTAATATTATTTACTTTTTTGTGTGTTTACATTTCAGTATTTTTAAAACGTAAATTATATTACAAATATAATGTATATTATATGTTATTTAGAGTTTAAACTAAAATTAAATCCAGAACTATTTACTTAAATAACGATTTGTATCACATTTTTACAATGTATGTATATATCTATGTAATATTCTAACAACGTTTAAATTTGTACACAAAAATATAAAGCTCTAAATTTACTTTAAAATGTATTAAACAATATCAATAAATTTCTTAAAATATATGAATAAAAAATTTGACCCATATAAAAACATTAAAAATTTGTTTCCATATGTATTAAAATAAAACCAACATTTCATGAATTCCTTATATTTTATTCACTTTAAAAAAACAATGCTAAAAAACAAAAGTCACTGCCTGACCTTACACTCTACGTACCATGTAAACATTCATACAAGCAGATTTTTTTCCCTAACGCCATGATTTTTTTTTTGTATTATACAGTACGTTCTCTTATTTCAAATATCCAATACTTTTTTTTTGGTGAACGTGAATATTGTAATATTATGAACACTATATATATATATATATATATATATATATATATATATATATATATATATATATATATATATATATATATATATATATATATATATATATATATATATATATATATATATATATATATATATATATATATATATATATATATATATATATATATATATATATATATATATATATATATATATATAAAACTCTTCAATACTTGAATATGATTTCATTTTAAAATCAAATAACACCATTTACTATATACATATAGTATACAATATATATTTATAGGAACAATATACCTACTTCTCCTCAAATATGATGTAACAATACGTACTTATGTAAACATATTAAATAGAAAAACAAACATCAATGGCTACACATTTTTTTAGCAATAATAATAATAAAACCATTTATTACAATGCATTTTGATATTACAATTTTTATATTTAAATGAATTTTTTTTTTATATAATGAAGTTGTGCTCAATGTTACATTTGATATTGTTTACTTTATATTATGTCTACAATATATTCAATTTAAAATGTTTATTTCAATACTTTAAAATATTTATTTGTGACACAGGATTTTTTTTATAAGCAGTTTAGTTTTAAAGCTACTTTAAGTAATTATTTCTTTTAATGCTATACACATTATGTTTTATTAAATTTTGAAATAAATATAAAATTGACTGCGTGTGCTGTCAATGATGTATTGGACCTGTTCCTTGGATAACAATAAAAACAAAATAATATGAAATTACTTAAAGGCATAGAACACCTTGAAAAAAAAACATGTCTATTTTATCCTAACCTACCTAAATATCGATGTTAATTTGGCCGGAGTCATTGATTTTTAATTTATTTTCCATTTACAAAAATGACAGCTGAAGGTTTTGTGACGTCACAACTCACCTGTTTCCGCGCGCGTGGACTAGTGAGCTGTGACGTCACAAACCCGCAGCTGCCATTTTGTAAATGGAAAATAAATTAGAAATCAATGACTCCGGCCAAATTAACGTTGATATTTAGGTATGTTAGGATATTAGGCAAGTTTTTTGTTCAAGATGTTCTACGCCTTTAGATAAATGTCTTTACTATATGTTTTAACAAGACATGAATATATTTTTCTTGAATGCTGACGATGTTTACTCGCCACATCTCTTAGTTTATATGATTTAACTTATTATTTAGGCACTTTTGCGATCTTTAATTTTTCTATCGATTAAAAACACATTAAAAGTAAGAATCAAGGATCATATAGATGATTTTTTTTCTAAAACATAATTTAAAAGTATATTATATTATATGTAATAAAATTGTGTAGCTTGTATGTACAACACATATTGGTTGACAATCTGCAAGTGAGATTTTATATCTTACATAAAAAAGTGAATAATACACATAATTTTCAAATACAGAAATAACATCATTTTAAACTATTACTAGTGTAAGAGTATTTTTTATTGTTATATTGTGGCTAGCATTAAAACTAAGATCATCGTTTGTTGTTATTGCTTTACTTTATGAACATACATACAGTACTTGGGTATTATAATATCGTATAACGATAAAATAAAGAATGATTTACATATTAATAACAACTTTGATGCAAATATACACAATAAGTTTGCGTACAGAAAATAGAAATAAAAATACTGCATTGAAAAAAAAAAAAAAAAAAAAAAAAAAATCTGGCAACTGTATCATGTTTAGAATTTCAGTAAATGCAGTCAAGTTAGGAAAATCATTTTGAAATAAAATAAATGGCTAGATTTTTACATAAAAAATTCATATTGACAAAACTATATTGTTACTGTATAAGGGAGAGAACATTGAGAGAGAGAGAGAGAGAGAGAGAGAGAGAGAGAGAGAGAGAGAGAGAGAGAGAGAGAGAGAGAGAGAGAGAGAATAAAAACAAAAGATTTTTTTTATTATAATACATGTTGAATAAAAAAAAAATACATATAGAGTTTATGAGATAGAATGAAAGGCTCACGAAATCTCTGCAGAAAAAAAAAAAAAAAGACAGAGGATTGTGGAGAGGGGTATAGAAAACTACATATAAGACGAGAAATAGGGTAGGGGAATGTCTATAACGCCACATTGTATGTATGTTAGGAGAGGAAAGGGCATTGACGTAACTTTTTTTTTTGTCTGGGATGCGTGAGATTTGGTCAGAGAGAGAGAGAGAGAGAGAGAGAGAGAGAGAGAGAGAGAGAGGCACTAGTGTAAGGCCAGCATCTAATGGCCGTACAGTATCAGAATGATAATATCCCTTAAAGAAGGCCACTAGAACATTAAACCACACAAGATATGTTTGTAAAAATTGGATATCACGAAAGCATAAAAAGTAATGTGAAAATATAGTATTTAATCAGAATTCAAATATGAAATGAGAATGAGAAAATGTTTTTTCTTTTGTTTTACCTGTTTTGTCGATATTATTTTGGTAAACTTGAACGACGGATACTTAAGAACGTTTTCTTATAGCACACAAAAAGATGTTTGTGTAGTACGCGTTTACATGAAAAGGTAACCATTTTTATCTGTTCTACCCTTCTCTCTTTTTCTCTCACTTCCATTGAGTTTTTTTTTCAATTCTACCCACGACCACCATTTCCCAAATATACTTTTTTTTTTCTTCTTTTGTCCTTTTTTTCCAATTTATTTTTATTTTCACTCGTAACATTTTATTTCCTTAAATTTAAACGTAATTATTTTATAATTGGTAACATGATATTCTCAGTTTACTATTGATTTTTTTTAGGCAACAATGAAATTTGAAACTTTCTTTCGTCAATCTAAATTTTTAACCTTTTTAACGTCATTAGGTGTACCAGAAATAAAAAAATGATACCTTTGTGTTTAACTGCCATTTAAATTTATATATATATATATATATATATATATATATATATATAACACGATTTTGTTGTAAAGTTTATGTTTTAACAATCTTTTAATACCCCATCAAATTCTTAAAAAAACTATCAATTTAAAAAAACAATAAATATTGCATTATTGAGTAAACATGCAAAAAAAAAATGAAAAATCTGCATTTTTATGTAAATAGTACCAGATAGAATACTAGACAACTAATTACAATAAACACGAGTATTTAAGCCATAACAACAATAAAGTGGCAGTACTTAAAATTTTAATGATATGAATCTATGCTTCATTACAATTAAACTTTACAATAACCTCATTAAGAAATATTTCAGTAATGCGATACATAATGATATCTTATTTAGAATTTAACTTAAGATACAATCTAAATAATTGCTCTAAAATTAGTGAAATTTACAACCACAACTAATCCAAACTTGATTAAATAATCTAATAATACAAATTAGTACTTATAAATAATAATGTGTTTTAATATGTTATTACGTTTATCAATATAATGTTGTGTATATAGTTATATTATAGTAAATTATATAACATGTAATTTAAATATTTTTAATCATTATACTATTATAATAACAAAAACAATGTTTGTTGTAATTTCCACTGCTACCATGATTTTCTGGGTCAATAAAGTTTCTTATTTTTTTTCCATATTATAATATTATGATTCACCATTACCACAGCTCCGTTAAGACAAAGTTTTATCGACAAGTGCTATATGGAACTGCATTATACTGGCAAGCTATGTCCTAAATACACAAACCGTCATACACCATGACAGCCTATAGAGAAATCGAAAAAATATCGTAATTGAGTCCATCAAATCAATCAGCTCCTCCCAAATGCTGTGCGAGGAATGTATGTAAACATACCCATCATACAACACGTTGTGCTCGCACACTTTACGTTTGCACCTGGCTGTAGCTTGAACCTGCACTCGATTAGGAGTACATAGTTACGAATTAGCTGCTTCCATTCATTCATATTTTTTGTTTAATTCTTAACTTAGTTGTCAGGTAAAAGGTGTGAAATTGGGATGAGGCCAATGCATTCAGTTTCACACACAATTTTACGTTATTAAAATTGTGGATGAAATTTTATATTAAATTACAAGAGTAAAAAAAAAAAAAAAAAAAAAAAAAAAAATACTTATACTCAATTTACTGAAAATAAAATAAGAAGTTTGTGTGAATTCATTTGCGTCACTATATATCTCACTATGTTTGCGATATAAAGCCTTTCTCTCTCTCTCTCTCTCTCTCTTTCTCTCTAAAACTAAGAAAGTCTTTCCTGCGGTTTTTGTTTCGCTGGAGAAACCTTTTAGAATGATACTGCTAAAGTTTTCACCTCTCTCTTTCTCTTTTACTCACGATGTTTTTTTCTTAAGTAGTTGCTTTGCTCGCTACGTATTTCACTGAATGTGATGGTGGTTGGGTTTTTGAAAATGAAATTTGCCAGTCGTAAGAGTGTAAATTGTTTTTCTTATTTCCCCTCTCTCTACAAAAGAAAATAGAACTGAAAACATCTTATATTACTAGAGCAAAAAAATATTTATAAAAGAAAATAGATAAAAAATGAATTTGTATTTTTGTTAAAAGAAAAGACGACATATTCAAGATCTTCAAAATGACCTAAGTAGAAATAAAGTCGTTGACTTTTTTAATACTTTGTGTTTTTGTGACGTAAAAAGGCTTAGTTTATGAATGAAATGGTTATGTAGCTTTAAAGTAAAATATTTATAGATTCTGAGTTTAAGATAGGGATTCTTGTTTTTCATTTTACATCAAAGATTTCTTTTTTAACAATATTATATACATAAGTGAATAACTTGATAATAACAGAAAATATCCTGTCAGATATAGATAGTAATGATATAAATTTATGTGTTTGAATTGCAATGATTTTGAAAAGTAATGACTTTGCTTAAAGGAATAGACCAGAGAAAAACATAAGCATTTATATCACAAAACACTTGATGGGATTTACATAAATAACATTATTATGTCTCAAAAGCCAACAGTAGCCACGTAGCAGTGACCAGAAAATTCGATTTATGCAACCCGAACAACATTTTCATACTAATTTTTGCATGTTTCTGACGTCATAAATATGAATTTTCACGCAAATTGCATATTTTACAGTTTTTTTACGCTCTCTCGTGGGGCTACATTAACATTCTGGTAAAAATTGTCATCAGTTTTGAAGATCCCTTTTCGTGTTTATTCATTAAAAAGCTCATGTTGTTTTATGTGGTCTATGGCTTTAAATTTATAAATATTAATTTATATCAATTTATTTATCCTTTTTCGTATTGAAATGTTTCCCCTCTAGTATGATCGTGTACTACTATATATATATATTATACTATATTCAATAATAAAGAATTAAAATTTTATATTAGCTAGTCAATAAATAAGAAACTTATGTCGTACTTGATAGTAAACTTAAGCAGTAACGTCATTACAAGTAACAACGTTACTTAACTTCACTACTTTTTGTGTAAAAATAACGTAACGTCATTACTTTTTGGTAGTAGTAACGAGTAACGGTAACGCGTTAATTTTTTAAGTAATTTTTGCTATGTAACGGCACTACTTTTTAATATTTCAAGCACTTAAAGATAAGTTTCTAAATACGCAAGTACAATAATTAAACATGCTTTTATCATGATTTTGATTTAAATCTCTTTATTTATAATTTATCGTAAAACAACAACAATATTTTTAAATGTTTTTAAAAATATATTTTTTAAAGGAAATAACGTAAAATAACGTTAAAACTAACTTCACTACTTTAAGAGTAGTGAGTAACGTAGTGTAGTTACTTTTCAAAAACTGTAACGAGTAACGTAACGTCATCACTTTTTCTTGGAGTAGTGAGTAACGTAACGAAGTTATAAAAAATCAGTAACGTGACCAAGTCTGATTGATAGTAAAAATAAGACATTGATGGTTGATATTAAATATTGATATAGCGTGATCACTTGCAGATCTGTGAGTTCAATATGACTTACCTCCAAATACATCGCAGCGTAATATCAACCTTGAGCCCTCCATGTATGGGCCGACCACAGAGACCCTCTCAGTACCCACTTCATCACTAATTACCACTCGTTGTGGAGGCACTGAAACAACATAACAAACATTATATAGTTATTTATCTACAATTGCATAGGATACTACAGTATACTACTAAATCACATATTTTTCGTACTATAAATACGTAAATGAGGCGAGACATTGCTAGTGTCGTAGGCACTAGCGGTATGAGATGAGTATGAAGATGAAGTATGAAGATGATTATGAAGATGCACCCAACGTCGGACGCGAAACGTCGTGAACAGAAGAAGAACAACACCCGCCACGGTTATCCCGCTAGAGCCTACGACACTAGCAATGTCTCACCTCATTTATGGAACTGAGAAAACCTACATTGTATCAAAAATACGTTAAAGCTTAATTAACTCATTTTATTTTGATTATTTTTAATTAAATGTAAAATTATAAATAAGTAACAAAGATAGTAACTGTATGCTTATAACATCGATGCATTTCCAGTATTATGTTGGAAGTCAAATCTGCATTGCTTCATGCCATGCCTTTCAGGGGCAAGGATAAGCACCCCGCAAGACAAAAATGAACAACTGGTTGCATATACTACCCCTGCAGCAAAATGGTATCTTCAGGCAAAAACTTCAAAATTGTCACAACATACCAATACCAATAGATAACTTCTAGTTTTATTTTATTTTATTATTTTTTGCGTTATTTTATATGATTACAAGTTCTTGTTATTCTACAACGAGAGCTTTTTTTTTATAAGGACTGTCATTTCTTTGCTTTTCTCAAATATAGAAAAATAATAATCATATTTCTTTATTCTATAGTGGGTTGTAGTAGAAAATTTTATTTACATTCGTTTGATATTATTAAAAAAAAAAAGTTCGTTCGTTCAATTTTTTTCCTTCTTCTTTCTTTTTTTTGTGCGCTTTCAGCATTAAAATTATACATTTTTTTCATCTCTCTATCTCTCTCTTTCTCTCTCTTTTAACAATTTGTTGAAAAAGAATGAATTTGTAAGTTAAATTTACATGTGAAATTGGAGACCTTTTGTTTGACATAAGGCTAAGTAAACATGTACAAGCATTTGCTTTCTCTTTTTTTCTCTCTTTAACTCGCGAGCGTGAATACAAGCAGGGACTTTACTTTTGACATTTAATTTTTAAATTTGAGCCTAAAGAAAGTAGAGAGAATAAAGAAATAAAAGGGAGACAAAAAAAAAAAAAAAAAAAAAAGACATAGAATAAAAAGTGGCTATACATAAAGAACAATGAAAAGGTAGAATAATAGTATGACTGATCGCAAAATATAATAAATTATTTAAGTTGAGTTAAAATATAAAATGTCATTATTCTATTTTAATTAAGTTTGACGTTTATTTTGTAATTTAAATATTTATTGTAAGTCATAGACACAAGAATAACTTAAAGTTATAGGAAGTTAAAAAAAATTACAAAAATAAGAATTAATTGAAAAGATAAAGACATATAATAATAAATTTTATTTAATATATTTTATATATATATATATATATATATATATATATATATATATATATATATATATATATATATATATATATATATATATATATATAAATAGCTATGAAAATATATCTATACTGCATAAGAAAAGCATTGCCTTTGCCTAACTAATATACTATTACTGTATAATAAAAATTTTAATGTGTGATATTTCTTTTGATTTCTAACTTTTTAAAATATATTTTATTGAATCATATGGTAAAAATTCTAATGCTTGAAAAATATATTATTTCTATTTTAAAATAACAATTACATCCATTAATTATTTAAGTCGAAATATATTTATATAAAAAAATCTAAATTACATACATACGCCATCAAAAATATTAATATAAATTTTTAAACCTAAAATCATGACGTAAAATTAATTATTCTTTATTTAAAATAATTTTTCTGTCACGAATTGAACATGACATAAAAATATATTTAAATTAACGTATAAACTGCCGCGTGTTTGAATTAATCACAATAAAATTTATTTTAGTCGTATATTTCATTGTTATAATATTATACATATATAATATAATATATAAATATAATACATATATATGAATTACAATGTTACATTGTTATATAATTTTTATTGTTAGACGTGTTATCTGTGGAGCGTCAAAAACACAATAGCAAGTATGATAAAAATCATTATTGTGCATGAATTTTGTTGTCTATGTTTTAGTGTACAGTATAGTAGTATTTTAATTTTGTTATTTAAATCTAATTATCTTTTTTTTCCATGACTTTGTAAGAATATGTAACAATGAGAGCATTGATCCAATATTTCTTTCAAATAATAAGCTATTAAATGTAATAGAAGGAGGAGATACTTGTATTCAGGGTATCAACCTGAAGTTTCCACTCCAGGTGGTCTTACCTTATTAATCTATCCTATAAAGGCAGTTCAATAATTACGCACATTATTTTCTCTATTTTTTTTTTTGATAGAAAAGTTTTCACTTTCTTTTTTTATCATTGCGCTCGGGTATCTACCCCCCCCCCCTCTATAGTAGCCATAAAATAATATATTATAGTAGTATATACGTAGTAGAGTGTGGTTTGGTTAATTTTTAAAAAAAAAATATTATTTAGATAGATTTAACTCATTTTTATTTTGTGCATTTTAAAATATAACTTTAATATTGTATTTCAATCACTAGATTTCTGTGATTCAGAGTTGCTAAAGGGTCAAAAGCTTTTAAATTAAAGAAATATACATTTTTTCACGTAGTTTGAATATTTTACATAACAATACAAAATATTGAAATCACAATAGAGTGATTTTTAAACATTAAAACTAAAATTTGAAATTGAAAATTAAAAATTATTTTACACAAAATAAAGCATAATATTGTATTACTGCAAAGAAGATTAAACAATCAAAATGCTTAAAAAAACTGAACCTTTATAGTAAATATTTGATCCTATTGTATACGCAATTATACATTATTTTCTATAATTTTATTACTTTTACTTTTTGTCCTTTCCACCATACAGACAGATAGACGATTTGAATAATATTTTGTAACATTTGTTTGAGAGAACGAGAGAGAGAGAGAGAGAGAGAGAGAGAGAGAGACAATTTGGTGAACACATGGTGTATGTATGTATGTCCTGTTGTATTAGGCAGGCTATAGCAAGTACTGCGGCTGACATATGCGGGTTTTCTACTGAATAATGTAGCAAGTAAGCGGCATAAGAAACATGTTATATATATATATATATATATATATATATATATATGTGTGTGTGTGTGTGTGTGTGTGTGTGTGTGTGTGTGTGTGTGTGTGTGTGTGTGTGTGTGTGTGTGTGTGTGTGTGTGTGTGTGTGTGTGTGTGTGTGTGTGTGTGTGTACACATACCAACACACATACATAGAGAGAGAGAGAGAGAGAGATAGGGGACCGAAAACAAGAGAGATGAAAGGGTAAGAGAGAAAGACTATAGCATTCAAGTTGAAGAAATGGCTTTTATATACTCTACTTTTTTACATCATTGGATTACAAGTACATACATACAGAGTATAAACAGAGATCTATTATATTGTTTCTTTCTAGTGATATGTAAACAAAAATATTACTAAAAATTGTAAAATGAATGTGAAATTATTAATTTGTAAAACAATGTATAATATACTCCTCGTTTTGGCATAAATTATTCGTGATAAGTTTAAATTAAAATTTGAGTTAAAAAAAAAATCAAAGTGATACGGTATTTCAAGTCTTGAATTGAAATAACGTTAACTATGTTGGACCCTTAATTTGTATTGATTGTTGTCAATATCGTCCGTAACTGAGATTTGTGCTGATTTCACATGTCAGATGTACAGATAAAACAATTACATTTTTACAGTAGATTATCAGCATAAGGCGATAAATATGTTGAAAGCTTATTGCATTTTATTCTTATTTTAAACTTCACTTCATAACTTAATACTTTTTCCACTCTTAAATAACTATACAAAACTCTCCAATATGTATATAAAGTATTCCTATAATCTTTGAAATTATCTTACATTTTAAGGGGTTAACTTTTAAATCCTGAAATAGTCTTCTGAAAACAATTTGACAGAGGGTAGACGTGAACCGGAAGATTAAAGTCCATTGTATTACCAGATATATATATATTTTTTTTACCAATAAAAAAGACAATTGAGCCGGGTTTCTGTTTACTCTATGTGACTAGACTTATTTTGTTTGTCAATGCAATGTTTGTTGGTTCTGGCAAAATATTTGTACCACATTCCAGACATTTGAACTTTCAATATTTATGTAAACAATAGCAATCATTTCGTTAATATTATGTATATATTGCTCTTATATATATAGCTAAAGTATATTTTCTAAATCAAATTATTCTAATGTAAAATCTATGTAGTCTCAAACATGGAGAGAATTTTGATGTATTTAATAATATATTTATTCGTCAAGTGTAATGCTGTATAATGATATGTTAATGATGTATCGAAATGAAATTAATATCTTTTAATACACTATTCTTATGGCAAAATAGATAAACCTGGCAACATTGATAACAGAGATAACTGATATGAGGGGAACATAGCTAGTAAATAAAAAAGATGAGAACGGGCACGCATGTTTTGAAAGTTATTTATATTGGTTTGAAACAAAACTATTTCTTTATTTTAAATAACCAGTATTACACAATGTTGCATTACTGAAGAGCACATTAATGACTTAGATTAAATAATATAATATATGTAATCACATATTAGCTTATTTTACAGCTTTATTAGCTTTATTTAGGTACATTACTATTCAAATAATATTTTATATATTTTTAAAATTAAGAGTTTCATGTAAAAAGCTCATAGAAAAATAAGTATAGTATTATTATATTTAACTTCATTAAAAGAAAAGATGATATTACTAGTACATTACATACAAACTTTCTGGGCATTTTAATAATTTTTATAATACTTTAGAAAATGCATATGGTTAAAAATTTATAGCATTAAAAAAAAAAAGTCAGAAGAAAATAATTATAAATTAGACAGCCTAACTAATATACTATTACTGTATAATAAAAATCTATCTATATATATATATAGATATTTATCTATATATATATATATAGATATATATATCTATATATATTTATCTTATCTAAAATGTAATATAAACGGCCTTGTCTGAATATTTTAACGCTTTTCACAAATATCTCATTTTAATTACTAAAAATTGGAAACATTGAATAAACAAAGTAAGACACTTTTCACCTCTCTCTCTCTCTCTCTCTCTAATATTACCCACTGAAGTGGATTTTGACCACACAAGTGTGCACACTGGAACTAAAGTTTATTTATTTTATCCCTTGTCCATTATTGTATGTTTGTTAACACTTCTTGGCATTCAAGTTGTTTATTTTTTTGTCGTCTTTACTTTAATCAAATCTACAAACTTGTTTGTCTCAAACTAAATTTTCAACTAACATCAACTTTTTTTTCTTATTGTCTCTTTTATTGATTTTTTTCTTATAATATATATATATATATATATATATATATATATATATATATATATATATATATATATATATATATATATATATTTATATATATTAGATTGCTAGTATTAATGATTCTTTTATGATTCAATATGAAACTTTTTTTTATTATTTTGTCAAGCATTTATGAGTGAAACAACACATAAAATATTACATGATATAACTTTTTTAAGGTTTTATGAAACTGCATAATAAACTATAATTATTTTATACTATAAATATTAAAAAAAATACAAGAATGGAGTGTGAAATTTAAATTATATATTTACAAGTCATCAACAATGGACCACTTGCAATAAAATGTTTTTAATTGTTGCAGCAAGTAAGTGAAAACGATTTTTACATAAGAAATGCATTAAGAATTATTCAAATTATTTTAAAAAGTTCGTTCATTGCAAGTGGTCAATTCCAAGATTTGAATGTTGCAGAATATATATTTCATCTTTCACTCAAAATTTGGCGCATTATATAAGCAATAGATTATTTACATTTTTAATGAAACATATTTGCATTTGGGGGGGGGGGGGGTGTTGAACACTTTTAATAAGAAACAGCAAATTAAAAAAAAATGAATCTTTATCATGAATATAGATCATGTATTTCTAAGACTGAATCAAGTATCAGAAAGTTTGCATCCCGCTGTCTTTTCGCTCTCTAATTTTGAGTTAAAAAAATATATATACAGTATATTATACATCTTTTTCAGTGTTTCCCCTTGTATTTGTATACACAAACTTTACTGTTATTTTTTTCTACCTAATTTACATAAATTAATTATTAAAAGTGTTCTCTAGAGGATTTATTTTTTTATGTTTAAATAAAATAGAAAGTTGCAAGAACAAAAATGTTAAGATGATACTAAAATTAAGAGAGAGAGAGAGAGAGAGAGAGATAGTAAGGTCACTTTATGATTTTTAGATTTTTCTAATGTAAAAACGAAAGTAATTCATGAGCTTACTTAGAAGCTCTAAAAGCCACTCCACTCACCCACGTTTTCGTTTTAGTCTCTTTCTTTCTCTCTCTCTCTCTGTTTTTTAATAGTAGAAGGAAAAAAAAAAAAAAAAAAAGCTGAAGAAAAAGAAGTTAGAATAAGTTTATTTACACTGAGACATTATTCATTATTTCATATATTATAATGAATCAAGTGTAGTTTTATTAAATTATTGTTCAACAATGATAACAATATGAAATTAAGAATAATGCAAAATTATAGATTATTATTGCAATGCAGCCCTTTACACATGCACTTCACATTTTAGAAAAATATAGCTTCAAATTTTAATATTTTTTATAATACGTCTAAATAAAAAAAAAATAATAATAAATAACAAAATTGATAGTTTGTATAGTAAACATTAGTTTGATCTTTTTCGATGCATTATAAAGTTTGAGTTAGCAATGTAGTTTTCCAGTGTAATGGTGCAAAAAAAAATAAAGTTTATAAAAAGAGAGAGAGAGAGAGAGAGAGAGAGAGAGAAGAAGTTAAAGTAAAGTTTGAAAGAAATTTGTGTCTACGATCTTTTGCTCTCTTGTTCTGAAGATATATCACTGTGTGTGTTTGTCACACAATGTAGAGAGAGAGAGAGAGAGAGAGAGAGAGAGAGAGAGAGAGAGAGAGAGAGAGAGAGAGAGACACAGAGAGAGAGAAAGAGTGACCTTTACTACTCAAATGTTATTACATTCCTAATCAATAATATTTGCATATAAACGACAAACTCATATTTTTATAACAATGTTTTTAACCTTTAATTTTAAAAATTTAGTTTTACAAACAGAAAGTAGTTTGTCCATTTTTGTTTTAAAAAAAATATAAACATATTTGATTAAAAAATCTAACATCGAAGTTTGTTGTGTGGATCAAAGGTGAGGGTTGGTGTAAATATTAATAATAACGTTATTTATAGTCATAATTTAAATTAAAATTTAAAAATAGTTAATTTAAATATTATCTCTTAAAAAAAGTAAAAATAGTAAATACAAAGACTCTGTTAATTTAAATTTGTAAACGTCTGTCTACACAGTAATTGTGGATAACTCATAACTATATACATATTATAAATATAGCAACCTAAAGGAAAATTTTATCGGATGCGAAAAGATTGATTCTAACGTTCTAGACGAAAAGTAAATTCTCATCTAATACTCATCAACTTTAACCCCACAATTTTTTTTTTTTTCAAAAATGTGCAACGCATTTTTTGTTAATTTTAGTTTATTGTTAACCTAAAGAATTGTGAAAATCCAATTGTAAAAATACCAAAAAGTATAATAATTTCACATTGATTACTAATACTTTTAAAACTTCAAGTTCTATTCTTAATGCATTTTTCTTTGAAAACAATGTTTCTGATTTATTAAATAATTTTTACTTTCTATATCTTTTATGGTATTTTTAAATCTATGTCAGTCAATAAAGATTTCTATTAAGTATTGAAATCTGACATAAATGTAGCGAATGGGCGTATATTTCACTATTTTTTTAGTTACAAAGAATGTGTGAGATGTTAAGAAAAATAGAAAAAAAGAGCAGCGTGAGGCTCTCTATATTATTGAAATGCTGGTATTGAATAATATTAGACAAACAGAAAAAAAAAAAAAAAAAAAAAAAAAAAAAAAAAAAAAAAGGCAACGAGAGGGTTGGAGAGGTATTTGATCAGAGAAAGCAAGTTCGTGATCTGATTTAATTTATCACTTCTCTCTCTCTCGCTCTCTCTCTCTCTCTTCCTCTCTCTAGTGACGTTTTTACTGATTCAAAGCAACGCGGCACAAGTCTCAACATTGATTTTCACACGATACGTCTTCCTCTAACAAAAAAAAAAAAAAAAAAAAAAAAAACTCTTTTCTAAGTGACGTCACATCAAATATTAATTTAAAACACATGATAAATTTCTCATAAAAAACATTCAATATCGTGAAAAATTTTGCCTTTAGTTTTAAATAAAAATTATATACATTATACTTCCCTTGTGTGTACAATATATTCAGAGAGAAAATATATTTTTAACCATGCTTTTGAAAATACATTACATACCAAGCACTTCAAGGGTAAAGTTCAATTGTATCACGTATTTCTGTGCTTGTTTATTTTATAGACCTTTACAAAAAATAAGATCACTGTAAAAATACTAAGATTCTGATTCAGGACTGCTAAGAGTAAATTTTGAAGAAAAAAATCTGTACACTGTAAAAAAAAAAGCATAGAAAAACTTTTAAGCATTTTTGCAATGTTTTCAGTAATGGATAGAATTAACGGTTATGACGTCACTAAGAGTTAAAATTCCGAAGAAAAATAGGGATGAATGCCTAAATAGAAAAAATATATAAATAATAATAATAATAAGGGAGCTACAGTTGGGTTTTGAGACAGACTAAAATTATTTATGTAAGTCCCATCAAGTGTTTTGTAATACAAATGATTATGTTTTCTTCTGGTCTATTCCTTTAATGACGTCATAGATGTTAATTGCATATTAATATAAGAGATTGTAAAGCTGATTGCAAGGGTTTTAACGTGTATTTTACAAAATTCTGCACAATTAGAATTTTTATCGACCCAGGCTACACGAAATGAAGTGAATAACTTTCAATACATTATCCTTATGAGAAAACAGAAAAACTGGCAACATTATACTATAAAAGTTAACAGATAAATGAGACAAGGGGTATTGAAATAAAATGATATATAAAATGTTTCAGCATGTTCTATATTTTTATCATACAAAGAGTTTCTAATTATAATTTTACATAGATGTTGAAAATTATTTTGTAGATATTAATATTACTATTCTAAACTGTTCCATCATTATTAAAACAATATTCTTTATACGCAGTTAATCACAATCACAAATTACGTGAATGTATTTAATTTTACGTGAATGTTTTGAATGTAATTAACACCATTTCATTCAATTGTAATAATTAACTAATTAATCTACTAGTTTTGACGAGACCGAAAACTTTAGCATGTTTCAAATTATCAAATTACATTATTTCATGTCGTGTACAATGATGAATTGTTTTATTCTTGTTTAAATATCAAACTAATGATCAAACTTTACTAAGCTTTTGATACAATTGAGTGAGGATAATATTATAACAGATGAAATTTTATTACGTTTTACATGGTGCTGTTGTATTCTGAGAATATGAAATATGAAAGAAAGATTGTTAAGAAAAAAAGAAAAACCTGCTGAAACTTTTGCTAAAGAATTGCAATAGTGAAGAATTAATGAACAATTAAGAATGAATGAATGAAAATTCTTATAACACTCTTTGGACCTATACGTTTTGGACTTGTTTTATATATTTTTTTTCTGAACAAACGTTAAAACGTACAGTTCCTTATTTTTCTAAAGAAAAATCCCATTGAGCTAAGTTTCACATTTTTGAAAATTAAAACCAATTTCACGTATCTTTTCATTTGTAAAATCTATAAGCATTTTAATATTAATAATAGTTCAGTTTCAAAGGGAGAGGGAGATTGATTTGGCAATGCTGAAAAATTTTAACTGGCTTGAGGTTTCCAGTCGATATATCAAAATCACGATACATTATAGTAATTATGCTTTAAATAAGGAAATAATAATAATAATAGCAACAATAATAAATAAAAAAAAAAAAAAGAAGAAGGAAATAAAAATTATTTTTCCACACAAGAAAGATAAAGTTCATCAAATAATAAGCTAGCCAAATTTCAAACAAAAATATTACGTTGTAATATATTCTAAAGAAGAGAAAAAAAAGTTGAAATCAGATAACATGTTATTTGATGTTTATATTTATTTCTACTTTTAGTTTTATACTATATATATATATATATATATATATATATATATATATATATATATATATATATATATATATATATATATATATATATATATATATATATATATTATGGTGAAATTTAATCTTTGAAAATTGAACATCGTAACAAGCAAGAGTAAAAGAAAAAAAAAAAAGCAAATTTTGGAACGAAAATTATAACAACAAAGCAGAGAGAGAGAGAGAGAGAGAGAGAGAGAGAGAGAGAGAGAGGAAAGAGATCTGTTACATACGTACATAGCATATACAGTGGAGCTCGTTAGTGCAGATATACAGTTTTGTGCCTTCAAGTCTAAACACGCGCCGACAGTGTAATCATCGTCACTGTGTGAAGGCAACACAATATATTTATATATATATGTGAAACTTTGAATTTAATGTCACATACCGTTTGATTATTCCTTATATTGTAGCTATACTCTTATTTGTTTATATTTCTCATACCACCTACATGGTACAACCACACGCATAATTATAAACCACGTTGTCATATATTTTATATATTATACTATATAGCCCCATGTAAAAAAGAAAGTCATCAAAATATGTTATGCATGCAAGAAATTTATTATTTATTCTACTTCAACAGCAAACTACCATGTTGCTAGGCGTTTTATGTGTTACTATGTTGTAGAATTGAGCTTTTTTTTTTAGCTGAGGTTTACTTCTTTAGTGATGGAAATAAACTTTGCTGTACAGCATTTTTGAGTTAATATAGCTAATTTTTTCAGTAACGTCTTACGTATTTTGTTCGTACTGCATTATTTTATTGAAATTCTCACTTAAAAAGTTAATTTATATTTTATTCAAAAGAATCTATTAAATTTTAATGGGTTAGAGAGAGAGAGAGAGAGAGAGAGAGAGAGAGAGAGAGAGAGAGAGAGAGAGAGAGAGAGAGAGAGAGAGAGAGAGAGAGAGAGAGAGAGAGAGAGAGAGAGAGAGAGAGAGAGAGAGAGATAGGTTAGGGGGTTGGGGGAGTTTTCATGAGTCTTAGCCAATGTTTGTCATGTTTTCCGTGCACAAGTGATGACAATATTACTTTACCTATGAATTTATTTCATTTTTTATTCTATCTTGATTTCTTACTATAAATATAGTAATGAAATAATAAGAATAAACTTTCACACAGAAAAACGTCCTTGCTCTCGCTGCATATTACATAACTAAGTTAGCATCATCTTTCATCATGAGTTCTGCCGTCAAAGTCACTAAGGAAATAGTATAAGAAACCCAGAAAAAAATAAATAAATAAAGAGTAACCATATAGGATATAGAAAGTGTAAACACTGGAAACGCTCACATTTGGTAACTCCATATGGATATTTGACATACTGATGAGTAAATAAAAATAACTTATACGATGTATTGACCATGATCATATCAGTTTCCGTTATCACCGCATGCGTACTACGTTGATTTGGTTACGAATATAAATAAAATTTATAAAATTTGTTATTTGTCTTCATTCCTCATCAAAAACTTCTTTAAACCACAATAACGTAGTCCAATCTAAAATTGAATAGTCTTATAAAGTTAAAAACAAATACTATATAAAATCATTTGCCATGGTTTGTACAGAGATCGAAGTTGACATTACTAAATATTTGAACAAGCCTCAAAGTTTCTTTGTCTGTGCTTCCAAATCTAAGACTATACTACTTGTGTATTGCTACTTTGTATAATATAACTCCAATGCCAAAGGCATGTACTGTACATAAGCTCCATGTAATTTTACATTGCTTTAATATTCTTATTTATACTTTCTATCTCTATCTCTCTTTTTTAAATGTATATTTTACTTGTATTTCTTTTAGACTTTTGCTTTATTTAACTGAAATTTTAATAAGTATACTGAATTTAAATCCTTGGTATGTTTTGTCAGTATAATGATATGAATTCAAAAAATACATGACTTAAAATTTGTGTGTACAACGCATTTTTTTCTTTGCGTTTTTCTTTCTTTGTTCTTTTTGTGAAAATATAAATTTATTGCTATAGTTTATATATATATATATATATATATATATATATATATATATATATATATATAATATATATATATATTTATTAATAAAATAAATATTATATACATAGAAATACTGGTGACTTTTAAAGGCCTGTTTACAATGACGTGTAAATTTACATAACTTTCACCTAAGAATTCAAATAACATTGATTGTTGTATTTTCACGTAAGAGTTATGTGAAATTATGCTTCATTATGAACATACTTTTATGTAAAAGTAAATATTGATATCAATTTCGTTAATAAAGTGTTAACTGTGGAAAATGATCGCTTGTTTTTAAAGCCCTCCAAAAAAAATGTCTTACTATTTTGTATCTTATTATATAAGATCCATTAAAGGTATAGAAAACATGAAACAGCATGTTCTTTAACACAAAATGGAATCTACAAAACTAACGAGCTTATCGTTATTTAACTTAAAAATTGTAACTGAGTGTACTGTAAAACAGTTGGGTTAAATTAAGAGGTTGCACGCCTGATTTTGCCCAATAAAAAGCCGTTAATTATTATTATTATTATGATAATTTTTACCAGAATGTAAATGTGGCCCCACTAGAGAGCGTAAAAAAACTGTAAAGTATGCAATTTGCGTGAATATTTCTGTTTATGAGGTCAGAAACAGGCAAAAACTAGTATAAAAATGTTGTGCGGGTTGCATAAATCAAAATTTTCTGATCACTGCTACGGCACATGTAAGTCCCATCAAGTATTTTGTGATATAAATGCTTATTTTTTCATGTTGTCTATGGCTTTTAGTAATAAATTGTTAGGCAAAGCTAAAATTAATAACTTACCATCTTAACAATTTTTATTGTACCCATCACATAAATAAACCAAAATTTGATATTATATTTCTTAATATTTAATGGAAACTATCTAATATATTATTTCTATATGTGGTTCACGTTTTGTTCATTTCAAATTGTATTGCTATGGACAGTATATATAGTTCTAAATTGAAAGATATAAAGAGTCTATCATTCAAGTTTTTTTTCTTACTGTATAAAGTCTGCTATCATGAAAAATTGATAAAAAAAGAGAATAATATTGACTGAAAAACGTTAACAGAATACATAAACATTGACAAAAGTTAAACATTGCTTCAGTTTTTTTTTCAACAAAATATATAACAATAATAAAGAAGTAATAAAAAATATATCTTTAAAAACACATAAAAACTATACCTTTTTGCTGTCAAACTTTTACAAGAAAAACCAAACAGAAAAAATAAAACAAGAATTCTTGTCTAAAACAATGAATATTATATGTATATTCAAACAGTACATTTCTACTTTTTTTTTTATTGTATTTTTAATATTGAGTTATGATCATAAATTCACCGTCTTATTGAAAGAGCTAATTAATGAAATAAGTAATGAGTTACTGAATCAAAATAATTTGAGTTTTCAACCTGAAATTCACATGGAAAAAAAATAGACACGAAATATGTTTTCTGTTTACCACCTGTAGTGAAGCTCATCAAAATAAATCACATAGGAAGAACAAAATAAAGTTATCATTACAACAACAATACAAATGGTGGAGATAAAAAAAAAATAATAAAAAAAATATCCTGCTTCACTTAAGCACGAGTTTGTCAATTACGCATTAAAAGCACCTGATACATTTTCTGAACACTAAAAAAACAAGTCTAGTTATGTTGAACTAAAAAAAAAAATTAATTTTACGTATTGTTTTCTTTTTACAACAAATAACTTTAATCGAGAAATAAAAAATTAAGAGGTGAGTATTCAATATGTAATAGCTTAAAAATAGTTTAAGATTACATAAATAAACGTGTTATTTATATTCATATACACACAAAAAACTTTTTAAGAGTTTTTCAACTAGATAAAAAAAAAAGTTGAATAAAAAAGTTTGGCACTTGAAGTTCTTTTCTTTTATATTCTCCAAGTAAGAAATTCAAACATAAAAAATACGTGTGTGTGTCTGTATTTTTTTGTATGTTTGCTAACATACATCATCATGGTAGTATATAGAAAAATATATAAACTTTTTGTTTACCAAACTCTATAATATACTTGCATGTTATTTCGTATTATATATGTGTGAAATTTTTTTTTCATCATGAACATCGTTTTCTATTAACAATATTTATTTCAAAGATAAAGTTTGTAATGAAAGTTTTCAATAAAAATATTTATCATAGTTTTATTTCAATAAATTCATTAAATTATTTCATGTGTCTTTGGTGCAACAATAATATTCAATCAGGTGAAAGGGAACTGTGAATTCTATAATAAGAAATCATGCGATTTGACTGCGTATTTTTTTGTTATTATTATTGTCTAATTAATTGTGCTGAGCTTATGTTAATTTCTAAAAAAAAATCTAGTACTCACTTAAAAGTTAGTAAATATTTATGTGTGGTAAAATTGCTGTGTTTATGTATAAATATTGGCATACATTCATGTTGCAAGATTGGAAAAGCCCTGTATGTGACTTAAAAAAAAATTATTACTATTAATGTGTACTAGTATACAATACAGCTCAGTTCATAGAATAGCTTCTTAAATGGATTAAAGATAGCATTAAAATAAAGAGGAGTTATAACAAAAATCAGTCAACAAATAATATTTAACTTAATGCCCTTTAAACTACGCGCGTATTATGTATAGTGTTGTCCGTAAACCCTTTTCTTTGCTCCTAAAATAACGATCAGCTATGGTTAATCAAATGGAATGCGCATTTTTGGTACAAGAGAACAGGGTTTATGAACTGTTTTCTTGCACCAAAAAATGCGCACCATTTGATTGCTGATCGTCATTTTAGTAGCAGAAAACAGGGTTTACGAACAACATTAATATCATGTGAATGACAGTGGAAAAAATAATGTCTATATTTGATTGGTAAAAATTTAATCTTGATTGAATGAACGTTTTTAAAATGCACATAATAATAATAAATGTCAAATTTTATGAAAATTCTTAGGGATATGAAATACTATCTTATTTTGACATTCAATCCGTCAACTTTAAATATTTTATATAGAAAAAAAAAAGTAAATAAATAAAAAAAGTTATACATAGTATGTTTTACTCATTTTATACTACACGTATCACCTCATAAAAATAGAAAAAGAAAATAATATATTCTTGTGGTCATATCATAAGAAAGCCACAAAACTTTTTAACACATCATAAAAGTATCCCTGAAAGATGTAAATTTTTGTGCAGTAAAAGTAAGTTGCTATATGAACTAACAACACTGCGACATCCATGCATACTTGTGCTTGCTTTATTTTGATGCTTGAGAAGTCAGCAGTAATGATGAAAAGAAAGTCACACCTCTGAAAGTTTTAACTTACAAACAGAATATTAAACGTAATAATTATGAAAAGATGAAAAGAAAATATTTATAAGTGTTACGCAAGAAACACCTCTATGTATAAAAGTTCTTAAGAAGAAGTATGATCTTATAACAAGTACGCTTAACTACGATGAAAAACAATAGTTTAGTACAAAAATCTAGGACTAGAAAAATTCAACTTTTGTTTGTCAGATGTTTTCCTATGTACAGCTCTGGCCAAAAGTTTGAGAACGATTTGAATAGGCAACCCACTATGTTATCTTTATGGGAAAACGCTACGGTTGCCGCTGTCCCGTTCTGTAAAGTATTTTCACGCTCTCTCGTGGGGCTCCATTAACATTCTAGTAAATATTGTCATCAGTCTTTAAGATCCCATTTCGTGTTTATTAATTAAAAAGTACATGTTGTTTTATATGGTCTATGGCTTTAAAAAAAATCTTCACAATATTGATACTAACTTGGATTAGAAAAGAAGAAACACATTTAAAAAAATGTATGTTATGTAATTTAAAAATAACATTAACAATAACAGTCTGTAATTTAGAGATAATTTATACAAAAAAAAAAGTTGTGACTTAATACAAACATAAAGGTTTAAAAGACTGTATTTTCTTAATATTTCCATAACATGTATGTTATCATATGATACCATATTGTATAAATATTTTATTTTAATATTATGCTTATAATATATTGTTGTCTCGTATTAAATTTTACATTTTTATACAATAACAAAACTTCTCAGGTGTATAATAATATATTTTAATATGCATGCATACTTGCTATACTTGCAAACTTTATCAGAGAGAGAGAGAGAGAGAGAGAGAGAGAGAGAGAGATTATATTTTGAATATTAAATACACATTTAAAAGTCAAGGATTCAATTTATAAACACTGAAAAAGAAATACAAATACAAATTAAAGTAAACATTATATGTCATTATTAAAATACGTAAAATTTAAATATGTACTCCCAGCAAATATTTATTCTGTCTTGAATATATTGTTAAAATATCTTATAACAATGATATGATTTGAATAAGGATCTATATTATGAAATAAATAGTAAATAACAAAATAATATTGTGTAAAGCACAATGAATCACATAACTATTTTTCAAGCAGTGTTTCTAGGACTTTATCTTTTGAGTTCGAGGCTCAAAGAAGAAAATATTAAAATACTAAAAATAATAATAATAAATAATACTAATTAATAAATAGTAATAATAATAAGCCTACTACTACTACTACTACTACGAATTATTATTACTTTTTGATTGTGCAACGAAAAATGCAAATTTTAAACGACTTTTTTTGCTTTTAAAATTATATTATTAAATATAATAATAATTAACGATAAAATGTAGACCCATATAATGATATAACCTTTGTTTTTGGGAAGAAGAAAAAAAAAAAAAAAAAAAAAAAAAAAAAAAAAAAAAAGCTTTTCCCCCTTCTCTCTTAGCTTTAAGTTGTGTGAATAATATTATGTTATTTTTTTACAGTGTATTTTGGTTTGATATTAATTTTCAATCATCTTAGAAAGCACGATCGCTAAAGGATTATTATGATGAAATTTTCTTTATAAAAAGAAACTTAAAATTGGGGAAAATCTTAATGTTATATTAATATCTTTCTAAAAAGCCAAAATCAATAATATCAAATTTGTATTTACTCTTTAACTATAATCTTTTATAGAAGAGAGGTTATTTTTTAATGTATATAAAATTGAAAAATTATAATATATAGATCAAAGAATATTTTATAGTAATTAAAATTGCAATAAGAGCAGCTTTTTAGAAACAAGAAACTTTTTTTTTTTTTTTTTCTTTTTTGATTACTTATAACTTTTTTAGACTATACCAATATTATGCAAATTATAATACTTCCCCTTCTTCTTCTTTAAAAAAAACATTAAAATAAGCTGAGTTTGTGATGTCATTTATTTTTAAGTTCTTTGATTTATAATTTTCAGGTGGGTATATAATTGTGCCTATGCTCTAGAATATACAGGTGAATTTGTATCAAAATATTTACATTAACTACTTTGTTGTTTTGTTAATATTTTTAGCCACTTCAACACTTTATCAAGAAATATACAAATAAATTTTTTACTAGAATTGCAAACTATTGATTAATTAATCAGTTGAAATATAGGAGATTGGCTTTAAATTATAAGTAAGAAACTATCAATAAAAATAGAAAGTATAAATTTGAAAAGAAACTACAATATCACCTACGTATTTACAGTATTATTATTATTTTACCATTTTTTACTCTTTGTCTATTTTTTTATCTCTTTTCTATACTTGTTTTTTTAATGTTTATTAGAAAAATAATGTTATTTATTGTTATATTAGTTGTTATTAATAATAAATTGAACATTCTATTATACCAAAGAATGTATTTGCATTGCGATCAGATTGCATTTCAAAAATAGGAAGCACGATGAAGTTAAAGATGATAGCAATAAAATAAAACAAAAGTATATCTTTTGTGTGTACTTATTTTTGCCTCATTATTTAACTATATTACAACTATATTCTCACTACGATAGCATAATAAAATACGCAATACAAGAGAGTTTTTTTTTTTTTTTTTTTTTTTTTTTTGGCACTTAATGTGCATTTCTGTAACCTCTCATATGACGTAGAGATATTCAGGTCAAATTTTGTGGAATATTTATCACTGTATATTATTATCATATTTTTTTATATATATATACGGCAAAATAAAAAATGCATGCTGAGAAAAAATCCCACAGGAAAAATGTGAAAAATGGCTGAGAAAAAAATGTAATATACCAAACTGGTTCTATATTAAAATTTTTTTTCTTGCACACTCAATGCGACATTTTTTTGTTGTTGTATTTTTTTTTACGTAAATATATAGCTAAAGTATTTTATCTTGTAACTGATAAGAATCGATCTATTGGATATTTTACGCATTAACAGTAATTGATTTTATATTTTGTTTATACCCAAAAATATGCACAGTCACCTGAAAAATTAATATTCAATATTTTTGAGGGCGTGAAAACCATTTTTTAAAATATTTTATTTCTTTATTAAAAGAGTAAAAAAAAAAATGAAAAATACATTCAGCAAAGTGAAAAAAAAAAAAAAAAAAAAAAAGGGGGAAAAAAAGGAAAAGGAAAAACAATACTTGCATTTTTATGAGCTTAATTATATACTTATTAATCTTATTATTATATTTTTTCCTTATACTAAATAGATTTTAAAGACATGTGGATTTTAAAATCTCTTTACTTAACACTTGTGCTGATCAGAATTGACTTGCAACTTCGGTGAACGTTCACTTGGATTCAATCTTGTAAATGTCTTTATTGGAGTTCAATATTATTAATTTTGTAACGTATTCTTGTAAGAGTATTTTTATATCTCTCAATCATGTCCATACCAAGATTTTAAAACAGAATTTTCTTTTTGACAATTTCACAACAAAATTTATAGTTTCACAATATGATTTGTTTTTTTAATAATATAGTACATTTCTAAATTTATACTTATAAACCTTAAATATTTTATAACACAAAAAAATGACGGTACATTTAATATACAGAAGAAAAGCAGAGGAAAAATGAATCTAAACAGCTGATATCTATAAATAATATAGTAAATTAAAAAAAAAAAAAAAGAATAAAGATAAAAAATATATAAATCATTTTTCCGATGAAACGACAATATTTAATGAAATAAATTTTAGTCTCTAATGTGACAGGATCATAAACTTTAACTTAAGTAAAGAAATCTTATCAAACACAAATTGGAATCATATTTCAGTAATAAATATAAATTTGATGTCAGTTCTTACATACTTTGGTTAATATATAATGTGTGGACCTTTAAATATTATATATATATATATATATATATATATATATATATATATATATATATATATATATATATATATATATATATATATATATATATATATATATATATTGCTGTATCATCGTATCACATTTATACTTGTCACAAAATTTCAATAGACGTAAGGTTTGCTACAGTAACTCAAATAAATGACGCTTCATAAATAATAATAATAAATTATAACCGAAGTATATTTTATGTATATAGCTTTTTTTCTTACACTGAAAAATTGTTACCTCACTGCACATTTTTACACCTTTAAATCATGTTCACACGGTGCAATAGTTTTTAATGTGCAATAAATTTGGTTGCATTAAATTTTAATTTAAAACCATTAAATATTAATGCAAATTTAGTGCATTTGCAAATATTTCTTTTTTGTGCACAAGCATTTAAAAATTAGCCTTTTTTAAGATTAGCCTTTTAAAATGTTCAATTCATACAGCCTAATCACAAAGCAGAAGGTATGGTGTTACCTGAGTTTGCCAGGTAACAGGAAGTTGACTAGTGGTTTAGTTAGTGGAATAAGGGTAATTCAGAATATTTAATTTATTTTTGGAATTTTTTTTGAAATTATATTTATAAAGTCTTCTATAAATACAATGTTTTTCACGAAGAAAATCAAGATTTTTTTTTTGTCAATAAATTTACAAGATAAAAATAAAATAACAATTTTTTTCTTCAGAATGAAGTAAAAATACTTTCAACATAAGTAAAGAACTAATTTTACAAAATTTTATTATCCTATTGGAGAACAAAAATTGAATTGTAGAAAAAAAGGTGGTTACATACTATACTTTTATAAGTATTAATTCTACATGACTACTCGCATGATCAATAATATATATATATATATATATATATATATAGAACCTGAATTATAAATTAATTATACATACAAATTTAAGTTTGATTTATTGAAAAAACTTTTGACATTTAAAATAATAAAAAATTCAAAAGTGTTTAATAACTGTTATATAATACACTGTTTGAGTCGATATTGGCAATGGTTTGATTCTACTGATGCACGAAGTATAGCACATCAAATAGTAATATATTATAAAAGATATTATGTTAAACATAATACATAACATTTTAACGTTTGCGTAATCTTCTAGAACATGATATCTACTCTCTCTCTCTCTCTCTCTCTCTCTTTCTTCTTCAATATACCAAAAGCGTTAGTGGTTTTGTTGTAAACGTTTGATGTTACTTTACGTTTTATAGTAATTAATTTTGTTATAATATCAAAACAGAGACATATAAACGATAATTAGTGTGACTGACTAAGGCTTTCATCGCATTTCTTGGGATTACCGAATTATATTTAATATTTTATGTAACTTATGCATATGTATGAGTGTGTATGTATATCATTTATACACACACACACACACACACACACACACACACACACACACACACACACATATATATATATATATATATATATATATATATATATATATAATATCTTCTGGACTCAGGAGTACCAGTCAAATAAAAATATCAGTGCCATAATTTTCTTTACAAAAAAAAAAAAAGGTCTAGCAATGTTAATTGCCTTCCAAAATTGCCTTTAGACGGTCCAATCAAATTCATTTACTCGTTAGCTTTATTTTTCAATTCTTTTTTTTTTTTTATTTATTTATTTTTTCTAATTTACATTATTATTATTATTATTTAGGTGTGAAACATTTTTACTCTATGGGGCAAAAAAAAAAAAAGAAACATTTTACTCAAAACAAATTTTTTGTTAAATACATGCGATAATACGTATGTTTAAACCTTTTATGATATTTTGTTAGCATATAATTTTCAATATTATAAGCCCTATTATAAGCCCCTAATATATAATTTAATTTAAGTGGTATAACATAAATGAAATTCAAAATAATTAAACAAAAATTAGTATATACATACACTTATAAATTTTTAATTTAAAAGTATGCTATACATAATAAAACAAAAGAAGTTGACCCCTTTTACTTTTATCTTTTTTTTTTATATATATACACAACACAATATATTTTAATTACAGTGAGAGTGAAAAATAAAAGCTTCAAATTTAAAGAGACGTTTCCTTTTTCTTTCCTGAAGCTTGAAATTAAGAAGGGTTGCTTGCAATTCTTGCCTGACGATTAATTAAGGCGACATGTTTGTAAGTACGTGAGAGAGTAAAAAATCTCTCTCTCTCTCTCTCTCTCTCTCTCTCTCTCTCTCTCTCTCTCTCTCTCTCTCTCTCTCTCTCTCTCTCTCATGCACTTGGAGGGTAGTACTGTACATTAAATTGCTTTATATTTATTGCACTAAGATATACAAGATGCAAGTAAACTTTACTCCTTTTTCTTACAATGTAAATAATCTACGTGCTGGTGAACCAAATCTTTATTATGGTGTAACCTACAAAAACATGTTGTACAATCTTACGCAAAATTAAAAAAACTTTTGTTATAAACTTGTTTATTATTCATATGCTCTTACAGTACATTATTCTTAAATATAATTTCAAAACTTGCATGTTACGGTATAATAACATACTATATACATATTGTAAAGTATGTATAATACTTTGAACTACATTTACAGTGTAACAAAGTAACTTTTATAAAACTAATATGTATAATATGCATTTAGTTTTTCTAAGATTTAATTATTTTATAGCTTCTTACGTGGCTATAGGAGTTATTTAGAAGTTGATTTACTTATCTCAAACAAGATTTGTTTATAAATTAAACTCCAGTACAAGTAATCTTATAATGTTATTTATACATATTGTATATATTTTGATAAGCTAAGTCGTTAGTAATGTAAGTTAATTATATATTATATTTGACAAGGATATGTTAATTAATGTCATGTTGTTGCTGTAACAATTAAAGTTCAAAATAAAAAATTTGAATATTATAATAATTTTTATAATTTTTTTTCATTTTTTTTTTCTTAGAGCACACAAAATTATTAATTAATAGTTAAAATTAAAAAAGCATTTTTATTTAAAACATTTTTAAAAAGGCGAGGTTTAGGCCTGATTACAATAATGTTTTTATCATAAAACGAATAAATAGTTTTGGTGGGAGACATGTATCGGTATGATTTACAACTTGTGAATTATATTAATTGATTACATATACAGTATATAGCATTAATTGTAGTTTAATATATGTCAGAGGACCATGCAAGTGGGTGTATACCTTTTGTGGCCTCTCAATAAAAACCTTTTTTTTTTTTTTTTTTTTTTTTCAAAAGCAGCAACTTAAAGCCATAGACTACATAAAACAACATGTGCTTTTTAATGAATAAACACGAAATGAAATCTTCAAAGCTGTTGACAATTTTTACCAGAATGTTAATGTAGCCCCACGAGAGAGCGTGAAAATACTGTAAAGTATGCAATTTGCGTGACTATTCATGTTTATGACGTCATAAACATGAAAAAAACTAGTATGAAAATGTTGTGCGGGTTGCATAAATCGAAATTTCTGATCATGCAGTTGAGCTACAGTTGGGTTTTGAGACAAACTAAAGTTATTTATGTAAGTCCCATCAAGTGTTTTATGATATAAATGATTATGCTTTTCTCTGGTCTATTCCTTTAATAAAAACGTGTACCTTTTATTAACAACTTAAATCTCCTTGCTTCTTATAAGGTAAAAATTAATTCAATTAAATATATGTAAATTGATTTCAATGAAATTAAATCATTTTGAATCAAATAACTATTTTGTAATTCTGTACTTGTATCTAGAGAAATGTAATAAAATATTAAGCTAAAAATAATTACTTAGTCTTACGTAGGATTTAAATTATATGTTATATAGTCAGACGAAAACTATTATTCTGAAATTCTAAACGTTGTAAATTACTGTATAAAACGTTTTACTGTAATTTTTGTATAGTCGTGTCTGTAGTGATAAATTTAACAACGAACTGACAAAAATAAAAGTTGAGGATTTAAACCCGCATTGTAAATTAAAACAATTTGACCATTAAACCATAGAAACGACTCAATGATCTAATGGCTAAGGTAATATTTAAAGCCAAGGAAGCGTGGATATGCGGGTTCGAACCCCACCACACTCTTTTGTTTGACTTCGTTACGCAACATGAAATTTACATTAATAATAATGGCCATATATAGGTTATCTTGTGGCCTCATACATTTTTAGAAAAAAAAAATTGTACGCTTAGTATAGTTAACTGAGTTGTAAGAAAAAATGTATGACAAATTCAAACTACAGTAGTTTTACAGATAAATTTTGTATTTTAATAATTGTGTAATATTTAAGAATCTATAAATTATTCATCTAGTTTTAACGATATTTATACAAAGGTAATAGCTTCATATTTTTAGTTAAACTTAAATATGCAAACATGTTCAAAAAATAAAAATCACTCACTGTTATTTGTATTTCAATTTGTTGAAGCTTATAATAATTTAAAATATTAAAAATATATAAATTATAATAATGATGATGGCTTTTAATAATTTTACTTTATGATACTTATATTATGAAATATTAAAGAATTTATAGCTTTATGAAAATTAATCATCTTAACAACAATATAATAATGACAATAATGTTCTTATATACATTATATAACAACCATAATTCTCTCAAGTACACTATATCTTTGAAAATACCATAAAATATGAAACAATATTTAGTAATTACACCAGATCTTTAATATACAATTAAGTTACATTGTATATTGTATAATAGTGTAATAAAGTACAATTATTAGATGTAATTCAATTGCTTAACTACATATGTAATTGTACATAGTAAATGGTTAGTATACATTTGCCAAATCTAAATTTTAGATATATCATCTTACTATTACTTTTTGTATCATTAGTATAATAGAAAAGTGTTGCTTTAAATATTATACAATAATAATAATAATATAAAATAGATTAAACATCTGAATCAAATAATATTTTTCAATAATCTATTTTGAAATTGAAATTCAATATTTGTTGTATCACAAAGCAATTATTTAATACTGATATTATGTAATAGATTTATTGTATTGCTAATGTAATAATAATTTCAAAATTTACGTATTTTGCTTTTACTTACGTTTAAAATGCAAATGACATATTTTTTTATGAGTTATTATGTATATTGATTGGACTGGCTGATATAGCTTGGCTGATAATGTGCAGAATGTTTTTATACACAATAATAATAAGGTATAGCAAGTTTTTTTTTTTTTTACTTATTAAGTTGTTCGGCAAATGAAATATATTTGAAAGAGAAATAAAGTAAGTAAATTAAAGTAAGATAAATAAATAATGTAAAATATAATTTGTAACTAAAGATTATGATATAAGAGATATAAGTTTGTTCTGTAAAGTATAGTGGGGCTCCTTAACAATGATTGGCTGCCCAAAAGGGAAAAAAATTCATTGGCTGATCTTGATTTTTGAGCTGATTTTTGAGCTAATTTTTGAGCGTAATTTTTTTTTTTTAAAGTTTTGTTCATTATTATTAGGTCTAAAGTTCTAAACGAAGAAATAACAATCACCAACTATACATATAAACGTAGTAAGCAGGTAATGACGTCATGATCAGGTGTTCTCAACAAAGGGAAAATATCAAAGCTGGCTCAATATTTGTGTGTAGTTTATAGAACGAACTATAGCTCATTTAAACAATTTATATCATCATATCATTACATTTAGATTTATTTGTGTTGCATCTCAAAAGTAGTATCAAGAGAGAAAGTTTTTGTATTGTTATGTTTGTAATATTGTGCACCGTTACTTGATGACCTCTTTTTAATTATAATTAAGTGTAGTCGAGGGAGGTTCCATCTATTTTAATATTACTTGTACAATGATCTAAATTAAGCAGCACTAAGGATGGTGTTACCTTAATGCAAGAACAAAATTAACAAGTTTCCAAGAAACTACTTTAAATGAACTTGGAAAGAATTTTATTATTTTTATATATTTAAAAAAAAATGACATTAAAATTTGAAATTTGGAATATATATTTACAAAAATTATGTAATATGTGTGATATTTTTTTTACTTATTGCAGTCTTAAAAAATATAATAATTTAACATTTTATTTCAAAGGTTTATTTATTTTTTATTATTATTATTATTTTTTGAAATTTCTTCTCTTACAGATGTTAAGGTTTAAAGCAGTAAAGTGCAAATCCTTGCTAGTATATTTTGCAATGGACATTTTGAAATGAAAATCTTGATATATATAAAATGTGTTTATGCTGTTGATAAGATGACATAATTTTCGAGTTAGCTTAAAGGAAAGTTAAAGTGCAACTTCATGCTAGGGTTACATCCCTGTGGAACCGTTAGTTCTTGTTAGTGCCGCAATTCTCTGAGGGGCGCTGTTGTACATGAAGGATATGTTTTTACTTTTAGAACATGTTAACTTTGTGCATCCTACATAATACTGATGATGATGTCTTAAGAAATATGATGATTCTAGTTTATTTAATTTTGAAAAAGAAATATTCTTGAGTTTTTTTTTATACAATATATAAAATCTATGTATTTCATACTGCATTTTATGTAATATGAATAAAGTACAATTTAGCTGTACTCATTTATTATTATGCTTTTTTTTTTTTTTTTTTTTCTTTTTTAACTATATTGCATTAATATTCGCCGTCTCGTTATTGATGAAAAGAACAACAACCAACAATATTAATTCATTGTTTGGTGTAATCTGTAAAATTTATGACTATGTATACATTTTAATAATCAATGAATAATTATTAAAAATTAGCTTTTTATTTTATGTAGACCATTGTAATTTTTACTTAAAACACATACATTATATTTGATACTTTACATAATAATAGTAATATTTAAGATATTAAATTTGTACTCATGCAAAATTTTTTACTCTGAAGATATTAAATATTAAAAGTATAAAACAAAATACAAAAAAAAAAAAAAAAAAAAAAAAAAAAAAAAAAAAAAAAAAAAAAAAGAGGAGGAAATAAAAGCACAAGATTTCATGTAATAACAGAACGTCTGCATTTTTTGCACACTTTGGCATGCATGTTCTTTTCTCTTTTGTGATTCCTGACCTGAACTAAATCCCCTACACGAGATCTCACAGTCTTGCCAATATATTATTGAACTGCATTTTTTTTCCTCCCTTTTTTTTTTCTTTGATATGCGATATACACTTCTACACTGAGAAAAATTTATTCTAATCTCGTCTAAAAAACCATTAAGTTATTATTATTATTATTCATTTCTGTAGCTTTTTGATGTTTTTTCTTCTTTTACTTGTATATTCCGGTGGTATAAAATATAACATAAAACATGTAAAAAAAAAAAAAAAAAAAAAAAAAAACATTTACAATGCGGTGCAATTTGTCACGTGACTTTGAAGAGAACCCCTTGCAGAGGTCATATTGCATAATAATAATAAAAAAAAAGGTATATTATTTATAATTGTGATTTCTTTCTTTATATTTTACGTAATACGACCTTAGTATTTAATTTACTCAGGTCGCACCTTGTATAGCAATTAATTTCACTGTGTGAATGCAATTTTGTAAAATTGTATATTACTATACGTTTTTGGAATCCATTAAAGCAACAATATTTAATTTAACTAAATATTATTGTATAATAAACGGAAAAAACATAAAATTAATTTTTTATTAAGATATACATTTCTATACAATAATTTCTGTTTCTTACAATTTTGTATGGTGTAATGTGTAAAGAAAGGTTGAGATCCCGATGAAGAATTATTTACATGAAAAGTATATGTTTACAATATAAATACCTTTATGTTATGTTGTGCATCCAGTGTGTTTAATGAATAAAATAAATAATTAATTACATTTTATACTATTATATTTATGTGTACTGTACTACATAAGCATTGAATTAGAGCTTAAAACAATATATTTTTTTACAGCAAAAACTATTTTACAGTGTATATATTTCCTTGTCTTTGAATTATACTTACTTTAGACTATACACGAGTGAACATATTACTTGCATGCGGTTAAGAAAAAAAAAAGAAAAAAAGTAGACCACATTTGTAAGTAAATGTACGAACTGTACGTACGTGATGTATTATTATTGGCTGCTCTTTCAAGCGATTATCTATTTTTACCTTATATATAGCTCTGAAAGCTTACATTTTATATTTATATCAAAAAAATTTACGGTAAATTCACTACTCACATTTATTTTATTTGTTATTTGTAACAAATAAGAAATATAAATAAGAAATATAAATAAGAAATAAAATGAATGAACGAACGAACGAACGAACGAACGAACGAACGAACGAACGAACGAACGAACGAACGAACGAACGAACGAACGAACGAACGAACGAACGAACGAACGAACGAACGAACGAACGAACGAACGAACGAACGAACGAACGAACGAACGAACGAACGAACGAACGAACGAACGAACGAACGAACGAACGAACGAACGAACGAACGAACGAACGAACGAACGAACGAACGAACGAACGAACGAACGAACGAACGAACGAACGAACGAACGAACGAACGAACGAACGAACGAACGAACGAACGAACGAACGAACGAACGAACGAACGAACGAACGAACGAACGAACGAACGAACGAACGAACGAACGAACGAACGAACGAACGAACGAACGAACGAACGAACGAACGAACGAACGAACGAACGAACGAACGAACGAACGAACGAACGAACGAACGAACGAACGAACGAACGAACGAACGTATAGATAAATAACATTGAAGGTATTCTATTTTTCTGTCATTTGATGTAAAAAAAAAAAATAATCATCAAATTGATTTAAAATGCATACTTTTGAGATAAATAATAATATTGATAATGTAAAAGAGAAGCAGTTTCTACCAAAAGAAAAATAATATAGAATAGTTTTAAAATAAAAATTTTTCAAAGTAATGTTGCCCTTTAAAAATAATTTTATACTTCCATTACAACATATAAAATATAAATATGCCTTTTTTATATTATATACACATACAAAAATATAATATTAAACTTTTTTCCTCTTTATTTTTATTTTAAAAATATTGTTTTACAATACGCTATAGTTATTTTATCAATATATGTATATAAAAAAAAAGTTTGTCCTATATAAAATCATAAAATTTGTGATGCAAGAAAATTTCTTTTAACAAAAATATTATTTGGTCAAAAATTTGATCGTAAAATCAAACGATGTTATGAAATTGTATAGCGTGTTATTGTTTTCATTTTTCAAGACGTTTTTCTGCATCATTCAACATAAAGAAAAATATCGTCATCTTTACATGAATTATGGAAGAATATCACAAACTTATTTTTTTCCCATATTATTTTGTTAAGAAAAGATGGGGAAAAAAGTTAGTTTTTTTGAGGGATGAATTGATTTTTTTTTATCATGTAGCAGTGCGGCAGTAAAAAAAAAATATAATATAAGAACATAGGGTGCATTTTAATAGCAGTTTTTGTAAGTTTAGTATGTCATAGAGAGAGAGAGAGAGAGAGAGAGAGAGAGAGCTATGCTGTCTTTACTATTAACCTTATGAGTCCCCAATATACTTAAAACCACCCTAATCTTTAGTTCTATCAACTAAAAAGACTTAGAAAACAAAAATTTAATGCATCTACAATACAACGACTTAGCGTTAAAAAATAATTTAAAAATGCAGTTGCATTTAATTAAGTAAAAAAAAAAATAAAAAAAAAGCACAAAAGAAATTCCTAGTAGAATATAAGATCCTTTTTTTAAGCTAAGAATATTACATAAATTTAAAAGGCTAACTGAAAATAGTATATGTATACTATTATAGTGTAGTGTACGTACTGTATAGTATAACACTGTAAAAGTCATGAAATATAATAAAATCCTTAATCTTTAAATAGTATGATCTATTTAAACATTACTTACAAGTAAAAAAGTTGCACTTTTTTGTATTGAAATAGAATGCAATCTTTGGAGTTTCAATTATATTAAAGTTTTTTATAATTAATGTATGATGAAGAGAAACAAAACTTTTGCCTATACATATTTATTGTTTAAAAGGAAACTTTATAAAGTATGAGTATTCAGTTAATTTTTTTTAAATGTTTTAATCTATAAGTTACAAAAACTTTTATTACTTAATGTAAATGTTAAATAATATATTATTCTATGCAGGCATGAATTGTTTTATTATCAGAATAATTAATATTTCTTATAAACTTTCATAAAATATTTCAATAATTCTTTAAGTAATTTTACTTTACTTTCAAATAAAAACTACTATAAAGTATTAGTTAAAATAAAATAATGGAACTTAAAAGCCTCAAAAGTTATTATTTAAAATTAAAAAAAAAATAATAATAAATAAATAAATGAAACTCAAATCTATCCCTTCGTACAATACCAATACTTCTATACCCGAAACTGAAAAACAGTATGAAGTAATTTTGGCACATTTCTACTATAAAGACTTTTTTTAATATGTGTTATACAGTATAGTTATAAATAGTTAGCAGAATGTTATAAAGAAAAATAAATTTAAAGTCTGATCAAGTAAATCCTATATATATATATATATATATATATATATATATATAATACACATACATTTTTATGAATAATATTTTATGTCATAAATGCAAATCATTCTTTTACAAGCAAAAGAGATAATAAATTTATACAATTTTTATATTATACTGTAATGTATATGTAATAATTGAAAAATATAGTCGTGTCTAGCCTAAAGCATGTACAGTACAGTTGTGCGCAAGAGAAATATTTTAGTTGAGAATGATATCTAAAAATTCTTCTATCTTATCCAGCAATGAATAAAACAACTTGAAAACAAATAAGTGAATTCATGACTTAATTTTTTTTTCATTGTTTCAAGCTTAGTGATTAAATTCGTTTTTTTCATAACAAAAGGGTTTTGTCAACAATTTAATCCCTAATTTCTAATTTTGAGTTTTTCCACTTTTAAAATAACATGTAAATGTAAAAATTTAAACTTTATCGCCAACTTTTGAAATCAAATTAAAAACTTTTTTTTAAATTAACAAACTTATCAATTTTTTTTTCGGAACAAAAAACATTTTTTTTTGTTAAATTCATTCAATTTTATTTGAAAGTTATAGTATTTGTTTTGTTCGAAATAAATAACGTAGAATTAATTATTGTGAAAATAAAGTTGCTCTTTTGACTATTTCCGCGCCAAGTTAGTCACTTACTGCCTTAACATAACTCAATCATCAACAATACAAAAATATATGTTTTCTTTTGTCTAGTAATAAAATTATTCATAGTCAACATGGTTATGAGTTACAAAGAACAACTGCTACTGTTTATTAAAGATCCTTTTTGCTTTTAATTACAACTGTTATTTCTTGTCATATTGAAAATAAAATATAAAACTTTTGTCTCTGATAGTACAAGCAGATACGATTCACTCCTCAAGAATGTTTTTACATATAAGGTAGTGACCTTATTTCTCTTCTATTATCTACAATTTCATTTAGATATTCAATAAAAACGTCTTTATAAAGCTATATAAAATGATGATATTACAGTAGACGTTTTCCTTTACTGACAATATGCTTTACGTGAGTTGTTTTATTATACAGAAGCAAAAGTTAAGATAAATTATTACATGAATGTGAAGTATCAATCTTTTGGTAACGGAAACTAACTTCATAGTATGTATTAAACACAACATTTTAAAATTATGTAGTGGGAATTTTCATTAAAATTAATTTAATTATATAATGTATTAAGTAATAGATTAACAAAATATTTATTGATATAAACATATTTATACTCACTAATTTCATACTCGCTATAGTTTCAAAGAGGATTTAATAACGCACGAAAGGATGTGTCAGGGGCAGATAGGCAACCGGTGTATCATATGTAATGCAATTGTTGCCTACCCTACTAGGATACTATGTTTCAATATACGTGGGCAGATTTTCACTGACTAATATTTTTAAATTAGTAGTTTTTGTTGACGTCATACATTGTGAGACAAAGGATATTGAAATAAGTAACAAAATTACAAACCACCCACATTTCAAAACTGAGATCATTATTTTAATTATAAGTTTAAGGTGCCTGTTATTCAAAAGCTACACCATGTTTTTCTATTACTTTTATAAAAATAATAACTTTTGTACTGCAGTAGTTATAATACCTGTTTAATAATTGTATTTTAACTTAAGGAAAAATTAAGTGAAGTAAAATTTTATTATGAGGGTAAATTACTTGAAAAAATTAAGCGCCCCATTTTTTTTTAATTAATAATATTGATTTACAGTATTTTTAATAATTTTTTCTTTAGTTTAAAAAAAACATTATAGTTTTTACTTTTCATTAAAAAAAAGTAAAATTTCAATTCCATTTTATATTTTTGTAACTACGTATACACTTATTATATAGTGCACCCGATACAAACTATATTTTTAAATTAATATATAAAAAATCTATAATGTAAATTTATCTAGAGTATACACAGTGCAAGTTAATAGCATTTTATATAATGGTTTTTGTAATTAAAATTGAATTAATTCTTATCTGTAATATGTCCTTAACAAACACTGGCGTTAATGCATGTCAGATTTTTTTTTTTTTTTTTTTTTTTTTACAATACATTGTTAACATTGATGTTTTGTTTATAATGTCTTATAATTAACTCTGTTTAAATTAAAATAAACCAATGAAATATCTTATATTAAAAAAACAGGAATCTAACCATATTTTCGTTAATTTTCTCTTTCTTTCACGTACCGCACGGAAATAAAACACTTGCACGACTATAGACTGAAATTCATCTCTAAAATTGCAAGTTATTCATTTCATTTTGGTACATATTTGTTAAATTTCTTCAGTAAAATAAGGTCACATTTATTAATAAAATAATTAACGTATTAATTTGAACATTTTAAGAAGTAGAGCAGCTCAATTATTATTATTATTATTTTTTCAAATTACAACATAGAATATAAAAATTAAGCACTTCATAATTTAATTAATTACAAGTTTGCATGTTAAGTTGTCTACAATAATAATAATACAAAAATTAATATACGTAATACGAAAAATATAATCATGTATGCACACATTTTAACAACAGAAAAATTGATTCATTTTTTTAAAAGAATTATACTCTTTATGTTCATCCGATTAACCTAATTGAAAAATAATATCTACAAATATACTTTTACTTTCTTTTATTTTATTTGCACTTTTTCATGTTAAAGTATTTTTTTATGCGAACTACTTATTAACAGATGCAATTAAGAGAAAGGTCAGTAATGGCAATGAGCTACACAAACATTTATAACAAAAAGTCGTTGTGAAGTAAACTTTTTTATTTGCTCAGCAATACTCGAAGATGAAAAGGAATGTAAATATCTAAATATCATTAAATGTTACCATATTATGCAGATGCACAAAAAAAAAAAAAAAAAAAAAAAAAAAAAAAAAACTTTGTGTGTTATAATTATTCAGTCTGATCCTGTTGACCCGAGAAGCAAATTTTTTGAAAGAAGTTTAAGGTTGTAACCTCCAACTTTCACAGTTGATCACTATGTTATGATGCAAAGTTTTGTAACAAACTTCATCTAATTCACCTGAGTGACTTGTTTATTAATTTAGTAAGGAAAGATTTAATATCAACTACTCACCTCTACCTTTTACTTTATAGAAACAAACTTTAATGGTATTTACAATATATAACAACGAAATTATTTTAATATTCACACGTTGATTGTTTTTATATGAAAGTTGTATTTTTTTTATATATAAATTTAAAATTGTAATCTGATGAAATAAAATTATTAAATCTAAATTTTGTCATATTACTTGTCAAAAATAGATTTATACGTGTAAAATAATTGCGTAAAAACAATTGTAAAAAGTTCATGGAAAATAAAAAAAAATTAAAATTTTTATTGTTGGTGATATGGCTACATGAGGTTGTTTGAATTTAACTTTTCGCATCTAAATTGCATACTTAAAGATACTGTTAAAGATTGAATTCGTTTTTATTGCTTTTTTTTTCATCATTTAAAAAAAAGAAGATAAAAACCTGAATTCTTAACTATTTTTCAAACGAAAAATTTTTTTTTTTCACTTTTGTAAAAAATATACATAAACATTTATGTTACTTTATTTTTTATAAAAGTATTGAAATTTACAAATTTGAAAAATAGTTTCAACGTATCATACACATACAAATGTGTCACAAAATTTTATTCGATAATATTTTTATCCTCATACATTGTCGATATAACTTATTACTAACATTTTACACAGCATGTAATATCATACGTGACATATTTCTTTATTTTAACTGTCAAAATTTTCATATAAATTTAAAAACATTATAAACTAGAAAAAAAATTAAAAATCAATACATTTTAAAACAAAATAAGTTATATAGTATATATATTTTATTTTAAAGCATACTATAATTAAATTAAATTTAAATTTCGTATATTATAATTTGATACAATATAGAGGTGTCAAGGCATATGATGGCTTTTGGGGATACTAAATTATGGTCCATCCATCCATTACATTTAGCTGGCATGTGTCACAATAACTCATCATAACAATACCATCATGAATACAGTACTCTTTTATACCCAAGCAGGCATTTGTAATATAACATACGTACGCTGTGGTAAGCAATAAATATGCTCAAATTTAATATTAAAATAACACATTAAAATATAACGGGTGTATATAAAATATTTTTGATGATAATAATAAAAAAATATAATAATAAAATTAAACAGTTATGATATATATTTTTTTATGTTACTACAACATTTTATGCTATTCTCATAGTTTCTATTAATAAATGTAATGATAAACAAACACGTAATATTAAACGTTAGTGAAAAATAGTAAAATGATAATATTGTGTATATTATTATATTTATACAGAAATTATTGAAATTTGGATGACTTTTTATTCCCTATATATAATAGGTAAGTATTTATATATAACTATAAAATAAATAAGTTTAAGATCTGCTTCAGCCTTTGTCCCAACGATTCTACAGGTACGACAGTACACAAACGATTTTTTTTAAATTTCGAGTGTCATTTGTTCAATGTTAAAAGATAGGGAATTACGCCTAAAAATTGACAATCGATATTTCCGTGTCCTATCGTACCCATAGAATCGTTGTTTTGTCCATAATTAGCAATTTTAACATGAGTTATAAGACTCATATTAAAACTATGAACTTATATATTTCAAGACGTAATACTATGATGTTTTTTCCCTTTACCTGACCATATTTGTCATAATATCATGTCGTATTATAAATCATCAAACAGAAGAAAAAATCCGGTTGAATTTTTTCTTCCAAAAGTATATTTTGTATATTTATATAATATATGAGTGTGTTTATGTTAGTGTATATATTTATTTTTTATGTCATTTCTATGAAAGGAAATGCTTTACCAGGAAAAACTGTATAGTATAAAGTATACGTTTAAACTTTCAGTATTTTTCCAGATATAATATGTTATAGTTTTATTGACAAATAGACTAAAATTATATTAAAATTAAGGCAGTGAGATTAGTTTCCTTGTTTGTTTTTTTTGTTTGTTTCTTTACATGAATGTTTTTGACATTTTTTCTCACATCATTGAGCATAATTTGAAATGCCACACAAGTCTTATTTTGATATGTGTAATAATAAAAGTAAAAAAAAAAAAAAAAAAAAATGAAATGAAATAACAAGTTATCACTGTATTTATTTCTTGGATAAAAGTTGTAAACAAGGAAATTAATATTACAAAAAAATTATATTTTTTTTCAGACCATCAAACCATTAAAGATACAGTAGTTTTGAGGTCTAATATTTTCTATCTACATTTATGTCATGGTCTGTTAACGATGTATTTATTATAGGCTAAATGATGTTCTTTATGAGTGTAAATAAATAAATAAAAAAGTATATTCACGGTAATCTTCAAATGAGGAAATATACCTTTGACGTAGACTTATTATAAAGATCATTGAACGTATTATCACATGACATATTTTCACAATACATACATAAAAGTGTCCACAAGAACGTTTAACCTAGAAAAAAGTAACAAATTAGTCACCGAATGCAATAATTTGTTGACGTAATGGTACTACGAAGTTTTAAACTAAATATAAACTCCACATGTGTACTTTAGAAAAAAAAAAAAAAAAAAAAAAAACAGACGTCTGAATGTTTGCAGTTTACTTCAATAACATTTATTTATTTTTATGTGGTTTGTTTAACTCAGCTGAATGCCAAAGTAATATATTTTATGCAGTTGTACTGTATGCTATTACGTAATTTTTAAGTTATAAAAAACGTCTGTGTATATCAAAGCCACCTTATTATAATTGTTTGTAATGTATGTTTGTAAAGTAAAATATTTTTTTTCTTACAAGTACTACATTATAGTTGATAAAGTGTATTTTGTAAGTATTAAAGTTTTATACATGTAATTATTACAAATTTAAGGCTTTAAACGAGGAACTGTGGGGTTGTAAGTAAAGTAATGAAGGCAGAATATTATATATTTATTTTTATATACGATACGTATACAGGGATGAATAATTTTAGGGGTCTCCTCATACTCACATTTTTTATTTTTTATTTTTTTGCTCTCATAAGACCCCATGTTAATTTTTCTCCTCTATCTGATGATCACAGGTGCTATAATGTTTATCATAATTTTAAATGTTTTTAAAGGATAATGCAAGGGTTTAAAACAGAGCTAAATTTGGTATTTTCAAGTTAAAATCTTATACAAACATACTTCATAGCATGGATCTCATTGGTCGTTATTGTTGAAGGAGCTTTTCACTTATTGATGTTCATTTTCGTTACAACTTTGATTGTTATGTAATTTGAAACTACTGCTACTTTTTAATTTTTGTAATTTTAAGACAGCACTAAATTTAATTCCTATAACCAATTTGATAGCGAAAATATAAATATTAAATAAATAAAATCATTTTAGAAGAAAGGGGAAAAACACTTGAAACTGTGATTTAAACATAAAATTCTAACAATAAATTTTATTATTTTATTCTATATTATATGCAATAATAATGACAATCATATAAATTATTACTTAAAATACTAAAAATAAATGGAACCTTTAACTATAAAGTATTTTATAAGTGAGAATACTTTACCTTTTAACTACCTATATATTTAATAAATAAATGACATTAGAAAGAAAGACTTTTCATGTAATCGTAATAATGTGAAGTGTGTATTAAGTTCAATATACTCTATACTGGTAGATCTTTTATTGCTCAATTTCGTATTATAGTAAAACTTGGCACCACAAACCGGGGAAATTTTCCTCTATTCTTTCCTCATAGACGACATTTATGCTGGCACCAATTGATACACAAAGAGTTTTTTTTTCTTTTTTTTTTCCTCGTTTTATTATGACAAAATAATGTGCTTAAAGATATCAATCAGATTTTGTAACCTTTAAGTAATGTCTAGTCTTGCTGAAATGTAATACTACTTTTATTTTATAAATTACAAAGAAAATATTGGAAGTAATAAAACCTTTAACATTTTATTTAAGTACTACAATTATCTAAAGTTTAAAAATAAAATACTTGAATACACGATAGCTATATCAATATATTTTTTTTTCAATTCAAAGGTTGTAAAGATTAAAACCAAATGTTTAAAGTGACATAAGGGAAGTCACTAATAATAATAGTAACTGAAATATCTGGGTTTGCGTCGCTGAATTTTGTTAAAAAAATACAAATTTTTTGTATTAACCTTAACTTATTTAAAATTAATAATAAAAAAAAAAATCACTGATATATCTGCCCTTGAATGAAACTCATGTAAAAAAAAAATGGATAAATATTATGAAATTTAAATTGTTACCTAATTAGTTTTTATTTAAAACTACATATAAAAATAAACTAAGCTTAAATATTAAATTTTTAGGTTATTGGTTATTTGAAAGGTATAGTGTAAAAAACTAAAAATTAACAATTATTTTTAATGTTTTAAAATAAATAATTTACGCGTATAAAATAATTTAATACAATATTACTATTTGTTAATAATATTAAAATTTAATTATAAAGTTAAAAATGATAAATATGTAAAGGATATTAAATTGTTTTATAGCATCATTAAAATAGATATAATTTTAGTAATTAAATACAAAATTCATAGTTTTATATGGACAAATGTAAAAAATAGTTATTCTAATAAAAATTTATACTACTGTGTCGACTGTAGATGAAAATTACACATTTTAAACACAATAATTAAAATATTCAGTATGATCAGATTTTAAACATAATTATTTTTTTGAATTATTTAACAATATTAAAGTATTTATTATTATTTTACGTATTAAGGGTTTTATTTACGCTTCGATTATAGACAACATTTTGTTATTTTAGTGTCATAATTCAATAATTTTAGCTCGCGTAAGATTCAATAAATTGTTAACTGTAAGTCAGTAAATTTACTTTTATTTAAATTAATATTGTAGACATTTTGTCGATAGATCGAAATCAAAGACGTCTTTTCTGAAGATCAATTTTCGTAAAAAAAAAAAAAAAAAAAAAAAAAAAAAAACTGATTTCAAACGGCAGACTTTTTGCCATTAGTAATCTATAAAGTAAATATATTTGTAATATATACACTCAAAAAAAGAGTGCATTACTTCAGTTACGAATCCTGACTTATTTGAGATAAACGCTTTTGAGTTATAATGAACAGCCACAATAATGCATTTTAGTGAATTATTGACAATAGCTATTTTAAGTTGTTTCCAGTTTTTTTCGGCTATTTTAAGTTGAAATAGCTATTTTTAATAATGTGCTAAATGCATTATTTTAGCTGCTCATAATCATAATATCTCAAAAGTGTTTATCTCAAATAAGTTAGAATTCGTAACTGAAGTGCACACTTTTTTTGAGTGTATTTCATGCTTTTATATGACAACAATGATTTACTTAAAAATATTTTTAATCATTAAAGAATATAAAAACTATTTATAATTTTATTCATTTCTAATTTACCTACAGTGTTAATTTTAATTTATACAGTAAGTCACCAAGTTAAACTTATTTTACTAATAAAATACCTTACTATTGTTTTAGATTTATTTAATTAAATTCCAATAGGTAAATTATTTACAGTCAGCAATAGTGAAAATCAAAATTTAAATCCTTTCTTGTATTATTTGGATATTTGATGTTATGTCATTAAGTATCAGCAACATTAATGTATTGTAACAATGCATGAGCTTTGTAGAGGTATGTGTGTGTGAGAGAGAGAGAGAGAGAGAGACAGAAAGAGAGAAAGAGGTGATATTACACAAAAGCTCATTTCATCGTAACTTTAATTTCCTACACTATATAAATCATTCATTTGTTTTGTGGGAGAGCAGCTGATGCCGCGAATTTGATGTAAAATAAATCTACACTGAAAGAAAATATTTGGTTTAGATAAATGTAAACAACTGAAGTGTAACTTAAAATTTATTGTTATTGTCCATAAACAGTTTTTTTAATATTTTATTTTTACTGCTTCTACTTATTATTTAACTTACATTGTAAAAATTTAATGTTTTCAAAACATTTTTTAAATAAATGCCTATGATTAAACATTTAAATAATGATAGATATAATAACAGTGCTTGGTACGATTCTTCCTAATATATATATTATTTTTTGTAAGTTTTATAGAACCAATGTTTTGTAAAAACATTAGTCTTAAAATATAATGTACTCATTAAAATATACATAGTAATAAAGCAATAAGAATACTCAAAATATTTTTACGGTGAAAATATTGCACAAATTTTAAACGTTAAAAATTATTGTCGATATTTCATAGTACAATTATTGCTAGTCTTTATGGAATATAAAATACATATTTTCATATTTCTTATATCATATTTGCATTGAAATCTGAAAATATATTTTTCAGTGTTTTTATAGCTATAACTTCAGATTTCAATAAAAACAAAGCCTCTTTTTTTTTTCATTCTTTTGTATGTTTTATATGTGATTTATAGATAATGAGTTTGTAAAACAACGATAAATTTCTCAGCATAAAACAATACACTGTCGCTTTTTATTGTTTTCAAAAAAAAATAAAAATTCTCATTTCACATTTGTTTACATCAATAAATTATAGATTGCTTTTAATACTTAAATATCTCCCTTGCCACACACTTAATCAAGCCTTCATTTTCATTGTTCATGTACTGTGTATGTTTAAAATGACTGCTACTAGCTTTTTTAGTCAATTTATGTCACTCTTGTATGTTTATAAATACGTCATGCAATTGCTGCTATATTTGGTAGTTTTCAAAATTATTAATTGTAGTTTAAAATGTTTTGAGTTGATGGTGTTTTTGATAGTAATCATAGAGGCAGTGGCGTAGCCAGGATTTTGCTACCAGCCTATATTGAGAGTGGGTAAACGGAAAGGGGAGGACCCCCCCCCCCCGCCCTCTACCTATGCTTTTTCAGACCTGACGGGGGAGGGGGGCCCGGACCACGAACCTTCCTGCATAAACCCCAGTGTAGAGGTCTTACACATTTTTTTAGAAACTTTTTAGCTATGACGTTATTAAAACAGCTTTTTAAAATAGACTTCCGATTTTCAAAGAAACCCCTATTTGCTATCATATCTGAAATTTTAATGTATGTATTCAAATTTGATTTCAAAGTTAAGTTTTTTACAGTTATTATTGGAATAAGTAAAGAATTTATTTAAATTATATCTCTTTATTAAGACAAATATAGACTATTAATTTAATAAATTTATTAATTAATAAATAAATAAATCAAAACTATTTTTAAATCAAGTAATGACTTTAATGTCATTTTTTCTTTTTGAAAATTTTTAAATCATAAAATAGAGAATGATTTTAATATTATATAAACGTGTACAGTATATGTTGTTGAATTACAAAATAGCTATAAATAATTACATTACTTAACGTTACAACTCTAGAGCTCATGGTTTAAAAGTTGTTCTACGGTCAAGAGTGAACACTAGTGATAAAAACTCAATGAATGTATAAAGTATGTAATACATTACATAGAACAATACTTTTTTTTCTCTCTCTCTCTCATTGAAGCTCAATATTTATTTCAATGACTATTCACAATTAACAACCATTTACTTGACCAATTATTCATGTATTACCTCTTTTATTAGACTTGTATAGTTATTTTATTTAACTTGTATTACATTTACCGTACGACAATTATTATTTAAACAATGAATTAAATATAAAATATTTTCTCTTTATTATCTTCTCTAGACTTTTTTGGATCATTCTAAAAATATTTAAATTTGTTTTGCTTAATTATTTTTTGTTGATTATAAATTTGTATTTACTATGCAATTTAATCGTAACAAAACGATTGGTGAAGATTTTGAATGTACTTATTTTTTGTTGAAGTAGTCAAGAAATAAAAAAACGGCACATTTTTATATTCTTGTGTATCTTAAGCACAATGAGACTTGAATTATCATATTTCTCCATTATATTTTCCTAAGATAATGTAAAGTAATTTCTTATCACAGTAGCTGTACCTAAACGTACTCTCAATTGAATGGAATTTTTTACCTTTCAATATCATGTTCATAATATTTATTAATGTTGTTCTTAGGAGAACAATTTGGACATAGTAACACATTAATACGAATCGAGTGTATCTTTCAATGTTTACATTATAACCATGCTTTTCCTTTGAATAAGGAATTTTTACACTAGATTAAAGTAACATTTTTAATATTCCAAAATATGTATATTTTTTAATTCCAATTCAAAATATGTTTATTCATTTCTATCTCCACAATCATATACAAAACAAGTACAGCGAGTTATTTTAAAAACGAGACTCAAATGATTTTTATTGCACCAATATGTTTTTTTTTTTTTTTTTCTTTTTTGATGATGCATAACATTATAAGAGAGGTGTTTACTGCTACACTTCTCCACCTTTTGCTTGACTTCTATCATGTTTTGATGATTGAACTGGTCAAGACAGGAAACGAGTTAACTAAGGTGATGATTAAACATCATATATGCAAATTAGAGAGAAGGAACAATGGATGGGCGAGCACATTTTGGTGTGCTTTGATAGAAGTCAAGTAAAAGGCGGAAAAGTGCAGCAATGAAAACGTATCTTTTATTGTAATGCGTCAACTCGTATTGGCTTTGTTTTGTTTACTTTGTTTTATTTACTTTACCGCGCGAACCCACAAGTTATCCACTCAATGGAATGGTACTTATAGGCATAGGTGGAAGGAAAAGTCTATGCGGTAAAAATACGTAAAATCTTTTGAGTCTCGTTTTTAAAATAGCTCGCTGTACATCAGCAGGTCCTTGTTCAACATATTATAAAATAATGATAGTCAGACTTACACACTAAAAATAATGCACTATGTGAGCGCTAGATAAGAAATATCAAACTTTAATATTATATATATATTTTTTTTCATATGTCATATTATTATTTATTTAAGATCTTACTATATCTCATTAAATCGATTTGATTGATTAAGATGCATTATAAAGTATCTAAAATATTAATGACACACACATGTAATAAAATAGCATGGGATACAAAGCAAGAATGTAAAACCAACGATAAACCATGTAACCACAGTAATGTAAATGTACCACAAATCACTCGAGAGCTAATCAATCTATTATTAATTAAACTAATTAAGAATTACTCAATATAATTGACTGTCAGAAATTAATTATTTTAATAGTAAAGATAGAATATTGCACTTTAAACTAATTGAAGTTTTATTATTGACATTATAATTATATGATTATTACTTTGAGAATAAATTTTAATTAACATTAATCTATTAAATTTAAGCTTCACACCCTAAGTGATAATTTTAGATCAAATAACAAAGTAACTATGCAATATGACTACTATATTATTACAGTTTTTATTAAAATAACTATATACGTAAGTTCATATATATATACGGGCAGTTTTCAAAGAAAAATGGCATGCAAAACTAATCTTCTATGTAAATGTTAATCCTAGTTACCTAGTTTATTGCGCAGCTTTAAATTTCACTTTGTATTTTGAGAAAGCTACATTATATAAATTCCCACAAGATACAAAAACTCAGATACGAGGAAAAATAAAATGTTAATCATTTTGATATAAAAAGCTTTTTACGTTGAATTTCTTAGCACAGTTATTTCATATATGGCTTTGATAAAAGTAAAACAAATATATTATAGATTATACTAGCAATGAAAAACAGAAATAAAAAATAATAATACAAATTATTTGTTAAATATCAAGTCAGGTAAAAATACACTGTACAGTATAAATAGAAAAAAACACAGAATAGTTAATAATGCATGTATTAAAATATATTTGATAATAATAATAATAATAGTAATATAAGTTTTAAATTTAGTAAGAAAGCCACCAAGTAGTAATAATTCCCTCTATTATACTGTATTTACAAACTTTTCTTCTAAAACTTTTAATCCCTTCAAAACATAATTTATTTGAATAGTAATAAAATTATGCTAAATAAAATATTTTATTGCCATTGTTAATTGCATTTTATATATATAGTAAAATATTCTTCATAATTATTATAAAACAAAATGTTCAATAGAGCGAGTAATTAATTTTATTTTTTTTATTGATTTATTAAATAAAGAGTACAATATTCTCACATTAAAAAAAGGTTTACTTGTTTACGGTCGACTAAACACTTTAGAGCTTACTGGCTTATGAAAGTCTCAATGAAAATTAAACAATAGAAAAATGAGATATGACATATTATTATTTTCTTTGTGTACATTATTTTATACTTTAAATACTTTTTTATTTTTAATTGCATTCTATAGAATTGGAGTTTTTATTATATTATTATTTAAAAAAAATGGGTTTTTTAAAGTATGGGAATTGAATGTTTTTCAATATAATTAAGTATAAAGGGGAATTATATAGTAACAGTATAAAACATCATATCTTTAAAAAACATATTGCTACATTCATAATATTTATTAATAAAATATAGTAATTAATTAAGGGATATTAGTATGTTATTTTCCAGCAGAAAATGAATGACAGTTTTTGCTTTAATTTGTTTCATATTTTTTAATTAATAAATTTAAATAAGACTTGTAAGTAAAATTAACTTTCATTAAAAAAATGTCACTTTAAAATTGAAGATTACTATGTAAAAATGAATTATTTACACTATTTTATTCCAAGTTCATGAAAACATATTTTATTTTACATTTCGAACTGTAATCTTTAGTTTAATTTATAATCGTATAACTTTTTTTTATCGAATTCATTAAAGTAATAACATGTTTATAAATGTGATTGCATGTTATAGGGTTGAAAATTATATCATAGAACTTGGTAAACACATATTGTATATGAAACAATATTATATAGAATTATTCTGTGATAAACAATTTAGTAATTTCTATTATTTGAACCCCTTTACATTATCAGTATAAATACGATAGTTGTTGGTCTAGCTTTCAATAACAAAACACAGTAGAAACACAGAGTAAAACAGAGGGATAAATTGTATCGAAATAGTTTGTAAGTAAACGTTTGTAATGTTCAATTTTGATTGACATGATTGAATCTTCTGCTTTCAACTCCCAGAAAGTAAAATCTTCCAATACATATTTTTTTAAACATAAATATTAAATATTTTATTTTGAAAGTATAAAAAGGTTTAATTTCACTGTAAAAACGACTTTTTTTTATTCTAATTGTAAGTGACGATGATTTAATAAAAGTAATATTATATCGATGACCCATCACATTTTATCATTAAGAAAAAGGAATGCAAATTTTAATAAATTACATTTCATTTCATTTCATTTTGCTTCATTTTTTTTTATTTGTTTTTTTTTTGGTGCTATAAATTTATAAAAATATTATGTATTTTATGAGAAACCGCGTACTATGAACGTATAAATGACCTTAATCGCATTTCAAAATTTAGTTAATTAAATTGTATTCATTTGTATGTATTTTTGTAATCAATATGTACCAATTAATATTATGATCAATAAAGAAACTGAAATAAAACGGTTTTCAGCAATTGTTACAAAATCTTTACTTATTAATAATTTATATAATTAAAATTGCAATTCCTTTAATGGTAAGACATTTGTTTTGTACTATTTTTAACAAAGTATAGTTGCAAAGAACTAATATCCTACAAATTATTCATGTGGAAACTATTATAACTAAAACAAAGCAACGAATTCATATAAGAAATGCATGTAGTAATAATATGCAAAATATGCTTTATAATATAGATGCAGTAAAGAAAAACTTATACCACCTAGATAAGGAATGCTAAAAAGACGCATAAAAGTATAACCTCTAGATTTTCTCTGCATTGTTGTTAGAAATAACTTTAGTAACAATTTAATGTCAAATGTCCGACATATATAAGGCAAGTCAACAGTTCAAAATTAGTGTTTATGTTCCATTGTCGTAATCATAACAAAGTTTAAACCTAATGTAAATAAGTGGAGGTCAAAAGTGATAAAGTAACTTTGTAAAGTGCATGCATGTCTAGTGTCACTGCATTGTTATCATAACTCTCTTTGTTGTTCAAATGGCTTTTAAGTCGAATACAATAAGATACAAAATATTTATAAATGTATTGTACATAACTCTATTTAGATTGTTATAATGAAACAAATTAGAGTACTTATTTCAATTTTTTCATGTTGGGTTTGTGAAGAGTTAAATATATAATATATATATATATATATATATATATATATATATATATATATATATATATATATATATATATATATATATATATATATATATATATATATATATATATATATATATATATATATATATATATTTGCCAATTGCAATCTCTGTACTGAAATTGTGTTGTTTTCATTAAATAAGAGTAAGTATAATTTTTGAAAGCATAAATTCAGTCCATGAAACTAATATTATTTTTCAATGATTTTCCTTTTAATGAAAATTACCAAAACATCATACATACGTTTCCCTAATAGACCGTACCCATGCAGAGATAATAAGTAAACATTCACTGGTGGAGAGTAAATATTTGAAACTTTTAATCCCTGGTATAGAATTTGGGATAATTTTAGATACTCTCTACGCATTAGAGTTTCATTTAAAAACTTGCTTGTTTAGAGATATTGCATGTAATATTTGGTGTTTAGAAGTTTGAAACTACTAGACCCTACTATAGTTTGTATTCTAAGTGTAATTCAACATATTTTGGTATGCATTTCATTAATTGACAATAAAATTAAACTTCATAAAATCACGTAGAGATTAATAAAAAAAAACATATGTAAACAATTAGAAATTCAAATTACAATATTAGAGCAAATAAAATAAAATAAGTTTTAAAACACATACAGTGTCAAGTTAAAAAATATTACTTTTGGGATTTACCAGCAGGAGTTAAGGTAAAAGTTAAATTTGTATTAAAAAGGTAAGAAGTTTAAATTGACTCAATTAAAGTTTACTTGCAAATACGAATGAGCAGCAAGCAAGCAGGCAGTGGGTTGTTCTCTCGTAATTTAGGAAGTCTAAGCTCATTAAGGCGAGCAGCTCCCAAAGGCTCTCTCTCCCTCAACTCTGTCTCTCTCTATCCCTACTTCTCTCTCTTATGTTCTCTCTATCCCTCTTTTTCTCACCTTGATCTCTCTCTCTCTCTCTCTCTCTCTCTCTCTCTCTCTCTCTCTCTCTCTCTCTCTCTCTCTCTCTCTCTCTCTCTCTCCGTGACACATTTTCTCTCACTCTCTGCATTGGTTCTCATCTCTCTCTCTCTCTCTCTCTCTCTGTCTCTCTGTCTCTCTGTCTCTCTCTCTCTCCCTCCCTCTCTCTCCCTCCCTCTCTCTCCCTCTTTCTCATTATCACTATCACTTACCAGCTACCATTACGAGTTTTAGCTTAGACAAAATAATTCAATTAAACTTAGATTTCCTGTTTGTTTTTTTATGTCTGGAATAAACTTCTTGTTTTCATGACTACAGGTTTTGCAATTCAAATTTAATATGTAATTTATATAACTTAACAAAAAAAAAATAATAATAATAAAAAATAATAAAAATAATAAATATGATATTTGATATAAAACATCATTTTGTTTGAGATTCATATTATGGTAATTTTCTTAATGTAGCTTAGAACATAACATTAAAGATTTTCAAATAGTAAATATAACAACTATTTTCTTTTTATAAGAATAGACTTTATCTGAATATTTTACTTTTTTTTAGTTGTAGTATTTGGATTTTTTTTTTTTTTTTTCAGTATTCCTTCAAAGATTTAGGGATACAATAGCTCAAATTGTCTATAATAATAAATGTAAAGCAGTTTAGTTGATAATCTATCCAAAAAGGTAAAAGTGAAAGACTACTCGATTTAAAATAGCTCAAAATTGAGCTTCAGATGCAAATACTCTAAATTCACAATTATTTTTTTCTTTTGATTAAGGTATATTTTCAAAATTCAATTTTCAAATTTCAAAATTCATAATATTATAGAATTATAATAATAATTCAATATAAATGAAATTTTAACTAAAATTTAAAAGTTTCGTGGCAGTAACATTTCTTACCATATTATTTGCTAGAAAATTTCATTAGTAATTTTACGTAATTAGAGCAAATATGTCTTTTAGTTAGAGAGCGATATGTAGTTTAGACTCGGGGCGGCAAAACGATCGATGTTTTTACCCCTGGATATGAAGGGAGATGGGGTTGGGGGGGGGGGGGTAGGGTAGTAATTAGCTCAAAGTGTGCGAGAGAAACGCACTTGCGGCCTCGTCGCATTTCAATATCTCTCGCCAAATTACCACCAAATTCTAACAAACAAAATGAAAAACCCCTGTCTCATAATTAGTGTTAATTATATAATAAACTTTTATTGTAGTTATTACTATGTAAATATATTCAAATTTAAGTGTTTCTTACAAGATGAATAAGTAGTAGTATTTTTAATGCAGAGAAATGAAATAAATCAAGTGTATATTATACAAACTTTAAGACTTAATATGAACATTTTTAAAGAGGTTTAGAAGACACTTGTCAATTTTAATTATGTCAATAATTTATATCTATAATCACTAATCAATAATATTAGTTAGGACTTACAACATTGACGTTTTATTTCTCATTAATTTTTAATCAGTAACTATATAAAAGCTTTCATAAAATATATAGCATAAAGAAGAGAAATGATTTTTGCTATAAAATTTTTGTATAATAGGTTAAATTATAATAATAAATTACACTGAAAAAAAAATCTGAAGAGACTATTATTTAAAAAAAAACTTACTAAACATTTTATGCATTGTCTCTAAGAATTCATGTTTATACATCAAACTCTAATGCATAGACAGTGCCTAAAATTATTTAACATCCAATACTAGAGATTCTAAATAATTAAAAATGTAACTCTCTACCAGTAAATGGGTACTGTTTACTAGTGAAATGGGTATGGAGCGTGTTTAAGTAGTACCCATATATCACTGGTACTCATTATACTTGCATTGATACTAAAAGTTAGAATTGTAGTAAAAATAAGCACAATCAATGCATTTCAAAGTTACTCTATTATAAAAATTTGTGCGTTGTGAGTAAACATTTATTTTCTAAGTGTATGGTGTTTTTGTCAAGCTATGATATCAATTTCAATTTCAATATGTATTTAAAAAAAATTAAATCAAATAAGTTCTCTACTTTTTATAATCATAAATAACTTCACTTGAGCAACAAAATTCTGTATATTATTGTTTCAATTAAAGAAATAGTGAAGTATTTTCTTTGTATAATAATTAATCTTTACTTTGATTAACTAGGTCCTAGGATTTAGAACTTATTGAAAATCCTATCAGATTTATGTATAGAATATACGTAATTAACGCAATCCCTTGTTACTGCTGTAAGTATATTTATTGTATTTTGCCACCTTGAATAGAACGGAGATGTAAATAATGACGCGAGCACACTCACCTAAAACAAAACAGAAAAAAATTAGTTAGAAAATATAATAATAATTGTAAACATTAACAAGTTTCGTCACAATGCACAATTCATACGTCATAACTGAAGTAAAATGTTACTACCAAAAAAAAAAAAAATAATAATAAAAAAATAGTAATAATAAAACATAAAGATATAGTTTATGAATAAATAATCTTCTTTTAAGTGTACATTTCTGTCCAAATCTATAAACACAAAGTTTAAAATGCACATCTTTAAACTTGTGTTAAAAATTCAATCTTATTATTTCTTTTTCTTTGTAAGAAAGGTATAAAAAATAATTTATAAACTTTCTCATAATGTACAGTGAACACTTTTTTATAGTCTTTTGTTTTAGTTTGGGATCTCTCTCTCTCTCTCTCTCTCTCTCTCTCTCTCTCTCTCTCTCTCTCTCTCTCTCTCTCTCTCTCTCTCTCTCTCTCTCTCTCTCTCTCTCTCTCTCTCTCTCTCTCTCTCCATCTTTGTCAAGCGTTTCTATTCTTATCACTTGTCACAAAATTTCAACCTTTCAACTAACCACAGTAGCATAAGAAAGAAAAACGTCAAAAAGTTACATTCAATCTTTTTTCAAATTCCCTTTCTACTTAATTCATTTTCTTTATTGTCAAATTTAAAACCATTGAATATATATATATATATATATATATATATATATATATATATATATATATATATATATATATATATATTATATTTACGTATATAAAAAGTGTTCAAAGTTAATACTGCGAATAAATTAAATTTGGCTATTATCATGTAGAACATTTTTAGTGTTATAAAAATTTAATGTTTTATTTTATAGCTGTCACTTTTAATTTTATACTTTTTATTAACATTTTTATATACCGAATATTTTAACATTATTTTATTTTATTAGTACTTTTAATTTAGTTTCAAATTAAAGGGTTTTAATTTTATTGATATGGACTGATATAAATAGAATTAAGTATAATATTATGAATGAACAATTAAAAATAAATGTTGGAATTTGCGTCTACGCATAATAATAATGTATGAATTTTTAATTTCAACTTAAACCATTTTTGTTACAATAAAAAGAATCATGTTGTTAAATAATAATTTTATCGTAAGCATATAATAACAAATTTTTATATGCTTTCAAATTTCTTAACAGTTTGCAGGTCTAACAGAATTTTGAAATTGAATATGAATATATAATGTGTACAAAAATAACTTCTAGAAACATTAATTTTGTTTATAAGTTCTGTTTAATTAACTATTTATGTAGTTACATAAATGCAGCAACTACGCATTGCATAAAATACGTGACTTGTTTTATGCATATAGGTATTGATGTTATTTATTGTTTCTCATATAATATATATATATATATATATATATATATATATATATATATATATATATATATATATATATATATTCCAAATAATCTTTAAATTAGATCAGTACTCTTGAAAGCAAATTTAGGACTTGTAAGAAAATCAAATTGTCGTATTTTGCGGTACGATCGTAAAAGAAGATAAAACAAAACGATCTTTGAAAAAAAAAAGTGTACAGTATAGTCTTAAAATCAAGATTATATTTCTGATCTGATATAAAAATAAAATCAGTGTCCACTAGCTGTGTAAATTAAAATCGTTAAAGTCAAAAGAAGTTTTTGTAAAGTTTAATTTAGCTTATTGACGACAGTTAAAGAACAAGAAAAGAAAAGACATAATATTATTGAAGTTAAGGCTATTTTATCAATATTTAAAACACAGTTCTCAGTTTTTTCATAGTAAATAAGTCCTAAATAAAATAAAACAAAAAACAGAATATTTTCGACTGTTATTATTTTAATTTTTTTATTTCCTAAAACTTGTAATATTAAATGAATATTAACTTTAAATTAAACAACTTAATAATAATTAGCTTTAAATCACTTCTTTTAATCTTTCATAATACTTCAAATTACACAACTAATAATTTTTTTATTTAACTTAAATGATATAATTATAGTGTCTAGAACAGAAGTCAAATGAAAATAATAATAACTTATTCTTTTCATATGCAGATGTAAACAAATTTACTTTTAAAAAATAAAGTTTTTGCATTATAATTGTATTTTATTATATTCACAAGTTAGTAGCATAATAATAACTTTAAGTATAGTTTACATTAATGTACACTAATGCTTAAGTTTGCACTCAGAAAGTTTTGTTGTGTGTTTTACTTGGCGACTGCACAAATTACTCTACAGCAAAACTACGTCTTATTGTTAATATGCATCAAAGTGCAGTGAACCACACGGAGAAAAAACATGTATAATTATCATGTTATAAACATTTGTTTACTTGTCAACATAATTACATTGCAGTATATATAAATCTTTATTTAAATGCGTAAGATGTAGCATTTGATAAAAATAAATTTTATTCCACTATATAAAACTTAAAGAACGATTATATATTGTCATATATATTTATTTAACTATTTTCATATAATATTAAGCATGATATAAAATAAAATAGGTTAAAAATAAGCGACTACAACAAATTTAAATTTTACTGCTTTTAAAATAATTAAAAACTTTTTTCCTCTCCTTAAAAAAAAATATATATTTATATAATATATATTATATATATATATATAAAGTGCAATGCCTAAGATAATGTTAGTGCATGATATTTTACTAATATTCGCAAGGAAACTGAGTATTTTATTCAAAATACAGAATATAACTTTTATTAAAAGCCATTTTAAAAATACAAGTTTTCAAGTATATTTTTCCAACAATTCAGTTTTTTTACTTTACTTTACAATATATATATATATATATATATATATATATATATATATATATATATATATATATATATATATATATATATATATATATATATATATATATATATATCGACTGTTACTACTACACGTTGTTTTGAGCGTAACTTTCAAATTAAATTGAATAACAGAATGTCAAGCCCGCTGTAAAGTTTTTTTCGTTTTCATTTGTTACCTTTTTTTTCCTTTCTTCGTTTGATCAATCAACTAAAAAAGTTTATTTTCTTTCTTTCTTTTGTTTGAATTGCACGTACATACAGTACGCTACGCACCACGACAAAAAAAGTGACGTCACACCATTCGCTTGTCACATTAAAAAGTCACATACATACAATCACCGTCAAATTGAGTTTGACTTATAAGCGTGGATTTTTATATGAATTGACTGAATATATATATATATATATATATATAAACGTGCAACAAATTCTTATATTTTCTGTTACTTTGTAATTGGTAAGGGAAATGAAATGCTTACTTTAGTATGCAAATTTGATTGTCCATTTGCAATTTCTTATCATATAAAATATTGCTAAATTATTTTAGATTATTTTGCAATGGTTGTTTTACACTCATAAAAATAAATACGGAATAATTATGCTAGCTCAATTTTAGCATCATTTATTGATAACAACATAATTTATGCTACATTAAATAATAATTATGGTATACAGCATAATAAATATATTGTACAGCATACTTATTTAAATTATTCCAAAATTTCAAAAATGACATAAATGTAAAGATTAATTATGTAATCAAAAAATGCCTATCTGGTTAATATTTTGAATATTTGTTATTTAATAAATTACTCGAGTAATGCGAAGATCGCAACGCCATAATAAAACATATAGTTGATCTTAAAACCCTTATTAAACTATCTCGGTAATCTTGAAAATGCAGGTGTGTTATTATACGGCACTGTAAAGCTCGCTTAGGCTTAAGAAAGAAATTACATTTTAAAATAAAACTTAAAGACGTAGAGTCGAACACCTTGAACAAAAAAACTGTCTTATATCATATAACATACTTAATTATCAACGTCGATTTGGCTGGAGTCATTGATTTCTAAATTTTTTTCCATTCACAAAATTGCAGCTGCGGGTTTATGACGTCACAGCTCGCCTATTTCCACCCACGTGGACTATTGAACTGTGACGTCATAAACCCGCAGCTGTCATTTTGTGAATCGATAATAAATTAGAAATCAATCACTCCAGCCAAATCAACGTTGATATTTAGGTATGTTATACATGTTTTTTCTTTGTTTTTTTTTAAGGTATTCTACGCCTATAGTTTATAAAAATTCGTTTTATATTTATAAAGTTTTAGAAATGTTATAAAAGTTTTGCGTGGTATTGTATAGGACATTAAGTAAGTCTATTGTCAAGTAGAAATGGCAAAAACAATATCAATGATGAATTGCTCTACTCTAGTGACTGAGCTGAACTGAACACCTATACTGAAGTCAATATTTTTCTATCTCCACACCAAATCCTAATGGAATCGCTTTCATTTTTTATTTTTATACTTTTTATTTAACTTTGTAACTTTTATTATAAAGAATGAATACCTTCATTTTTCAAATATATTCAAAATGAAGTTATAACCAATGTATTTTAATCTATGCGTTGTTCATTTTTGACATATGAAATTTATTATTTAAATATATAAAAATATATATATATATTTTGTACTATTTTTTTTATTATTGAATGGAATTTAATTTCCTATTTTGACTCTTTAAATTTTATTACATGTAAATTAATTTTTTATGTTTAAAAATAATAATAATAATACTGGTATTTCACAATTTACTAATTAATTTTTCATTAAAATTAATTTCCTTTTATTATCTGTAATTTAAAATTTCTAATAAAGCCAATTATTTACTCATTCTATTAGATTCTGACAACATTATAACAAATAATAAAAAATAAATGGAAAGCAATCATATATAAAAAAAAAATCAAATATCGTTCTGTGCTATCTTTTTTTTTTTACAGTTATATTTCTATTACAGTCATTATTGTGTAATTTACTATTATTATTTTGTATATATTTATACATATATATACAAAAATAAAATTTCATGTTGTTCAATTTTGTTTGGATATCAAATAAAATTTTTTTTATATAAATATGTATATAGAAAAATACTGGGAGTATCTGATATTATAGGGTATAAAATATAATATTTATTTAATAAAATACTATAATAATAATAACAACAACAACAGAAAAACATACAATAAAACACAACTGGCAACTTGTATGTGTGGTGATTTTCACGAGAGAAAAAAATATTATGATTTTAACTTGTAAATACGAGTATTATGTGTAAATTTTTATTTGCTAGATATATGTAAATTAATTGTTATATATAAATCCTGAGTATATCAATAGACAGTTTTTGTTTTTTTTAATAATAAAGACAATTTTAGAGTACACACGATGGTGAAAATATATTTTACCATTCAAATTTAGCGCACGTTTTTCACTGGTAAAATTTATTATCACAATCGTGTATACATAAGTTTCAAACCATCTTAATGTTAATTATTTCTATGTATTCAAACAATTATACGTATGTGCAAGAAAAACACGTGATTGGTCCACTTATTTAAAACTATGAGTATTGTTTTTTATTTATAGGGGTTCTTTCTAAATATAATCATTTTTTTAAGATTATGTGCATGGATAAAAGAAATTATGTAATTTATATCACGTAGAATACTGTAGATGCTGCTATTTTGGAAAACTTTTTATGTCGTACAACATATTTGTTAGGATACGTAAAATAATTATTATGCAATATAGCATAAATTATGTTTTTACCAATAAATTTAGCACGATTATTACGTATTTATTTTTTACTTTCTTAGTTCCTTTACATTATCCATAGCCTGAGGCCTAATATGAGGGTATAAAGAAAAAAGGTGAAAAAAAAATCATATAAAAGGGGTATGTATGCAAATAATATGAATTGTTAACTTATTCATTACAATAAAAATAAAAACAACAATAGATTTTTATGTTATCTCAAGCTCGAAATGTAGATCAGTTTATTTTAGTGCGTAGTTTCACTCACATTCTTAACTTCTATAACAGAACGGAAACTGGCATTACTTAATCATGAGTTTGGCGGGTGAAAGTTTTTTTTCTCTCTCATTCTCTCTCCTCTTTCTATCAGATATTAACACTGGTCGGTCAGAAACTTTGAGCAAATTGTTCGCTTCATCGAGCGGATAGGGAAATAGCCACTTAAAACAAAGCTTGTTACACGGAGAAACAAAAATAACATCGCTTGATCATGGCGAGACTTTAATTATTCAAAAAAAAAAAAAAAAAAAAAAAAAAAAAAAAAGTGAACTCCCTATTTTTCTCTTTCTTTTTTTTTCTACTGGTGTCTAATGGAATTAATTAGCAGAAGTAATTATTATTAATTTTTAATAATTAATATTACTTTTTACTTGCCTTTTATTTTGCCCATTGCATTTTTTTCTAATTGCATTTATTTTATGCAGTATACTTTGTGTAAATACAATTAATATTATTAATTAAAGCAAGATAAAAAATACAATGTATGCATTTATTTATCTTTCTTTATGTCCATTAAGATAAAATTGTGTTATTTCTTCATTATTATTTTCTTGTAGAGTTTAGGTGCCGAGTAAGGAGTGGGCCAGACGTGTTGTCAGGCCTAAACCTAACAAAATTTTATTTTTGACATTTTTGAATGAAGATGATTATTTACTTTAAAGGCTTGAACAAAAAACATGTCTTATATCCTGACATACCTAAATACCAACGTTGATTTGGTCAGAGTCATTGATTTCTAATTTATTTTCCATTCTCGAAATGGCAACTGCGGGTTTATGACGTCACAGCTCACCTGTTTCCACCCGCGTGGACTATTGAACTGCGACTTCATAAACACGCAGCTGTAATTTAAAGAATGGAAAATAAATTAGAAATCAATAACTCCGGCCAAATCAACGTTGATATTTAGGTATGTTAGGATATTAGACGTTTTTTTTCTATAAGATGTTCTACACCTTTAATGTTTTCATATCTACTTCTCTTTATTTTTTTTATTATATTACAGTAGATGTAAGTACTGTGTTGCAATATTATACTGTACTTTAAGTGGTAGATAATGTAGGAAATGTTTCATTCTGTTTACATTCAATACAATTTTAATACAATCAGACACTACCATACATTTATTATTCTCTGTGGCTTCATTTTAATTCACACTTAAGGTTTCTCAACGAATTAAATATTCAATTTGTGATATTATTTATTTATATTTTTATTTCAGTTTCCACTTCCTTGTAATTACCATTGCTGTGATATAATAATAATAATAATAATAATAATAATAAATGGTTTTTATTACGAGGCCAAAAAGGGTACATACCCACTTACATGGTCCTCTGACTTATTCTTGACATAAATATTATCGTCAGAGTATTTAATTTTTACAACAAAATCATAGCATACATAAACATATTATATAATATTATTTCACTATAGTGATAAAACATGATAAAGAGCATAATATATATTTCTTATTTACTTATTCTTATACAATTATGATAAACACTTTTTACTGACATGTATTTTATGTTTAAAATAATACTAATCAAAATATCTTTTACATACTCAAAACGGATATTTAGACAATTATTGAGTCTTTAATTCTTTTATTCAGACTTAATCAATAAACAAAATTATAGTGTCATTGATTGCTATTTTTAACTAATAGCGATATCAGCATTTTAATGCAACATTTTGTTAATGTGGGAGTTCTAAATTTTTATCCATAAACATGTGTCCCAAATCCACCGACTGACAAGGAAGAACACCCCCGGAACCAACCCCCGACGGAAACCCCCCGCACCCGCTCCCGCTTCGACTTACTGCATATGCAGCAATTCGAAACGGGAGCGGGCGCACGATAATCCTCGAAGGTCAGTCCCAAGAACCCCCCCCCTGCCAATCCGACGATTCCTGAACACAATGCTTCATCAACGATAAATAGAGAAGAGCAAATAGAATTACAAATTAAGTATGTATTAAAATAACAAATCACAATAAAAATTAACTTTTACAACCTTCATTGTTTATTAAAAAATAGACAAGATACTTTATTTTTAAATAAAGTAAAATATTTAGTAAAATAAGTGATATGTACATTAATAATAATTTATTACTTAAAGGCATAGAACACTTTGAACAAAAAACATGTCTAGAATTCTAACATACCTAAATATCAACGTTGATTTGGCCGGAGTCATTGATTTCTAATTTATTTTCCATGTACAAAATGTCAGTTGCATGATTATAACGTCACATCTTACTAGTCCACGCGCGCGGAAACAGGCAAGCTTTGACGTCATAAATATGCAGTTGACATTTTGTGAATGGACAATAAATTAGAAATCAATGACTCCGGTCAAATTAACGTTGATATTTAGTTATGTTGGTATACTAGACATGTTTTTTGTTCAATGTGTTCTATTTCTTTAAAGCAGAATTTTTTTCAATGTTCTTAACTTTGGCATTAACGCTTTGATTATTATTATTATTATTAATTTTGTTTTTTTGTTACTAAAGAACGAATTTGATTATTTAGCTTGCAATAAAAAACTTTCCAAAAATGCAAGATATCAAATGATAGTTTTTATGAACTTTTTCTCTTTAACACCATTATAAACTTGTAATGCAGTCATTTATACTATTACATTATACCTTGCCTATAATTACAAAGTAAAGCTAAATTTTATAACTTTTTCTTCCAGTGTACACTATTTAGCTAGCTGGTGTAGAACTATTCGTGACCGGTGAACCCATTTTTTTCCATCGATTTTTATAAAATACCTCACTTTTGTGATAAAATAAGAAAGAGAGAAAAATGACCAGTAAAAAAGAACAACTTTTTTTTGTAATAAATTCTAAAATTTCCTGCAACTTAAAACTTTTAATATTTTTTTCTTTGTTGTTTTAAAAAAAAACAAAAAAAAAAAAAAAAGTTTTACTTAAAAAAGTTTTTTGATTAATATCTTTTTCTGTATTTTGATAAAGGAGAACTGATTTTTTTAAACACATAATTTAAATTTTCTTATAATATCACAGCAAGATTTTTTTTTTTTTTTTTTTTTTTTTTTTTTTTTTTTTTTTTTTTTTTTTTTTGAAATACGAGATATGTTTTTACTACATATTTATGAAAATGTAGAAAATCAAAGTTGGCAAAAATTTAATCAAAAATTTCTTATATAGGATATTGTTTGCATGGTGGCAGCCAATACTGTTCCTTCTATTGTAGACTTTTCCATACATTTTTTACTTTATAACTTACTGATTGAATTAAAATATTATAGTTGAAAGAAAAATCAAAAAAATTGAGCGACATTATTTCATCGACATTTTAATGCAGATAACTTGTAGCATAGAAAAAAATACTCATTTAAACATTTCACACATTGGAGGAAATATCCAATGCATCCGCTAATGAAAAGTTAACATGATTTTAATACTCAAAATGCATGCTAATAATTATTAATAATAACTTTATCATATTGTCATCCAAGAAGCATACAATTTTACCTGACCGATTTATTGGTGGTATACATAACAGAAACAAATTACAACATTATATTATTGAATATTTACATGATTTTTAGTAATTAGTTTGACAGGCGTGATTTAACAAAATTAAGCTTAAAACTCTACGGTGATTTAATTGAAAGTTATAAACGCAAGAGAGAGAGAGAGAGAGAGAGACTGAGAAAAGAGCTTTTTTATTACTTTTTTATTATTAAAACTATTTTTATTATTGTACAGTTTTATTAAAAATAAGAAAATTCCAAATACGTAAAACTTTTGGGGGTCACCATACACAATACTGATATTTTTTTGAACAACTTATTTATAAGCCTCAAATAATTTGCAATAGTGTATTTCTCCCTTATATAGTTACGGATCCGGAAATTATCATAGAATGTTTTTCTAATAACTTTCAAATAATTATTAAAAAAAAAAAAAAAAAAAAAAAAACAACTGGAGTATGCAACTCTTGAGTATGATAATTGTTACTGGGCAATTTAAATTGGGATCACCGGTGGTGAATGAAATTTGTCCCAATATATATTTATATATGATCTAAAAACATATCCCTCATTGCTCTAGCCTCAATGCTATATTTTTCTTCTTTTTAAATAATAGTAATAAAATCATTGACGGAATAGATGAGAAATGCTATATAGGAAATTAGTATAGGAGCGTGCCTATCTTTACGCTATCTTTGATTACCAAAGGAGCTTCGACTGTAACACTCATTATACAGTAAGCATAGAATTTATATTCAATAACATCGTATTCATCATACAAAAATAATCAATCTAATTTAAGTATATATAAATAATATATATTTAACAAATTCTTTTTAATAAAATTTAAAATTTATACCAACAGTATAATTTTGGTATCATAAATGTCGTTGGTTTTTGAAATAAATTATCATACATTACTGAGAAATGAACTACAAATTAGCTTATTAAATTATCGGATAAACAAAAAAAAAAAAAAAAATTATATATTTAATAATAAAAAAAAAGTGAATAATTTAATTTTAAAATGGGAATTGAAACTTGTCAATCACAGAAATGATGTCAAAAACACAAATGAGGTGACATTTTTTAAATCATTCATAATTTAATAGCATTTCAAATAAATATTTAAAAAACTAATTAGTAAACAATTTATTTATTACTTTCAATTAAAAATTTAAATAATATAATGTTATTTTTCATTAAACAACAAAAATGTTACCATATAATAATTAAATTACTGATAGAATATTTTAAACTTGATAAAGCTGATACTGAAATATTTATTTATATTTGTAAATAAAAGTTTATTCCATTTCCTTTACCATAATTAAGATATTTTTCAAGTTAATCTTTTTTTTTTTTTAGTTTCTTTTACCTACATTTTTTTCCATCTTTAAATGAATGAGTAATTCATATAATTTTCAATTGTCATGGGGATTATAGTGATAGTTCTCTTTAAAGTTTCTTAATTTAAATGATTTCAGGTAAGATCGTTTTAATTAACGATACGAAAAACGTAAATGTGTGATGTTTTTATTTTGTTGGAAAAAAAAAACTAACTAACCCTACGAGTGAAAAAAAAAGTGATATTTTTATTTTCAAAATTTACATTCCATAATGTAATACTCATTATTTTAAAAATTCAATCTAATTAACATTTTTTCACCTACATTTTCATTTTCTTACTTTTTATTTAAATATCCATCAGCAAAATTATCCACGGAAAACTAGTACTTTAATAAAATTTAAAATTTTCACAGTGTGCGAATCTCATAAATATTAAAATGAGTCTTGCTGAAAATTATGAAAATAATAATCTTTTCTTTTTTGTCGAGAGGAAAGTTTGCTGATTACAGTAGCAACAAAGTTGTGCATACCTTGAGTGTAGCGAGTAAGGAATGCGACTAGCACAAAAGAGAAAACTTTACAAAAGAACACCAGTGTATAGCACAGCAAGTTTTGTGCTATCATATATCAACGTTTATATACCAGATCATTATTGTAAATAACTCGCAAATTTCTACACTATTGATGAGGATATTAAATTTTATAAGTTCTCTCCTTTTTTTTGCGCTTCTTACAAAATATTTTATAAAGATAGTTTAGCAAATAATTGAGCTTTTTTTCTTCTGTAAATAAATGATATTGTTAAAAAGGTAGATATGACAATAAATTGCTGTACTATATTATTAGATACAGGTAATTTACATTTTATTTATACGTCTCATCAATTTATATGATTTTTAATTTATAAAATATAATACTTAAAATAAATACTATCGTATTATAAGGAAAAAATTAATAAATAATATAATTAATAAAGCCTTTGATAATCATTGTGAATGAAAAGTAAAATGTTATGTGTGGAATGTATTATGACAACGCTTTGATGGACAAGTATAAAAATAGGCGGCCTTTATAGTGGTTAAATTTAAATTTTAGCTGAATATGGCACGCAGCTATATTATCACTGAAAAAAATGTAAACGTAAATAAAATAAATAAGCTATGGATTCCAAGCTTTAAAAAATTGTTATTTATAACTTTATAATAAGTTTTTTATTTTTATTTTTTTACATACCTGTTTGCAAACTTTTAATACTAATTAATCCTTACATATAAAATATAAACGAAATTTAATACATCGTAATTTGGAGATACTCGCGAGTATTGATTACCTATACATGCTTACATTTTTTTTTTTTTTTACTAAAACTACAATTGAAAAAAAAATGGAAAAAAAATTGAAACAGTAATTCTACTCTAGATATTATTTTGATTTGAATTACTATATTATATTTGTATAATAAAATATATTTTCAATCTAAAAAAAAAAAAAAAAAAAAAAAAAAAAAGTCAAACGATGTAAAAATTTGAAATGAGATATTTTACCATTTGAAAGGTTTCAATTTCACAGCGGTTGCATCTTCATTGATGAACAGAGTTCTGATATTGACACATTTCATTCATATCACGATCACCTTTCGCAGCATCTTTTTAACTTTAAATCAACTCACGGAATTACAAATATTATTGCAGTCGTTGACGACACGGAGAGAAGAAAATCTATATTCTGTCATTGAATGAAACAATTTTTTACTGAGTATGCAATAGCATGAAAATACAAGAAATAGATGATTAGTGAATAGCCAATACTTATAAACTGTTAAATACAGTAAATTGCAAGAAAAGGAGAAAAAGGGATTTGTGATTCGGGAGGCGAGAGGAGTTTCAAAGCATTGATTTTTTTTTAAGTTCAAAGTTATTTTATTAAATTTGGAAATCTCTCGTTGGCTGCCTAGGACTTATGTTTTCTGTGGTTTCCCTTCGTCAATTCAGGTGAATACTGGGGCAGTTTCTTTTATATATGGCTACAGCCGCTTACCTAGTACTCTAATTTTTACCTCCTCCCAAATCATTTTTTCCGGTTTACAGGTCTCGTCAGGTACAATACTTGGTATTGTGGCCTGAAAAAGCCTGTTTTACTTTTCCTTCCACCTATGCCTATAAGTACCATTCCAATGAGTGGATAACTTGTGGATTCGCGTGGTAAAGTAAATAAAACAAAACGAAGATAGGGTTAAGTGTAAGAGTGGGCTAGACATGTAGTCAAGGCTTAACGACATCCAATTCAATTCAGTTTTTTTTAACAAAAACTATTATCTACATATACTTTTATTATTTATTTAGTTATAGAAGAAACCATCAAGGATCTTATCATAGAGTAAAGTGACGTCTTATTTAGTTCGGTGAAAAATCTGTGGTTTAAAATTTCCAGTTTCTCTCTAACAATCTGTAAGGACTGATGAAAGCGCACACATACATATTCCTTTTCTCTTGGAGTTTTGCGTCACAAGACGTCTAATGTGTTCTTTATTATCTCTATACTTGCAACATTTTTCACCAAATAACATTCATCACAATGGTAACGTTCCTTTCTTTTTAACTTATAATGCAACCATTTCACTCTACTTTTAAAGTATTATTCACATGACGCGTAAATTTGACGCGCGTCGACGTGCGTAACAAACTTGGAACAATGTAAACAAATGGAGCCGTTTACATGATTTTTGAAAATTACATGTAAACAGCTCCATTTGTTTACATTGTTCCAGCTTTTTAACGCACGTCGACGCACGTTGACGCACGTCAAATTTACGCGTCATGTGAATAATGCTTTAAATTATCGTATTAATTACAATAGCTACAGAATTTTTAACAATGCAGTAGTAAAAGGATATACGGTCTCATATTATTTTTATTTATTTCCATCTTACATACATAGACAAAAAAAATTATAATATGTATGAAAAATAACAAAACAAATGTTTGGTTGGTGGGAAGGGTGCAAGAAAGGCAATAATAAATACCACTACCACATAATATATATATATATATAATATAGGTTATACCAAGGTTTTATATAAACCTTGAGGTTATACTATGTGACACTTGCATCCAAGAATACAGCAAAGCCATAGTCATATAATTAAAATTCAGTAATAAGTACAAAAATTGGAGCAAAAAAAATCTATCATGGGGTATCATTAAAGATTTGTTGACTCTGAGACACTCGATAAATCAAATATTTCTACCCAAATTATTATTTTTTAAACCACGTGCTAAGTAAAAAGTTTCAAAAAGTTATTAAAAACCGTAGACAGTCTTGTTTAACCAAAGTCCTAATAAAGATTTTTATAGATAGAAGAAAAACAATTGTTAATTCGCTTACAATTTTTATTTTGCATGTTTCATGAAATATATAGTGAATTTCTTATTTGTTTTGACGGCAATGGTACACTGGGAGAAACAATAAAAAAAAAAGTTCTCTTACAGACTTTGCATTACTCATGTCATCTAAAACGCCTAGAGACTGCGGACGTTTTATATTTAATTGAGTGTACAACCTTGGACAAAATTTCATGAACACATTACAATTATATTCTATTAGGTATTTATATATGACTATGTTTTTTTAAATAATCTCGCGTTAAATATTTTTGTATTTAAGGAAACTATTAAAATGTTATTCAATCAATTACACATACAATGATGAAAAAACAATGAGAATGTAGTAAAAAATGTGACTCGTAGAATTCAACCAAAAAAATGACAGAAAAACAGAAAACAAAGGAATTTTAACAATTTGTATTATTGTACTATGAATTTTCTCACGTCTTGCAAATCATGTTACCATATCTTCAGCGCTATTTTTTTTTTTCACGTAAACTAGTACCATCGCATTATTATTACAAATTATCACATTGTGTACTATTTTTTCTTCTTCTATACACGTGGTCTCAAATTTGCAGTGAACTGTTCAATTAAATTAAACTGAAGCAATATTTTATATTTATACTATATTTATACTATTAATGTATTTGAAATACAAGATCTATGACATATTTCTTTACTTTTTGACACTTACTGTACAGTATAGGTATACAAACAAGTTTTTTTTTCTGCAACTGAGTGAATTAAATCTCACATATATGTCTACTACTACTTCTTGCTTTATTAAATTTCTTTTTGACCTTTTTATATTGCAGAGTACGAATGACGTCAGCGATGTACACGCAAAGTGTTTACTTTTGCTACAAATTAGATGTCAGAAAGAAAGGCATATATTTCAGTCATAAAAAATTGTCAACTTTCTTTCATTTTATGTACTATGAAAAATAATAATAATAATAATAATAAAAATAAAAAAAAACTTTTGAACTACAACTATTCATGAAAATCTTTGATATAGCGCTCTAATTTAAATCACAGAACTAACATCACATTTGCCTTTCTTTTAGGTGTATGTTTTTTCAACATTACGTTTTTTATGGTACTTTTAATTTACTTTTTGATAAAATACAAAAGTAAAAAATTTAACCTAACCCTCACATCAATAAAACAACCACTTTGCATGTGTATATTTAGTTATTTACTAATTAAATTTTTAAAATAATGGAAACAATGGTTTTGTATCTGATCATTTTGTAAGGTAGCACAACATTAGAAAACCACAAATTTAAATGGATTCCACTTTTTTTTTATATAAGTACTGCAGTAGTTTGGAGAGTAAGAGAAATCGAAAAAAATATTGTAGCAATAAAGTTGAATTTAAATGCATGAATTCAAATTAGAGAGAGAGAGAGAGAGAGAGAGAGAGAATAAGAATGTAGACAACGCCCTAAGATTTCTACAAAAAAACTAGTAAATTTAGTAGTAAAAACACATAAAAAGAGAAATGTATTGCTAAAACGATTGCTGAGAAGAACATTAAATAAATATTGGGGTAGTAAAAAGTTATGGGTACTCGAAGTCTCGAACCTGTAACCTCCTCTTGTGCACGCGATCGTAACTTTCACATGTTATCACCGTTAATAACGATACATTTTGTCTCCTTGTCACATTACCGCAAAATATAAAATCTCTTTTTTTTTTTTCTTCCCACATATAGAATTTTTTTCTGCTTTTCTATTATTTCAAGATTTCAAGTTTGCCTTTAACTAAAAATCAAATATAAATTCATGCAATTACATTTGATGCAGGCATAAACTTAAATATAAAAGTCCCAAGAGTAATTAATAAAATAAATTTCTTGTAAAATTTTAACGTTTTTTTAACCATTTTTATTACATTTTAGAGTTTTTAGATTTTGTGTGTTTTTGCAATTATTTAATTATGCATGTTATTTTTTATTTATTGTACATTTATTGAGATTGTAATTATATTTTAAGTTTACTTAAAGAGCTACTAGACTCAAAACAAACTGACTAATCATGATATGAAACCATCATACATAAGCATTACATGTATTGCCTCATAACTTGTTTCTAGCCCCACAAATTGTAGGGTGTGTGCGCATGACGTTATTCTGAATGCTTTTCGGTGCTCTTCTTGAGCAATGAATAACATTGCTCAGCATAGGACAAACGTAATTTTTGGCTATTTTCTGTAGAAAATTATCTATTTTTTGTTCTTATTATTTCTTCTGCATACTTGAAATACTAATTCAACCTGTTAACAGCATCAATACTCTCAAAAATATTGCGAAGTATTTTTAAACTGGCAAAATGAGTCATTTTCCAATACTGGCCCATATTATTTAGCGCTCACCTATGGCGTTGACTTTAACATTAATGAAACCACCCTACAGTAGGTAGCCTCTAAAATTCATGACGTCAATAATTCCAGAATACAATTAAATCTGTAAACTGTATAACAGAAAGGTTCAGGAATATAATATGAATGTACTGTATGATGGTCCCATTTCATATCAGGTAAGAGAAATTTTGTTATAAATACAGAGGCTTTTTAATGCCATTTATTTATGTTATACTACGAACTGCCTGGGTCAATAAAATATCTTATTTCTTAAAGTATAAAAGTTTGATTGCAGAAAAAATGAAAACAATGCACACGATTCAACTATTGAAAATTATTTGTAATTATGCTCAAATTTAAAAATAACAATACAAATCTTATATTAATCTTATTAAAGAATACTTTACAAAATTGGAACTGCTTATAAAAAGGATATTTTACAACGAACATAGAAACCACACAAAGAAATTTTGAAGAGAGCAAATTTTAAAATTGAGAACTATCTTATATTTTAAGACCTAATGTAAATAGTTGATAAGCTTTTCGCTCTGCTCTACTAAGTAGCTCAAGGGAAGGATTTTATAATGCTTAAGACATATTTTAATAATTTAGTTCAATTTATACTAAAAGTTTATTTTATACCTTTGGTTTTCCTTTCGTCTTTTCGTATATATTTATATTATACGTTCATAAGTAAAAATAGAAAATCGATTTGTAAGAATAGTCAAAACGTCGTGTCAATTACATGTAAGTTGGTATTTCACCTCGTAAATCTTCTTCCACGAGAGAGAGAGAGAGAGAGAGAGAGAGAGAGAATCACTCAAGATGTAATGGGTAGTCGATTTACTTAAAAGCATCGATTTCACTGTAAGATATCGATATGTATATTTTGGAGATGCTTAAAGGTATAGACCAGAAGAAAACATAAACCTTTATATCACAAAACACTCGATGGGACTTACATAAATAACTTTAGTTTGTCTCAAAACCCAACTGTAGCTCCGTAGCAGTGATCAGGAAATTTCAATTTATGCAACCCACACAACATTTTTTACTAATTTTTGCACGTTTCTGATGTCAGAAACATGAATATTCACTTAAATTGCATACTTTACAGTATTTTTAAGCTCTCTAATCGGGCTACATTATTAACATTCTAGTAAAAATTGTCATCAGTTTTTAAGATCCCATTTCGTGTTTATTCATTAAAAAGCACATGTTGTTTTATGTGGTCTATGGCTTTAAATTTATAACAAAAAATGAAATATTTTCAACTTCAATTTAAAAATTATTAAACCACGTACTATTTTCTTATTTCTCACATTAAATTTGTTATAAATCCTTCAGAAAAAAAATTCAATAAAAAATATATAAAAGCTTTATTATTTTTTTTAGTATAGTTTCAAAAATATAAAGTTATTATTACCTTACCTATTACCTATTGATAATTTGTATCTGTTATTATGATTTATTTTGATGATGCAATTTGAACGAGTTGAATTGAGCAAGATGTGATACATGTAATATACTTCATGTATAACGATTATCTTATTTTATCGATGATATCTCAATTTTTCTCCCTGTATATTTATTTTTTCCTTTTCTTTTTCTCTCTCACTCTTGCTAAAGATAGCAATGAAGATATACGGGTCACCTGGGACTATACATACAACAAACTACTTTTCTTACTAGATTTTTTTTTCAATGTTGGTAATACTGTATATATATATAAAAGTAAATACTTATCTTATATTAAATTCAAAACGTACTTACGTAAACTTAAAGTGACGTGTTTCAATTTAAAAACTTATATTTTTTTACCTCTTACTAATGGAAAAATTGTGCTCTATTATAAACTTCATAATTCAATTTTGTATCTTTCAAAAAACTTTTTTAAAGTTTTTTTTTTTTTTTTTTTTTTTTTTTAAAGAAAGATTTTTAAAGTCACCAAAATATATTATTTAATATACAAAAGCTTATCATTGTGAATAATTCATGATAATTTATATTACTTTTGGAACTGCATGTATAGATCTAGATTTTATCTAGATTCATACGATTTATTTGTTTAGTAAGGGAATAAATTTGTATGGACTAAAAATTTGTAAATAAAGTTCATCTTATAGAATACTTTTACTAATACGAGATACATCAATCTTAATTTCTAGAACATCGACTTAAATTAAAAATTCAACTTTTTATAAGTGCGTTAATTTATGCAAATTAAGATTACTGCGCAATTTCTTTATGGCTAAGATAAAACAAAAATATATATGTCATAGATATTCAGCTAAAAAAAAAACATATATAAAACATAACTATGGTGTATTTTTGCATACATATATTTACAATTTTATGAGATAAAAAATTGAAAAGCGGCAATGTCCAAGTTAATAAAAGTGTATATTGAAGGAAAAGCTCCCTGGTATTACAAGGCAAAGGAAGAGGAGCTGTGGCAGAATTAGATCAAGTCTACTGGCAGGAAATACGTTTTGTTGTGAAGTAGAGAAAGAAGCAACTTTGAGAGATCAACAATAAACACGTAGCGACTGAAAGACGGAAATCTACTGCTTTGTTGAGAGTAAGAGAGAAAGAATGAGAGAGAGAGAGAGAGAGAGAGAGAGAGAGAGAGAGAGAGAGAGAGAGAGAGAGAAGGAAAGATTATGCGAGAATAAATTGTATTTTCTTTTCCCAGCTCCATCCTTCGAATACGTAACATCAAATCGTTGCCAATCAATACTTAACACGTACATAAATAATCACAAGATTTTAAATGAAACGCCATCTTTGTGTATCTATAAACATGATTAACAGTAATTAAAAATTAGCATATTTTATTGAAGAAAAAAAATGCATAATTATAGTTCAATCAAATAATTGTAGTTGTTTAAATTTAATTTATAAATTTATATTATAATTTTATAGCTTCTCTATTGCAGATAAACTGTAGTACAACTTTTGGTTAAATATAATAAATAAATAAATAAATAAATAAATAAATAAATAAATAAATAAATAAATAAATAAATAAATAAATAAATAAATAAATAAATAAATAAATAAATAAATAAATAAATAAATAAATAAATAAATAAATAAATAAATAAATAAATAAATAAATAAATAAATAAATAAATAAATAAATAAATAAATAAATAAATAAATAAATAAATAATCGTCTGGCCCACTCTTACACCTAACCCCAACAGAAAACATCAATAAATTTATGATTAAATACAAACCAATAAATTTGAGAAGTTAGTAATAATAAGTAGAAAGAAAAAAATTTATAAATATAATATGTATATAGAGGGAAAAAATGCATATAGCTATATTCTGGTATAAGTGGCAGTTACTGGAAAAAAAAATGAAATAAATAGAAATAGAAATTATAATAATACTAAAGTACATAAAAAAAGAAAGAAATGAGAGAAAAAAAAAAAAACGAAAAAAAAAAAAAAAAAAACCAAAACGAAATGCATGAGGAAATAATAACAAAGGAAAAAAAACTACGTGCATTAGATTTTTAATTTTATATTATTGGCACGGTAATACTTGTTGCTTGGGTTCACCTTCTTTTATATTTTTGGAATAAGAAATTTATAATGACAAGGAAATTATAAACTAGTATTATCACTAATTAAAATTAAAAAAGAAAAAGACATATTTAGATTTAAAAAGTGTTAGATATTTTGTAGTATACATATATAATAATATGCTTAGGACACAGTATGGATAAATGATTTTAAAATTGAGCTTTTCAAAATTGTTTGAAAGTACCTACATAAGAAAAGACTACTTAGAGATAATAATAAAAGGCAAACTCCATACTTTTCAGTAAACTCAATGAATTTCTAAAACTCGAATCGTTACAAAAATAGAATTCAATGAATATTTAGCACGTCATTGCATTCACTCTTGCTGTCTCTTTGTTAATATTATACAAAATTTTCATAAATAGGAAATATTATATAAGTGTGCGTACAAAAAGAAAAATGTTTCTAACATGAAATTATATTGAAATAGTCTTGATTTTTTTTTTTGTCACAAAAGATCCTTTGGGAATAAATCTACTTCATAAACATCTGTTTGATTTTTCTCCATCGCTCGTCACAAGATATTTTTATATGCAAAATATATCATGAACAAATTTTATCACAGGAAGAAACGATGTTTCTGTCAAATATAATATTTCTTATCCCTCATTTCATATTCCGATAAAAAGATTTAAATTAATAATGAATTAATTATAAATATTTGATGCGTTTTTTTAGAATCAATACTGGAAGGGAATGAGAGAGAGAGAGAGAGAGAGAGAGAGAGAGAGAGAGAGAGAGAGAGAGAGAGAGAGAGAACAAAAAACTTGCTAACATGTTCTTTTTTTACGATAGTATAAGTTTTTTTTACTTGAAATCATTACGTATGCAAAGAATTTTAGAGTTTGGGATATTATCGAATATGAAATATTTTATTCTTGTATAAATTTAGAAGAAAAAAAAAGTCTGCTGAAATGTATTGAAAACGATATGATATATATATATATATATATATATATATATATATATATATATATATATATATATATATATATATATATATATTTATATTACAGTAATATTTTATTGTATACATTTGTTTGACATTTTTTTCCTAATTATAATAAGGCATGATTATATTAACAAATAATATTTCTATGCGTATTAAATAAAGATTACACTTGCTTTAGCTTTGTTTCGATATTATTATTGTAAACGTAAAAATGTTAAATTTCAATTTCACAATTGTTAATAGCATGCTAATATCAATATGCATATACCTATAGGAAGTAATATAATTTTAATTATTTACTTATGGTAACATAAATTTTATAACTTATGATCGTATTACGGAAATCGACTTCTGAGAATTTACTTGTCGCAGATGTTGATGAGACTATATGTTCTCTACAGAAAGAATTTATAAGGCTTTAAGCTACGTACAAAACGGTAAATACGATAAAAAAAACTCTCATGAGACGATATGATAAAATCAGCAACATTATGAAAAGTTATATTTATATTTTCAGTGAGTTATTTACCTCACAAAATTAAATTATACGATATTATTTATATGTTAAGTAAATAATCAAGACTAATTTTTGGTTATATATCTAACGACAACATTAATGTTTAACCATTAAGTATATTCTAAAGTCTAATTGTTATTTATATTTATAAATATAATAGGGTTATATTATATTAGCAAAAATATGTCGTATAAAATAAATGTCTAAAAATATCTACATATTATGTTGTATTTCATTACATTTAACTATGTATGTAGGTAGGTAGTATTTTAATAACGGTTTAAAAATTATTTTGTCCGAATAAAATGAATATTCTGTAAAAATTATAGTAAATACAGTATATGATAATTTATTAATAAAAACAAATGAATATTGAATTACATATTATACACAAATAGATAATAATAATGTATTTTAGTTATTTATGTAAAAAAAAAAATCAATAAGTTTGTAATTTAACTGAGCATTGTTAACTTTTAATTATTTCAGAATAATATTTTTTTCAAGCAGTATGAAAATGAAAAACTGGGGTGATATATGATTAAAAATTGTAAAGGGGAAAAAATATGATATTTTGCAGTCATACCATAATATAAATATACAGTATACTATATATATATTAAATACTGTGGTCATACTTACCAACTTCAAACAAACTGGGGGGGGGGGGGGTAGTGGGGCTACATGCAAAATTTTGAATAAATACCAAATAAGAACATTTGAAAATTTATACCGATTACACACGATTTTCCACGGATTTACACGGGTTTTGCAAAATTGATCTTAAGTACACCGTTATTAAATAATCTTTCAGCTAATATTTAAAAATTATGCGGGGTAAACTTTTGAGTTTAAAGAGAATTGTAAAATGCAACCCTTAAAACAGTGTACAAAGTCTAGACACATAAGCAGTCATAAACATTTGTGATCAAAATCAACATTAACAATAAACACAATATATATAGCCCCTTGTTAGAGAATAAGACATAAACCCATTGCAAATCAGATTGAAAGTTATAGTATATTATTTTGTGTTAATAATCTAAAATACTATTTTATATTTTATCTCAAGAATTTAAGTAACATAAATAATTCATTATAATATATATATATATATATATATATATATATATATATATATATATATATATATATATATATATATATATGAAAAACGTAAAATAAATGATAAATTTTCACTATATTATAATACCATAAAATATAATAAAATATAAAGATAACTGCAAGATTAAGGAAACAAGGGGAGGGGAAGCAGTGAGAGAAAATAAAATATATGCACATGCATTACACTGAAAAATATGCTATAAAACTTAAATCATACAACTGCTACAATATTAATATTATTTGTATACTGTTTCGCTCTATATTTCATCAAGTAATCCAAAACCAGAATCAAATCGCAACAATATATTTAAATTAAACACATAAACATAATAATTATAGCAATACTAGTTGGTGTCGAATTACCAAAATAAGTGGTAAGAAATAGTTACAATAATAATTGTCTTGAAAAGTACCTTAAATTATACAATAAATTAATGTTTTATTTCTATGTTTAAAAAAAAGTTAAACTATACATATAAAAATAGGATACAAAAAAGTTGGAATTTATTTGACACTTAAATAAAACTCGATACATTTGAAATGAATTGTTTCGCAAATGTAGGATAATTTGTTATGTAAACTGCACTTCACGATAAATTCTCTCAGTGTTCACACAAAGTGCATTCACGCATATCACAAAAATTAAAATGACTCATATAAAACTCGATACGATATAATACTATGGTAAGTACTTTTAAATGTCACTTTATTATGATATTTTTTTTCCTCACCGGACACGCTAACTTAAAGAGACTATAGCTACCTATAAACTTATATTTTCGTATTGCATTAAAACACGCATATGCGTGATTTTTGATACCACCTGTATCTATCCCTCTCCACCCCCTCTTATCATATCAGATTTAACATTATATTATAGCATACACGATATTAAAACACTTCAAAAAGTTATCTTTTTTTTCGTTTTTTTTTTTCTTTTCAAAAATACATAAATTGTAATGATTTTTATTTTAAAACTAAATGGAAATAAGAGGGTAAAAGAAAAAGAAATTAAAATGTTATTTTCTCAAAAGATTGATTTTATCTTTCTCTTTTTGAAATAATTATATATTTTTTTTAAATATAAATAAAGTTAAATAAAAAAAATTATTCTTAAAAAATGTAATCCTAAAACTGGATTTATATTTCAAGATTTACAAATTTTATTTCAGTAATTATTGAATTTATTAATATTTAAATAAAATTTTTATAAATATGAAAGTTGTATAGAAAATTGTAAAAAAAAAAAAAAAAAGTATAGAAAGTTGTTCATTGGTTTATTATAAAGCTAAATAATGATATAAAATTTATTTTTACGACAAAAATGCTACCCTAAAGTAGTACCTTAAGTAAATTACCAATTTTTTTATTTAAAGTAAATCTGCATGTATTTTGATATTTAAATTTCTAACTTGTTAGCACTTTGTTTTATTACAAGTTTGTTACAACCTACCTAACTAAAACAAAGCTTCAAGCTATACAGCTATACACAGTTGCATATGTACAGATTCTGTATATAGCAAACAATTTTATTCCATTGCCTAATAAAAGTACCGTGTATTTAAATAGAGCATTAGGTTAATTAAAGTCTTCGTTTGAATGGATTGTATGTCCATAAGGAGATATAATAAAATTTCAAAAGTGTCTGTAACGTACACTTGATAGAGATAATATTTTTTACTATTCAAAAATACTATTTACTAAATTACCAATTACTATTTTGATCTAGGATGAACCAGAACAATATTGCAACATTGAATAAGCAGTTCATGATGCGATATTTTACATATCTACAAAAATTTAATTGGTCACCAGGTAGGTATCGTGAACCTCTCTAATATTTAACCATTGTTATATTATAGATCTTTTTATTTAAGACATACAGAACGCCAATACGGCCGACTTTTCTCGCATTTCATGGAAGCCCTGCACGAGATGACGGTCGACCCGGCGTGCTGGATGTGCTAGATGAAAGAACGCACGACACCTACCTCATAGCGACACAACATAACAAATATTTCCATCTGATTTGTAAAAAAACATACACCATTACCAAAATAAGAAGAGAGGTTATTACATTACAATCGGATGCACCCCCTTTTCTTGGATTCTAATCAAGTTATAGAAATAAAATTTGACACATATTAACTTCAATATTACATTGATCACCTAAACAATTTTAGTGTTTATCTGGGATTTTTTTTCTTCAGAAAAAGGGGTGCATCCGGTTGTAAAAATCTGTTTTCTTATTTTGGCCAGGGTGTATGAATTGCCTGTGCAATGTTGTAATTTTGTCTCACCTTACTCTAGATCCAAATTTGATGGCAAAAGTTATTGTCACAATCATAATACATTGAAATTGATTTATAGAATTGAGATTTTAGGACATTGACGAAACTTAAGATGAATACGGTGTCTTATAACGAGTCAAAAAAAAAAAAAAAAAAAAAAAGTCAGAAACTATACGAGCTTCGTTATACTGATTTCACCTCAAAATTTTCAACAGCTACAAAATAGTCTGTATATTTTTACCTTTAACATTTACTGTCTCTTAAAAAGAAACTTATATTTTCCTTATTTCATTAAGAAATTAGTAAAGTAATAGTAAAATATTGATATAAAAATATAAAAATGAAAACCCTTTTAGTTTGTGGATTCAATACGAATGGTGAAATTGAAATATTATGGTCAAAAATATGAAGCTAACATGACTAAAATCACCATGGAACTATTTATGTCCATCAAATAGATTTGTCACACACAAACTACATGAATGTCAAAAAAAAAAAAAAAAGAAGAAGAAGAAAAAGAAAGAAAGAAAGAAAAAAAAAAAAAAAAAAAGCATCCACTTTCTCATTTTTATTGAGAAAAAGTCAAATTTGTAAAGCTTCATTTCTTTTTAGTAAAATATATCATTTTATTTTTCTTAAAGAATGGCGTCAAATTTTTTTCCCCCAAAGAAATGAGACAAGAAAATGGGAAAGATTGTCAAAATTGAGTTTTTTTCTCAAAAGAAAAAAAAAAGTTACTATGTATTGTTAAGAAAAAAAATTGACACGCTTTCGTATATAACACATAAAAAATAAGAAAATATCAATTCCGATTGCTGCAAATGTATTACATTTTGTCGTAACGTATGTTATGAGCCATAAGAAACCTCCAAATGATATTATATCTTATATATGTTATACTACAACAAAATTTAGAATCTAAACATTTTGCACCGAAAATTAAAGTTTTTTTTTTAGCCTAATTACCAAAGTTCTTTTGTAAAATTATGCCAATGTGAAGCGTTTGCAGTACAGAAACGTACTGAATTTAAAGATCAATAATTAGTAGGTGAGGTTATTGAAATTCCGGTTTATATATTATGATCTGTAGCTTGGAGTATAGTAGTATATATATATATTTTTTTACAGATTACCCTTCATTTCTCACTCACGATACATTGAGTTTCATATATGTGGCCACTATAATATTTCAACTGTAATATTGTTATTATTTCATTTCTTTTATAAATAATAAGACTGACTTTTGTAGCAGAAAAGTATTTATTTTAAAAGTAATATCTTCAGTATTATTTAATTTTTTCTTCTATATAATATTGTTGCGCAGTGCTTGAATAATATTATATTATATTGTAGCTCAGTACAAAACTATTTTGCCGTATAAACATATTTATAACGGCTCATAATGATATAATATCAATATTTAATTTTTTAAATAAACATACACAATATTTCACTTAAAAAAATATAGTACTAAAATGGATGAATCTTTATATAGACGGTATAAGCAATAAATAAATATTCATCTTTATTCAACAATTTATAAAATATATAAAAATAAAAATGCAATGGAAAGGGCCTGAAAAATGTCTGGCCCACTCTTACACCTAACCCTTACTTAACTTACGACTAACTCTATTCATTTTTATAGTATACAGGGAATAAGGAGGCATTGGGCCCTAAATTTTAACATTTTTGAATGCAGAGTTGTACGAATTGTAATCAATACCGATATATGAAAACTCACATTTTTTTTAATTCAAAATTCTTTATTTCAATAAACTAAATTAAAACAAACAAAAGACTGATGTTACAAATCTACCACGGTAAAATTTTTAATGAAATCAAAAGTAAGGGTTCGATTGAGTGATTCATTATCTAAAAAGTTATAAAAATTTCTTTAATAACAAATAAGTAAAAATTTATTTAATCTTTTATTAATTTTAAAGATTTAAATAAGTTGAGGATAAAGAGATTTAAAATTATTAGAACACTAAATTAAACTCTCTCTCTCTCTCTCTCTCTCTCTCTCTCTCTCTCTCACTTTCCTCTTGTCAGAGGTGGTGGCACCCAAAATCTCTTCTCAAAGTTTTTTTTAATTGATTGATATCTCCTTTTTCAATTAATTAAATTTTCAAAAATTATTATTAAATTTATTTTTAAAGGTAAAAAAACATAATATCAGATAATTTTTTTATCAGATCACACTTTTAATATATAAAAATGATAAGATTATATAATTATTTCCATAAAATTATTTGTTTGTTTGTTTTAAAATAATAAAAATAAATAAATTAAAAATTCAAATTATTTCAATCGATTTTACCTTAATAATAAAATGTAATTAATTTAGAGATTAAAAAATACTAAAGATAATCTTTTTTATATTTTTATTAGGTTATATAATATTTCACCCCCCCCCCCCTTTTTAGAACAATTTAATTCTATAGGATTAAAATGTAAATTTATATTTTTAAGCATCATTTCAGTATAAATTAAGGTAAGGATTAAAAAAAGTTCATGGTGTCATATGTATGAATACAGTTTTCTAAATACCATCCTCTTGTAAATTACGACCTTAGATATATAATGCAATATAAGCGTGATGATGAATTTTTAATTTTTTTATCGTTCACACTTACTTGTTTTAGCTCATAATTTATTATAATTAGTAAACATAAGTACTCTATTTTTGTACTTAAATTTGACATACTTCTTCTTACTTAACTACATGTAACAATTTTTATTTGAATTTAAATCGCTAATACGAGGGGTCTTCTTTACTCTTTGCTAAAATTTGCAAAAAATTTATCGTGCGTTCTAGCATTTCAGAGCCAGAAAATATTTTGAGAGTGCAAGTTCCTATCCTTGTAATCATTTATTAAGGGTTACAAAATTATAAATTCATTAAATTAAATCATTTATTGGCTTTCTAAAGAAAAGTCAGGTACTATAGATTGCAATACAAGCAATTCGTTGAAAAACATGTTGATGCACATTTAGCAACAAAAATACTTAAGGTATTTCATTATATGTGTATTAAAAAAATTTAATTAATAATAATTATAAATTACTGTAACAAATCTAAAAAAAACTGATTGCTTTACTTACGCAGCCCGCAGTACATGGTACAGTTATTTTACTTAAAAATAAATTTCTATTGGCCATTCAATGCTATTAGATGGAGATTTCAGTTGACGCAAAACTCTATCTAATCTAAATACATATTATTCCCATATGCCAATATAAATACATATTTTAATAAAATGACCCTGCATCGAGCGCAGTTGTAAAAAGCAGCCAAAAATTTGTTTCACATCTAGGAATACCACTTTCAAAGAAGATGCCACGAAACAATATTTGGGTAATGCAATGATAGTATGATAGAATTGACGAATATAATATCGTCAAAATTTGGATTTTTCCTGTTCAGATCATTTGCAGAAAATAATATTTTGAAGGTAATATAATATATAATTTATATGTACACACACACATACTAAATAGAAAAAAAAATTCAAATTTCTCACATAATTTGTTAAATCAATACACATATACCTTTTTTTTTTAAATAGAATAGAATGAGATTATAAAATAATTATGATTAAAAATAATATTATTTATGCGTATTAAACATTAAAATATTTCATAATACTGCAGTAATTTGTTATAAACACATTCCAAACCACAAAATTAAAATGAGAAATAATAACAATAGTAATAATTTTACTGAAATATTATCTAGCAATTTAATTCAAATTTTATTACGTGGTTTAACTGCTTGTTGATGGTTATAAATTTTATTTTTACTAACGATGAATTCATTTTATATCAAAAATGTTTTTTTTAAATAAAATATTATAATTAATAGGTATATAAGAAAATAAAATGTAAATTTTACTGAAAATTTTCTATATTCATTTACATTTATAATATAATTTTAATTTCTTATTTTGTTTTAAGTAGAAATTTATTACAGTTAAATACAAGGAAAAAGGTTAGGAATTTTCAAAAAAATAAAATTAGTAAAAATCAAACTTAATCTCAAATTTTAAATCATTGGTATCATACTTAACACAATTTGTAAAAATTACATTTTTTTTTTAATAATAACAATTTTTATATTTGTGCAAAGAAAAATATTTAAGTTAAAATTTTAAAATATTTTATGAGATTTAAATATAAAATTTTATTTAACTACTTTAATAATTTATAAACTTAAAAAAAAAAAGAAGATAAAGATAAATTTTTCTATTACATCCATACAAAATTTTATCGGAAAATATAATAAAGAAATAAATTTTAAACTATAATCAATGAAATACTTCATTGATTTAAATGTAAAATATTATCTGTCATATTTTTTTCCTTTCTATATTTTATTATTTTTCCACTTAAAAAAATTAACAGCTTTTTTACATTCTGCATCTCGTAATAATGCCTAGGACATTAAAGTACCGTACATGCAAACAATAACTAAACGAAATAGTAAAGTTTTATCTTGGACTGATAGAAATATAATTTTTATAATGATGCGAACGAAAGAGTTTCGTAAAAATGGTATATGGACAAAATTAAATATTTTATGCATTATTTTTTTTAGAGACCATGAGATAGTATGCGAAATTTAAAGTATTTCGTAACCGTAAAAGATTTATAAAGGTTGACTACAGTTTTAAATATTTCACTACAATATAATACTAAGCTTTTTTATTTTATTATTTTGCTTTTTTACTTAGCTTCGAGCTATGACCGTTTTCTCTTATGTTTCAAATAAAAAGATAAAAATGAACTAAAATAAAGGATCAAAGCAAAAATATTTTTTGATTTACCTAGAAATCATATTTAAAAACAGAGAACTATCAAATGATATAAAACTTTAATTTTCAATTTTATACTAAAGCATTACTTTTTTTAAAATTATTCTCGGTCTTTAAAACAGGTTTTCGTCAATTGTTTGATACATTATCAACATTTCACTAACTGACAAAAAGTGTGTTGATGTTTTTATATTTGTACACACTGATGACGTTTTCAATTACACAACAAACAAAATTTCTTATCGTCTCTTCAGTCTATTTACTTTAGTATTGTTTTATGTTGCCATTTAGAATATTATCACTTTTTTTTACAGCTTTGTTTTGATAATGGAAGAAAAAGGTAAATAATTAAAGCAAAAAGTAGCGAGTAATTGTATTTCATTGTTTATACAGTTTAAAAAAAAACATGTACTATTTTGTTGTTTAGGTTGTAAGTAAACAATCAATCAATATCTATTGTTAAAGCTGTTTAAAATCAAAAACTTAAAACAGTAGAGAAATTGATGACTTTTACTTAGCAATTTTTCATTATTACACAATAAGTGATTTTTTTTAAATACTTTTTGTATTAAGAAAATCTAATTCAAGTCATCAATTAGAAATAAATGCAGCTAAAAATGAGGAAAAAATTATGGCAAAATTAAGGTCCAAAGAATGACATGAAAAATGATTTCATTTTAAAGAACAATAAAAAGAATATTCATGAATACTGTTTTATTATCTTGTAAGTTTTTGTTCCTAAAAATTTGAAATTGTCAGCCAGTAATATAAACCTATATCACAATAATATATACATTAAAGCACATTGCAAACAATTACAACTCTCCCATTTCTTTCTCTTTTCTACTTGAATACACGCCAAAACAAAGCTTCATTATTATTTTATCTCCCGTCGGCTCGCTGTATATAATATGCAATCTATAATTGAAGTTACCGTTAATGTGACATGGTATTTATTTATCCTCTGAAACAATGAAGCGATAACATATTACATAAAGTATACGCTGAATGCCATAATATACTCCATGTGTTTATTTACTGAGGTTTTAGTAGGGAAAAAAAAGAAAAGAAAAAAAAAAAAAAAAAAAAAAAAAAAAAAAAAAAAAAACACTACTTCATTGATTAGAGGGGAAATAAATAATAAATAAATAATGTAATTTCAATTTCATCTGTTGTATTATTATTATTATTGTCCCCGCTTTTAACGGTTAAATTGATTTCTTTATATAATAATATTATGTACTATAGGATAGGGTGTATTCGCATGACATCATATTCAATGCGCTTGGATGTCATACTGGAGTAATAAATAACATTGCTCAGCATAGAACAAACTTCATTTTTGTCTATTTTTTTCTGGAAAATTGGTTAATTTTTTGTTATTATTATTTTTCTTAAGTACTTGAGATACTAATTCAATCTATTATCAGGATCAATGCTCTCAAAAATATTGCTTAGTATTTTTAAACTGGCAAAATGATACATTTTCCTATGCGGCTCATGTTATTGAGTGCGATCCAACTTTGACTTTAACATGAATGCATATACCCTTAGTATATCATTATTTTGGTTGTTATGTAGTTTTTATTTGATATTATTTTTAGAAGAGGGTTGCAATTATTTGTTTCCGTAGAAAGTAATGTTTCATTGAGAGAGAGAGAGAGAGAGAGAGAGAGAGAGAGAGAGAGAGAGAGAGAGAGAGAGAGAGAGAGAATTTTAATAACTTTTAAATATATTTCCGTCTTAAGAAAACATGTCTTAAATAATATGGTAGATAATACTTAAACATAGCTATGATTTGTAGAGAAAGCCCGCAGTGCAGGTCATTGAATGAAATTAAGCGAGAGAAGTATGGCAACCACAGGACAAGAGAAATTACAACAAAATGCAAAATACACCCACCATAGGGAGGAAGGGATTTTGATTTACTTTTTGTTCATAACTTTTTGTTTCTCTCTCTCTCTCTCTCTCTCTCTCTCTCTCTCTCTCTCTCTCTCTCGTCTTAAATTATAAAAGTTTTGGTAAATAAATCCTTCTTCCTTGGGTCTTTTGTATTTAAACTTTACTGTATTTAAGTTTTACATAAGATTGGGTATCAATGTCAACTTTTTTTGTCTTTTCTTTTTTTAAACTTCTTTAATTTTTCATTTTTAATGCTCAATTTGAGGTTTTGAATTTTAATTAACTACTTTGAATAAATAATATATTTTACATATTTTAATGCTTCAGTTGTTGTACATATGAGTATACGTACATACGGATGATAAGCTTAAAATTTGTGTTCAAAATGCCTTGTATAAGACGTGTAGTACTGCGATTATAAGTTTTTCCTCTGTACTTTCGTGAACGTAGAAAATTAAGACGCTTGAATGATTTCTATTTCCCACTCTTTTGTCATAATTTAATATAACAGAAAAACTTTCCCATAATAATAACATGTGAATAATTCGTATAATTTATAGAAATATGGAATAATTGTGTATGACAATTATTAACGACTGACTATTCTGATTTATCCCAATTAATATCTATCTATATAATATTAACAATTATTTTGTATAGTGAAATGAATGAAGCACTTCGTTTCTATACTATATATATATATCTGTGACTATATAATGTATAAGTAACAACGTTTTGAAATGTACAAAAATGTACATGCTTACTGAAACTTTGGTTAAAAAAAATTCTACACAAATAGTATACAAGTTCTCATATATATAAAATATGAGTGTTTTTTTATACTGTATGACTACAAATCAAATTTTTTTTCTAGTAAAGTATTATCATCAAACAAGACACTTTTGTAGTAAAGCATTTTTTTTTAACACAAAAACTTTTGAGTAGCATCACATAGATATCATCTCATGAACATGTAGCTGCTATATATAAGGAAAAATAATACAAGTCTTAGACCAGAAATTTTTTTAGCAGCACAAAACAAAAATACATTGTCAATATTATGAATAAAGTCAAGAACGAATTTTATAAAAAAATAATATCAGCTTTCAAAGATTAACAAAAGTTTGGTTTCTAGAATATTATAATTATAAATAATTATATATGACTTAGTAAAAAAGCTTAAGATTAATAAGCACCATTATTTTTTATAAAAAAAAAACTAATTTTTCTGTTCAATATCTTATTAGGTTTAAAAATAGCAATCATTTGATACAGTTTTTATCAGTTTTTAGGTGAAACAAAGAGGAAATGAGGGTGACATTGTTATCACAACAATGATGAAGTGACCGTCACTCAAAGAAAGATTTCTTATCTCCCCAAACACACGCCATGGTCATGCCATCTCAAACAAAACACTGTCGTAAAAAAATTCGATTTCAATTTAGACCTTCCTTGTTTTATGTCCTAATTTAATAGAATGCTCATTTTTAGAGTTTTTTTCTTCTTCCTCTTCGTATAAGTAAAACTTGAGTGTGTTTATAAAATGGATGGCCCATCCATGACATTTTATACAGGGTCCAAGTATTGGCCTTTTGTAACAAATTTGTCATTTACTTTTTGCATAATCAGCTAGTTTGCATCAAAATACTTACTTTTTTATATAGACATGTTCTAAATTATATACTCTATACGTGTAAAATAAATGAAAATTTGTAGAGGAAAGTGAAATTTAAAAGAAAATTTGATTTTTTACGTCTTTCATGATAAAGACAAAGCAGTGACAAGAATAGCCAGAGAAAATAAAAACTCCCTCACTGAAGTATATTTTGAGGCAAGTTGTTGTGGATCGCGACAAAGCTTATTTACATTTACATTCGCAGTTTCTATAGAAATAAATAATTGAATAAAAAAAGACATACTCTTGTTTTATTTGAACACATTCTGAAAAGAATTATTTATTTTTTGTTTCTTTTCAAGTTTTTTTTTAATAATTCTTTGAAGTATTTAAGTTAATACAGATAATTAATTTAAGTTATATTTTATATTTTATGTTTACATTATCATCAGTTCTAAAAGCAATTACTATAGGAGCAGTCTTATTGTTTTGAATTATCACAACAACAAAATGCTTAAATGAAGATCTTAGCGTAACGAGAGAGAGAGAGAGAGAGAGAGAGAGAGAGAGAGAGAGAGAATGTTAAGTTTTGCAATAAGAGAGAAGGAATCAGTAGAATAAGAAGAGGAGTTTCGCATGTCTCCGTACTCTCTCTCTCTCTCTCTATGGTCTAACAAACTTAGCAAAGTACAAGACACCATCCAGGACCCTTACTTTCAAAATCTACTCTCGTAATTTCACGGTATCCTGACCTCAACACAAAACGGACTATTCTCTCATTCTCTCTCTCTCTCTCTCTCTCTCTCTCTCTCTCTCTCTCTCTCTCTCTCTCTCTCTCTCTCTCTCTCTCTACCAGCACAACTTTTGCTTTCGCCTCTCTTTCTCTACTTACAGGGCCGATCTACCCATTATCACAAACTTGAAAATAGTATTTCTACATACTGTATTAAGGCTTGATAACGTGTTAGATTAATAGCAAAGTTTTAAGCCAATCACACACTCCATAGCTTGGCTTAACTAATTCAAATTGAACTTGAAATTCTATAGTTACTAACCTAAGTAAAATCATGATAATATATATTTTGAAAGCATTGTGTAACTTTGTTGAAGAAGTTCAACAATTACGATTCAAGTGAACTAACAAAAATTATAATTAGAGTGCTTTTTGAACAATATCAAACATATTAAAATTATATGTTTTAAATTCAAAATTGTTCATCATAGTCACAACTTTTTCATTTATAATGTCTAAGTGGACAATTTTTTTCAGATCCATGAATTTTTTACTGCCTTTCTTTTCCTCTTATTTTTATAATGCTTTTTAAGCTAGTTTTAAAATACTACTCTATATAATATACTAGGCGTATAATACTATATATTTTTTAAACACTACATAGCAAACACTTGACAGTCCGACCCTAACTTCACTATATTTTATACTGTATCTCTGTAATAATATTCACACGAAACAAAAATAAAGTAACACTAATTAAGTAAGACATTGCCACCCGCATGTTTCTTATTAGAAGATGTATCTATCTTTATAAGAAATTAGAACTTAGTTTATACATGAGTATTTACCATGGTAAAACTACTACTTTTTTGTTTTGTTAGTATTATGAGGGTTTACATTAGAAACTATATAATGCTACTGAAGTAATATGTATGTCTGTACAAAAACTCTTTATCTGAAGCAGACAAATAATAAGGAAAGGGTGACCTTGACGCTGTATATATTTGCATAAATTTAATTTATTATATAAGAAGCATAATCTTAACTATGTATAAATAATTGCTACGAATTCTACAAATAGCAAAAGAGCAAGTAAATATCAAACGTAGGAATTTTTTGTAAGCACTTAAAAAATTATATAATACAATAATATATATATATATATATATATATATATATATATATATATATGTATATATTATCATTGTATTTATTTATTAATAATTATTAACTATGGCTATTTTTCTACTGATAATATGATTTGCCGTATAAGTTAATGCTTTTATTTTTGTCTTGGAGTACTATTGGAGTGTAGGGGTGTGAACATAATATACAAACGATTGTGACACTATATTTTACCATTGAAATTCAGTACGTATTTTCTCACAAGTAGTATAACATTGAAAATTTAGCATGCGTTTTTGAATGGTAAAATATTTTATCACAATATTATGTACAAGTAATGTGATATAAAATTTAACTCTATTACTTCATAGATATACCATGTATGTTTATATATTTATATGGAGAAATGCTTTAGTTTAAGTCTCCATAAGAATAAATTGTACCAGCATAAGACAATAGAGTAAAACTTTATATCATATTTCTTGTAACAGTGAAAATAGTGTTTTCGTCGACAGGTTTGTTTATATTTTCAAACTTCTTCTAAATTATATCAACAAAAATTAATATACACGTGTTTTTTTGTATATTTTTATTTATTGTATTTGTTTTTTATCTGATATATCTAAATAATTACTTCAAATTAAAAAAAATAAATCTCATTAACAGCTACACTTTTATTAAATTCATAAAATTCAGTTCATTACTTTAAAATAAATTAAAGCAGAAATTTGTAAAAGATAAAAATAGTAAAAGAATTGTGTCAAAATATATCTTTATTATGTTATCTGACTGAACCTAACGATAAAGTTTTACCTTGGATGGTATTGTATAATGCATTTAAACAATAAAAAAAAACGTCAAGTATAAATTACGTAATTTATTCTACATTTATGTCATTATACCATAAATGATACTAAAATAAGAATAGTATGAATAGTTATGATTTTCAACATATATTTATGTTTTGTGAAACAGTTATTATGAAGTATAGCTCACATTATGTAATTATGCTGTATTGAATAAATTTTGCTAAAAATAATCTATTTCTATAGCATTATTATTACGCAGTTGTCCGTGTGCTGAGAAATTTATTCCTTTTACTTTTTAAAGTCTAGATGGCTAATTGTTTATAGATCTGACATATTTACAATTTTTATTTTATTTATATGATTATTTACAACAATGTTTAATATAGTTAATAAAAATAATCTCCGTCAATGCAGTATAAAAAGTAACATTATGAAACAATCTGCATTATTACAATAACGTCAAGTGCATATAAAGTAACGTAATAAAGTAAGTTATGATTTGGCATGTTATTTTATATACTTCAGTTAGTGACGTCATCATTACTACACAAGCCACAAAAACTCACTCGAGCGTAAATATCATAACTATATACTGCATTCAATAAACATTAAAACAAACTTTGTGACCCTTCATTATGAAGTATACGTATATATGCAGATAAAATGTTAAATATATTGCATCATAAGTTGACAATGTTCATAGTAAAATTACTGGATCGTGTTAAGAGTTAGGTATTTTTAAGTGTGATTGTAGCATAAAATATAGACCGCGCTTCCACTCAGTTAAAAACCACATTTTTGTTATTCAGGAATACACAGGCTAGCATTGGAAAAACGTCATTTTATTTAATAGCAAACAAAGTTTCAAACCTCCATCAAAGCCTTATTTCTAGCTCCTAGAAATGTTCTATGTTCAAAACTACTTGCTTGAGAATATGTTTTACAGTGGTTCAGATTATTTTTCTTCAAACTAATGTGAAATATTGCTAATTTACCATTTTATGTCTGTAATTGATCAAATGAATGATAATATTATATTTTAATTATTGTCATTATATTGAATATTATTGTTTTGTTATTGTGTGTTATGACTTGTTCTACTCTGTAAAGACATGGAACTAATTAAATTTTATATCTAATATTTAATAAGGTAGAAGAATATGAGAAAAACTGCTTTCAGTTAATATACACTTTAATTCATGTGAAAAATAAGGGAAAATGACGTTTCCCTATGCTGGACAATGCATTAGGCACCACAAACATGGCGTCAAAGTGCAAGGATGTGAAAAGGGTCTATACTATATAGTGTTGTCTGCAGTAAATATTTTTATCGATTACTGTGAAGTTCAATCATGTCTTTTAAATCAGTATTCATGCGCTGAATAAGCAATAATATGCTTGTAAATATATTAAAATTTTTTTTTAAATATTATGCTTACAGGAAGTATGAAATGTATATACAATTCTGTTAACATAACCGGGGGGGGGGGGTACAATGCAAAAAAATGAAATATTAATTATTTTAATTTTAACCTTATTAGGCTCCATGTTATTCATTGAAAAGAAACGTCTCCCGTTTCTAGTAGTCATGGTATTGAAACTTTTATCAAAAAATTACTTTTTACCATTGAATTTGCAACCACATCACAAAAGAGTAAGAATTTAAAATTTGAATTTCAGAGACACGAACCTTCTAACAACATCCCTTAAATGTTAAAGGAGATGATATCGTAATTGCGCCTTTATTGTAGAAAATAACAATAAAAGCAAATAATAATGAAAAAAAGGATAATTTTCCTTGAAAATTTTTTATCTTTTTTTTTCCTAGAAGGAATTTAATTGAATAAATAAATGTGTAAAAAGTATTTTTAACAATATAATTTTATATATAAAAAAAAATTTAAATAAATTTTTAATAAATATTTCATATGCAAATAAAAAGTGAGTGGATTTATTAAATGTATTTTTATAAAAAAAATTGATTTTTTTTTCTCTCTTATTTTTTACTTTTATTCTGTAATATAAATTTTATATTTTGAACAAAATATATTTGATTTGTATAATATCTTCAAAAATACAACGAGAACAACAAACATTATAGCACGTTATACATACGAAATATATGCAATGTGTAATACGTTCTGAAAATCGAATATATTATTATACTATAACTATGTTTATAATGTATAAAGTTTCAAACTTATATAATATACATAAAAAATATATATATATATATATATATATATATATATATATATATATATATATATATATATATATATATATATATATAATAGTTTATGAATAATTAATAACCCAATATGTTATTAGTAAAACATTTTATAATACTGTATAAAATATAAAGCAAATACAATTATTATAGATTTTGTAAAAACCTCATTTAAAAAACACATTACCACGTAATCCTAAGTATGTTATTATTATTATTATTATTATAATATAAACATATTTTACATATTTATTAAAGTAATAGAACAGTTTTTTGAACTTTTTATATAATGAAAGCTAGAAATTAGCATCATACGTCAATAACTTTAATTCACAAAGAGTAAAATGTTGCTGTTGTAAAAGAATTACATTCATAATCGGCTAAAAAATGTATAGTAAAAACTAGAAAAAAAGCTTACTTGTGCCAAAAGTAGTTATTTAGAATTTGTTACTGCAAAGTCAGGTAAAAAAAAAAAAAAAAAAAAAAGAGCAAAGTTTCGAACTTATACAGTTTCTCTTGCTCTCGCTCTCTCATTTGTATATATTTTTCATATTAAATTTTTTAAGCATTTCTTTGTTTGATATAACAAAATTTGTACATAAAAAACGTAAATTCCAGCCGATAAATCCATACAAAACTTTTTCAAACTAAACAAAACAATACACATACATAATATTATATATTTATATATAGTATAATATAAATTAAAAATAAAGATAGAAAAAAATATTTATACAACTTCACGTATATAAAATTTATTTTCAAATAATTTTATTCACCGGATGCAATAAAATACGGTGTTAGTGTAGCGAACGAGGGCAATTTTTCATGTTTTGAGTCTACTTTGCAAACGTGTGAATTTGAGCATGTTACACAGCTACCAGGATATACAAGACCTATTTTTCCATTCGCTTATATATGTGGTCAGTATATTATGAAACACCCATATGCATTATGATGTTCACAATTGGGAAAAGTTAGTGCAGGATATGTAAAAAAAAAAAAGGTAATATAAAAGTATGATTTACATACTGAAAGAAACATAGTTATAATAAAAAATAATATCAGTTGAAGGAAATTTTTTCATTGTGTCTTTTGATATAAGAAATCACTTGTATAAAAGTTTTTAGTGAAATTTAAAATTTCAAAATTATTTTTATATGTATTTTAAAGCTGCAGTTGAATTAAAAAAATAAAGTAAGTAATTTTATTACAATATAGAAAACAAACACATTATTAAAACCATTGAGTTAGATTTTGATTTTAAATTAAGCGCAGTAACTGATGTAAATAAAACCATGAAAGATAGAGGTTTGGTTTTATTCCATAATACCCTTCTACGTCATAAAATTTGAAAACGAAATCATATATTCATTATTTTTTTCATTTTGACAAAGTTTAAACAAATTACATTTGTGTCAACTTTAGTATAACGAAAACATCATTGTTATTATTATTTGAACTTTTGTCATGACATGACCATTGATAAGCTTTGTTACTATCAGCATAATTATGAAGAAATTTGGTTTATTTCACGTATTGCTGGTTCTTTTGCTTGGAAATTGCGTAGAGATAGAGAGAGAGAGAGAGAGAGAGAGAGAGAGAGAGAGAGAGAGAGAGAGAGAGAGAGAGAGAAAGAGATTATGTAGCATGCTTGCATGGGCTGTGAAAACATCGTGTCAGCAATTAGTTTGGATTTGCAGAGTTGCATTTATGTGATGTGCATAGCTGAGAGACTAAGTGAGAGAGAACAAATTACACTGTGAAAAAGAATATTAACTTGCAATATTTTTCCTTGGTATTACAGTGATAGTGGTAGATTAGTATTTAAACATTATTTAACCAACGTAAAATGCGTATCTAATTAGAGCATTGGAAAAAAAACTCATTGTATGGATCTTTGATAGTATTACTTTTAATATTACAAAAAAAAAAAAAAAAAAAAAAAAAAGAGCAGCAAATGATAATGAAAATGTATATTATCATAAAAATATAAGTTAAATACGTTAAAGTATGTGAATTACCTCCTGAAATGTTTGAATCATGCTACATAGTAGGCCGTCGTGTCATTGCATTTGATGTATGGCGTGAGTTACTAGGCTACATGATGAGGAATATACTTGCATGTTGGCAGTACTGGGTGAAAGCCTAAGCTTCTCTCTCTCTCTCTCTCTCTAAGCCAAAAACGAACGAATAAAAAAAATCATCGTTCAGAACAGAGCATGTTTTTATTCACCAAACCCTTCTTTTTTTTACTTTCCATTCTACATAGTCTCACATATCAAAAATTGCTACTATATATATATAATAATAAATATTTATATAAAATATACTCTGTATAAACAGTTTTCACGAGAAAGTTGACACAAAATTTTCCCAAGAAAAAGAAGGAAATATAATATACTAAACAAACTTTCCTTATCTTTTCAATTTTTTTAAATCAATATGTTTCTGAATAGCTTCCAATATTATTATTAAAATTCTATGGTTATTTGAGTGATTTTGTGTACAAAAATTAAAAAAAAAAAATCGAAACCTTTTAAATAGAATCCAATAGAGCGGGTATTTTATCTTTATTGGGAGTATCTTTTATGCAAAACTAAGAGAATGAGAGAGAGAGAGAGAGAGAGAGAGAGAGAGAGAGAGAGAGAGAGAGAGAGAGAGAGAGAGAGAGAGAAAGCGAGTGAATAAATAAACTAAAAAAATATTCTAGTAGTATTCACAATTCAATTAATGCAATTTTGATGCACATACAACAAAAATAAATATTGATATATTAACAGGAAATATACTTCTATACTGTTTTATGATATAAGGTAATTAAAAGAAGAAAAAAAAACAGTATAATTTTTTTATTTGTAAGAAAAATGTTTTGTTAAGTTTCGTGCACGTCACTTTTGTAATACAAATAAGAAAGGGGAAAAAGTTTTAATTGGCATATCTTAATTGCAAGTTATAATTACAATACCATTTTTTTTTATCAAAATAATTTGATTCTTAAAGTAAAGAAATCCATGAAGAATATATTTTTTTTGTTTCATCAAGTAAATATTATTAACTATTACGTTAATTAATATTTTTAAAATTAATTAGGTCACAAAGTTATATTAAAATAATTATTCTTCAGTTTTTATAGAAAAATATATCATTCATGCAAGTATGTAAGATAGTGTTGTTGGTTTTAATTGTATTTTTCTATTAACTTTCTAACTAACGTCAAAGAAAATTATATTAATTAAACGAATGCTAGAAGTAGAATATATACTCTATAGAGTACTCTAGCTACAAGTTCAAAAAAGTTGATTATTTTATATTGTTGCAATTATTATTTATTAAATGGCATAAAGGAAAAAAAAACACTTTGAAAATTGTAAACATTAAAATAGTACTGAAAGTAATTTATTACGTAACATAGCTTTGCTGTTACTCTGAGAGAGAGAGAGAGAGAGAGAGAGAGAGAGAGAGAGAGAGAGAGAGAGAGAGAGAGAGAGAGAGAGAGAGAGAGAGAGAGAGAGGAGAGAGAGAGAGAGAGAGAGAGAGAGAGAGAGAGAGAGAGAGAGAGAGAGAGAGAGAGAGAAAGAATTTTTAGATTTTCATTTTAGAACTTTTTATATTTTTTTTTATTGATAATTCTAAATTTTAATGCACAATTAAGAATATTAAATATACAGGGTGTAATTTCAGAAAATGTAATTGAGAATATTATAACATGAATCAGTTATATCGTACAATCACATCACAAATTATATAATAACATTAGCGTGTCTGCTCAATTATCATACATTTTTATACAAGATATCTTTAAAAAAAATCGTAAAAAGAAAATCAGAATATTAGCACCATTATAATACGATTATTTTCTAGAAAACTATAATTTAGACTGCAATATGAAACTAAAAATAATACACAGTACAATTCTAGGGACAATTACTCTTGCGTGTTATTGTTCAGCATAAGTTCAACATAAAATTCTACGAGTCAAACGAAACCGCCTTTAGCTATACATTCATTTCTTTTTGTAACATTTTTTTCTTCCTTTTTTATAATATTTCTTTATAATATTTTTTCAGCCCGAAAGCTTTTTTTTTTTCTGTAGCTTATAATATCCGCTCCGTTTCTACTGCCGTTTGATTAATATTCCGGTATAAGAGAACGAGATAGAGAGAGAGAGAGAGAGAGAGAGAGAGAGAGAGAGAGAGAGAGAGAGAGAGAGAGAGAGAGAGAGAGAGAGAGAGAGAGAGGGAGGGAGGGAGAGAACTTGTGCGTTTTTTGAATAGTATACGCATTGAAAAAAGTAAAATAACATTTTCGTAAATGAGAGAAAAAAGAAGAAATAAATTGCACTAAAAAAAGTGTTGGAAAATAAATAAATAAAAAAAAAGGTACAAAGATTTTATTCTTTTATTTTGTTTATGGGTTGGAAAAAAAAGTTGCTAAAACAATGGCATGAATATTCAAAACTGTAAAGCCTCCTTAAGCATTGTAAAGATGCATTTCAAAAGTCGCTTTATGAGAATATGATTATGAAAGGAAACAAAAAAAGCTGATATATTTTGTTGTAAATAAAATAAAAATAAGAGTGCATAGATTTTGTGTTAGAAAGCGTACACTGAAAAAAAAAACTTCCTTTGGCAAGAGGAAGAAGAAGGAAAAGTAATAATAATAAATAATTTAAAAACAAATCTTGGTCTCAATATTGCTAAATATCAACCAAGTAATGAAATTTAAACCTACTACTGAAAATATACTATCAAGAACATTTAAAAATTTATATGGAATCTTATAAGTGATGGAAACAGTATTTTAATTATATATTTTAAGCTTTATTTTTTTTCTAAGCAATATCTTTTTATTTAAAAAATATTTTGGAAAGTAGTTTTATTTTTAAAAGTTATGAAGCTTTGTTGTTATTGTTGATGAAATTTTTTAGTGTAAACATGAGTGTGTGGGAGATAGAGAGAGGGGGGGGGGGGGAAGAAGAATGTCACGCTCGAGTAACAAATAATTGAAACACAAGACAGCGATGTGTGTTTGTCTCACACTGTGAAGCATGATGACTGACAGCTCAAAGTTGATATGATGATGTGGTTGCCTTTTTTTAGTAGCAACAAATCTCCTCTCTCTCTCTCTCTCTCTCTCTCTCTCTCTCTCTCTCTCTCTCTCTCTCTCTCTCTCGCTCGCTCGCTACTTTCTCTTGCCATAATAATACTCTGTTGAGTTTTTTTTCTTTTTTTTTTTTGCCTGTAGAAAAATACGTAGAGAAAAATATCGATAAAAAGCTTTTTATATCATTTATTTTTTAAGCTACAAAGTCTTTATTATTATTATTTAAGAAAAGATTTATTTTGCACTTTTTTGTAATAATCTAAAGTAATCAATATTTTTACATAAATGAAACAGCGTCAATAAATATATTATATTGATATTTTGAATGAACTTGTTAATTAAACAATTTTCGCAGAATAAAAAAAATAATTACAATGCACTTTTATACTTTACCGTTAAAAAAGCCCTGAAACCTTGAGATGTACTTTAAAATTTATTTATTTTCTTTCTTTTTGTGTATCTGAGTTTTTTTTTTTTTTTTTTTTCTATTATTTTGCCATTTTGTCATTTTATGATACTTCCAATAAAGTTAAGATTGTCACTATATTTGTAGTAGAAAAAGTAGGTAATAAAATTACTATAAATGTCTTGAACAGTAAAAAGGAAGAAAGAAAAGACTGCAAAAAAATAATAAAAATCCAATTGAAAATCCATTTTATACCATTATGTTTTTTTATTTAGTCATAAAAAATAGCAAAGAATTATATATATAAATATTTTTATATCTTATCAATTACTTTTATTTTATTGATGATATTGTCAAATATTGATAAATTCAATCGATTTTAGTTTATATGAAGAATAATGTTTGTTTTTTTATATTAACTACTAATAATAGTTTTTATATTTAATAGTTGGAAATAGCTATTATAAAACATACAATTGCGCATGTTTTTTATAATTTTTATTTCCCTATTTAATTATAGGCGTATAAAGAAATAATTTCCGGTTATAATATAATAATGTATTGAAGTTATTGGTTGTATTTAGAAATGTTAAAAAAAACTTAGATACAATGCCTTTTTTTTAAAATTTGTTTTGACTATATCGCAAATAATACTAAAACTAAAAGAAAATATCAACAATGCTAATAAAATATAATTAAGATTTTGCACATTTAAAGCTTAAAAAAGGAACTCCTGCAACCTATAATATAATATTATAAAACCTGTTTTGTCTTGACTTCAATTTAAATTTATATCCAATGATTGAACATTACACTGGGGAGAGTTAAAAATAACTTTAAATATCATTATAACATGAATCGGTTTATGGTTTCAGTGGTTTATTATTGTCATAAAAATCATCATAATATGTCATTATGACAAAATAATCTCCATTGAGAGCCTGCAAGAAACAGATGTATGCAACTGGCACAACTAACATACGTAACAGGTTGCATAGATGTTAATTCCACAGGCGCATGAACGAGTCACTCGCGAAAAATTAATATAAATTACATGACATGATATATTGAATAGTTTCCGATATGACAGCGTGCTCTAAATATTATTATTATTATTATTAAGTGATTTATTACTAATATTTTATATCAATTTTCGATATATTATTATTTTTTTATGTCATTATTTTATTGAGTAGCAGCAATAGCATAAATTATTATTAACATTTGATTCCCTTGCTGGAACATGCAAGTGAAGTATTATGTAACATGCAATCAAAAAGTATAGCTTGTCAATGAATAATACATGTATATGTATATATATATATATATAATATGTATGTATTTATATATTACTGAAATAATTGATTTCCGAAGCTAAATTAAAAAGCGGTAGTTAACGAGGGAAAATGTTATTTACAGCGAGTGATGATAAAAAATATATAATTCAAAAAAAAAAAAAAGCCCTTTACCTGAAACTGATTATTTTAAACTGAGGTACACGAACGGTGGTTTGTGCCATTTATAACCAATAATTTTTTAATTTTTAAATTCTGAAAAGTTTGTTACATTTTTTAAGAATGATAAAATATTTTACATCAGTAACTTACTAAATAAAACGTTTATTTTATTTAAATATTTTCATGAAATAATTGACTCACCTATTACTGTAAGGTTGACTTTTGAATTCCTGGTTTGCGCTATTTTAAAATCAACTCTACATCTGTAGACTCCTGCGTCTGTTAACTTGACATGGTCCACGCCAAGTTCTGCAGGAGATCGCTCTGCCATGAAGTAAGCGCGGCTCGCGAACACGTGTTCGTCTGACCAGCGTTCAGCCTGGCTAAAATTGCGTTCTCTGCTGTCCACACTGAAACATCGCACAAACAAAAACTTTAGTTTAGAAATGAAAAAAAAAAAAAAAAAAAAAAAAAAAATGGGGGGGAGGGAATATCATAATCCATCACTAAATCCATCACACAAAATTATGATAAGAAGTTAACAAAACACGTTATTCAAAAGTTTCAAATTTCAAATTTTTGTATGTTTTTGTATGTTTGTTTGTTACAAGAGTTGAAAACAAACACTATAACTGAAAGGTACATATTATATAAGAAAAAATTTTATATATATATATATATATATATATATATATATATATATATATATATATATATATATATATATATATATATATATATAAAGGCTTTCCGCTTGTTTTCTTTTGTTGTGAAAATATATATTCGGTGTAAAATTTTGAGAGCATGTGACACATGTCACCGTACCCATAAATATGTATTTGACACGTGTTCAGCAACCACACGTGTTGTCAAGAAATTTTTTCAGTTAAATAAGCACTGTAAAAACAACCTGATTAGGTGTCTTTGAAAAATAATAAAACACCTGTGTCAACAAAAAAGTTCCAAAAATACAAATATTCAATTGTTTTTTAAATATAACAATCTTTTAATAATATAATAATAATCAGTATTTTAATTCTTTGTTGAAAACACAAAACGAACCATTATGTCATGATTTACAATTTTTTTTAACAAGTGGAGAAAAATGAGTACATTGCATGTTATGACTGTATAACAGTGTAATTTTTACAAATTGTACTTTAATTTGTGTATTTACAAAGAATAATTAGGTCATTGCATGTGTGAGCCACCTTCTTGACTAAAATTACATGTTAACATTATTTTTCATTTTGACGTACAATATGATATACATGCTACTTGCAAATAAAATTAAAAATAAAATTTCAAGAGAAAAAAAAAAGTATGTATGTGTCTGTATGTCTGTAAGCGTCAAAATAAATTTCTAAAAAAAAAAAAAAAAAAAGTTAGTTACCATATGTTTCAGCACACACATACAGTATATAAATTTTTTTTCACAGTAATATTGTACCGATCCAAGTGATTTAAAAATAATAATAATACCAATGAATATGTAAATCTAAAAAAAAAAAAAAAACGCTGTAAAATCTATACAATTATCTGTTTTTATCTGTATTAAAAAACAATTCATTTTCGTATTGCTATTAAACGAGTTTTCAAAGTTGTTGTAAAGTTGCAAACATCTAAATCGCTCTTTGACTTCCAAAAAAGTCAAGAATTTGCATTGAGATATAATGTATGACTGCATAATATAAAATTATATTATTTTCTATGAGCCAATAGAATAAATATTTGTATATTACATTTTATACTACCTTCTTATAACTTCATGCCTTGACTTGGTATTGGAAGTCACGTGATAAAGCCCAAGACGTGCTAAGCATGGGTAACTCAGAGGTCATGCCTTATGTACTATAAGATTATGCAACAGCTGCGTCTTCTAACTTCTAAATAGTATAGTATTGACTTAGGTTCCGCATTAATATTGACAATAATATGCATTTTATATTGGTAAAGACATTTTCAGAGAGGAAGGTTCATAAATTTTTTGTAAACCTAGTTTTCTGCAGAACACAAAAATAACGCTAACTTTTTTACTCAGCAAGAATAGTTGCAAGAATAGTTGCTCAGTTAGAATTTTTGGATCAAGAATAGAATCTGAATTGAGTTGATCTATGATAACGAAATCTTATCAGAAAGGTATTATTACTGCTGACATACGCAGAAAATAATGAATCGCTTTAAAAAATAACTGTTTTTACTGCATGTGCTATATTTTTTTTCATTGCATAACCAGTAAAAAAAAAACTAAAATAATATATATATATATATTAGCTTTTTGTTATTTTCTGATAATATATATTTTTATATATAAATAATAATTCTGGTTTGGTAGTAGAGGGCTTATTTTTCCCTTGACTAACCAACATCTACTGAAGTTATAGGATGACATTTGTTGTCAATTAATGCCTGTCTAATAGATTTATAAGGTTTATTTAAAAGTTAATACGTAAGTAATGGCACTTTCAGAAATATTAACTTAAGAACAATTTTGATTCCACCGTTGTCTCTTATCCTATACTCTAAGACAATATAATTTCCATTTTCATCTCTGTATAGCTTTATTGGTTAATAAGGCATTTTATATTTTTCAATTTTTAATAATTTTTTTAAAGCAGTAACTGAGTCAGTATCAAATACAAATATGCAAATTCCAAATAGATTTCCACAGAATCTATATATATTTTATACATAATATTAATATAGCGTGTGAATGTAGAACTGTGTCATAAATGACCCTTGCACATCAAATAAAACACAAATCCATTAAATCTCATACAATTAATAATTCACAAAAGCTTTATAGTCAATGCAATGTAATATACATTTGAAAAAGTAATCAATAATAAAAATACATTTTTTTTATTACATTATTTATTTTACCTTTATTTACATTTGATATAGGAATAATTGTAAAGCAATTTCCATAAAACCGATTTTTTTTTTGTTAAAAAATGTTGATATATAAAACGCTCGAGTAACCTCCATAAGTGATCAATGAACTGAAAAAATAATTGAAACATAATCAAAACATTTTTGTAATTTTAAATTATTGGTTCAGTGTTGAAATTTATTTAACTGTAAATATATTCACGATTATTAGGCATAAATTATTTAAAAATTTAAATAGATTTTTATACATCTGTTTTGAAAATAGTTGGAGAAGAGAGAGAGATGCATTTTCCATTAAGCTCCGCATAATTAAAGTAATCTAATTTCAATAATTAAAAAGTAACTCTTCCTTCATATTAATCCATGCCCCTCCCAACTCATTCTCTAACAATCGCATTCTTGTATACTCTGCATAATTTAGTAGGATTCCAAGTTTTTCAAGTAGATACTTTTAACAAAGATCCGATTTAAAACACTCGTTTTTTTTATATACATACTTAAAGTATTAAAGAAAAGTTTTATATTTTATATTATAGGATATATAGGCAAGGAGGCGAATGTTAATCCAATATATATAAGATATTTACAACTTTAATCCGGTCTGACACTTCAACTTTTTACTGCTTTATATGTGTCTATAGAAAATCGTGTTTAAAATACTTTTTAACCATTAAATTTTTTTTCGCATTAAATACACGATAAAAAAAAAAAAAAAACAGGAAAAACAATATTTTTAACTCTAGAAATCTTTAATGGAAATAAAATTTAAACGAATAAATGAATGAATGAATGAAATAAACAAAATGCACACCAACGAAAGCATTGGTGCTAATATAATCAATATTTTTCAGTGTTTGTGCATGCTAAATATTATAGAGGATAAAAAGGACGTAATGTATTTTAAATTTTATAGTGTAAGCTAATCTACATTATTTATGGTGTAATTTGAGTATGGATTTGCAGTTCCAACATGATAATGCTCGTGTATGTACTTAGAATTTACAATAGCACGTAAAAATGTATTGTTGTTGTAATGGATATGATGCGTTATACGCTAAAACAAAAACCTAATAAAGGTATATTATAGACCAAACAAACTCTTTTTCAAATATTTAAATGTTTAATGTATTAATAATGAAAATAAGAATGTAGAATCGAATTTTAAGATTAACACAAAAAACAAAAGTTTGAAAATGTATATTTTGTGGTAGATATTACTCTACGGTAACATTTCCTTTTCACTTTTTTATCTTAATACAATTTAACTTTTGAATTTTATAGAACGTAACGGTTTTATAATTGATTTTAGTTTTTAATAATCATGAATATGAGGAAAAAATAACAAAATATATAAATATGATTTGTAACAAAAAAAAATTCTCTCTTTTTTTTTTTTTTTTTCGATGTAAAAAAAAAGCAAATTTATAAATTTCTTGACGTATACAAAACGACGACAATAATGCTAATAATCCATGGGAATTGGAAACTTGCAATAATAATCCTCATAACTTGCTAATCTACATTTATTAATTAAAATATAAAATCTAGTCATTCTAAACCTACTTAGAAAATAATACACAAGAGATAACCCATTTATAGTTTAAGATAAGTTGAAAAATAATGCATTTCCTAATTAGCTAATTAATTATTTTGAGGAACTTTTGTATATTAAAAGTATAATATCTCTTACGTATGATATTCTAAAATTAGTGCATTGGATTTTAGCTTCCATCTCTTAAATTATAATTTTCTTCCTCTACTTTGTAATTGAAGATTGTAAAACCTTTTTAATATTTTATATTTTCTTAGTAAAGTATAAGGATTAGTTACGTATAAGCTTATAAAATATACTGTCAAGATATAGCGTCTACACTGTGAGAAACATTTTATAATCTTGGAAGTAAACAAGGTGAGAGAGAGAGAGAGAGAGAGAGAGAGAGAGAGAGAGAGAGAGAATATCGTTGATAGATGAAAGTAGTGAAGAAATCTCAAAACCTTTAATAACTTTAAGTAAAGCAATATCATTTCACTTTTGTTTTTCTATATTGTGTTAACCAGCTTCTACTGATTTTTTACGACAAAAATAATTTATAGACATTATATCAAATACATAATAGTTTTTAATAGTATAGCAAAATAATCTGAAGATGTGAATTGAAATGCTTATACTCGTATAAACTCACTTGCAGCATACAAAATAATTAAAGAGTCTAAATTAATATTTAACATTATTATTTCACAAAAAATTAAACATGACAAAGGAATTTAAATATTTTTCATCATCATCATATTATTATCTTAATAATATAAGATGATGAAAGAACGAGATCATAATTTAATTAAAAAGCAATATAAATTTTAAAATATAAACATTAAAATATACAAGGTAAGCAAAGAAATGGAAAGGAGGATTTTCTTTTTCGTTTTTTTTTTTTTTTTTTTTTTTTTTTTTTTTTTTTTTTTTTTTTTTTTTTTTTTGTTTGTTGACATTTTGTGTACTTAAGCTTTACGAAATTTACCTTGCAAATGAGCATTTTCTCTTTTCTCTACTCTTCGTATAAACAGATTTTATAAGTCTAACATTTTACCTTTGACTTGACTAAGAAATCCATTCGTATTAACGTCTCATCTTACATCTTACGTTTTATTTAGCTTACTTATGCTCAAACTATATCTGTGTGTGTGTGTGTGTAGGAAAAAAATATAAGACAAGACGAAGAAATACTTTTAGTTCAAAGAAAGTATAGAGGATTATGTAAAACATACATATCGTCAAATATAAAAATATTTCAAAGTATAATTAGAAACAAAGTTCTTTTAATTAATAATTTGTCTAATTACCTAAAAAATTAAATTATTTAATAGATATAATGAGGAAAACTAACAAATTTTAGAATGTAATTTTATTTTAAATTCTAAAAGTTGATATTGTCCTAATCGATAGATATATGCGATTTTCTAATTTTTGAGTTCATTAAGTATTTTTATTTAATTTTTGAAAGTGGCAAAATAACGTCACAGGCTGCAACTTTTTCTATGCCCACATACATAAGTTGAAGTCTGTGACGTCATTTTGCGACTTTCAAAAATTAATTAAAAATACTTATTAATGAACTCAAAAATTAGAAATTGACATACGTTTCGATTCAAGACAATGTCCTCTTTTAGAATATGGTATAAAAATGAGCCCCCAATTTTTTGTATAGTCTTCCTCATTGTAATTCGAACTAGAAAAACACTTTGTTGTTGATATTTATCAAATTTTAGTTACGTAATTACAGCTACTCAAATATTTCCTTGTTAAATTTTCTTTTTTAACAATGAACTTATTTGTATTTTGTAAATCATTATTCAATACGACTTTAATAATTTTATTTTGCATACAAAAGAGATATGTTATAACATCTTTGAAATATAAACATGAGTAGTCATAAATAAGAAAATGATAATTATATTTTACATTATTTTTTCATAACAAAGAATGTGCACCTAAAATTACAGTTCACTTTCAATAGTATTATTTATTATTACACAATTTCTATTATCTATAATAATAATAATAAAATATTTTACATTGGATAATTATATTTTAGTTCACCGTAATGAGATATACATATGTGAGAATACAACATAGAATCGAACCCATAACTTGTACATTATACAACAATATTACATTTTAAAACCTTAAGGGATTATGTAGAAATAATTTTAATAACAAAAACATGATTTTTTTTTTTTTTTTTTTTTTTTTTTTTTTTTGCTGTAAGCAAAAATAAGTTAAATATTTTGTACATGTATGTACACATAGCGTGAGTTTTTCTTTCTTTTACTAATTAGTGGAGTGGAGGTAAAAAACATATCTTCATTAATTAAAAAAAAACATGTATATGATCACAGAACTTGTGTAGTTTTGTTATGTTTGCATGGACTGTATACGTTTTTGTGATGGCTTCTATGAAAATTATATTTCTAATGAATTATGCGTATAAAAATGTGGTAATGAGCTTTTTTATATATATATAAATAAAAGTTGATAAAAAAAACTGTTTAAAATGTATTACTAAATTTTAAATATTTTGAAAGCTACTTAAGTGCTTATTTTTAAACCTTGGTTGCAAAATCTGGACATCAATAATTTTTTTTTATTCTTTTTACAAAGACTTATTAAAAGTTTCTACTTTAAATTGAGAAAAGGTTTGAAAAAAAGATGTACTATATAGAGCTTTTGTTTCTGACAGTTATAGCTTTTAAAATGTTTCTTATTGATCAGTTTTGCTTATGACAGAGTTGAAGACAGTAGTCTGACATGGAAACTAGGTCCAGACTGATGAGAAGTGTAGGTTTGTTGCTTGAGTACATATAAGAAGTTATTATCGTAATACATTAACCTTCATTTAATACAGATCTAATCGGTTGTTTTGACTATATGACTAACACACTATCATGGAAAAAAATTACTGTTTTATTTTTGTCTATATATTTATTATGTTTTGAGTTGAAATAATTAAAATCTAGATAATTTGGAAAAAATAAAATATGTATCACTTACGATTTACTAGAGAAAATATAAGAAGTATTGTAAAATATAATAAGAAATAAGAAAAGTTTAAGGTAGCTCGTTCTATAAACTACACACAAATATTGAGCCAGCTTCGAAAATGTTCCTTTGTTAAAAACAACTGGTTATAACGTCGTTACCTGTTTACTACTTTTATACATATGGTCAATCATTGTTATTTCTTCTTTTAGAACTTTGAACTTGATAAGAATGAAAGAAACTTCCCAAAAAAAGTTCCAGTCTAAATATGTGACTCACTTTTATCGGCTCAAAAAAATAAATAAATAAATAAAAATAAAAAAAAAGATCAACCAATGAATGTGTTTTATTTTGTTGGTCAGCCAATCACTGTTATTGAGATTCACTTTACTTTACAGAACGAGCTATAATAAATAAGACAAGTTTACGGTATGTATTATGTTTATAGTATACGTAATGTAGCTCGGACACAAAAATATACTCTATAGAATAGTGTAAGTATAATTTCTGCTGCAATCATACTTTAGCTAGTTATAATATAGAGTGACCTAAATGTTTAGAAAACATTCCAGTTTGAGAGCGGTGAACAACGTAAAGCCGTTGAGTACTCCAGAGAGAGAGAGAGAGAGAGAGAGAGGCGGCCGTTCTTCCTAAATCCTAGCTCATACATATTTTATCACAGGATTTATATTTATGACTGCAGGAAATTAACATAGCAAACAAGGAAGGTATAAAAAAATCTTGCTTACCAATATTTTATAAACATAAAGTAGATGAACTAAAAACTATACTAATATAACCTAACAATTAGATGTTTAGGTTGTCTAGATATGCAGATAAATTGAAATTGTCGACCAAATATTGTGGGACTGTTGCTGCTGTTATATAAAACTAAAGAATATTATTAGTCTCGGTAGCGTAATGGTTAACGCAGTGGTCTGGGAAACCAAAAGATCCGGGTTCGAGTCCCGGTCGAGCCGAATTCCTTTTCAATGTCAGTTTACTGCTTATATAACACGGTGTAACACGAAAGCTAAACCCTTTCAATATTATTATTTATTTATATTCCCAAAATGTAAAAGCCGCTTTCCATTAATTTCAGAATTTATATAACCGAATATGCTACGATTTTTTCTTCTTTTTGTGTGTGTGTGTGTGTAAATTAAGTCAATAATTTAAACATTTTTTTCCAATGAAATATTGTTTTGCTATATTTATAGGTAATTAGAATTTAATATCGACTTTAAATAATTTTAAGGCTTTTATTTACATAAAACATTTACAATCAATAATAATATCTTTCCAATTAAATAAATTACATTGATTTGAAATTATCTCAATTTATAAGTTAAAACCACAGGTTAAAACATTAAATACGTAAATTTTCCACAAATACATAGTACATAGTATGGAAAATTTTATTTGCATAAATTTACTACTTTTAAAATCTTACATAAAACCCTAATTTAAAATTAAATTAAAGTCACATTTTTAAGTAGTTCATTATAACAATAAAAGAAATCTAATTTATTTAATCTGCCAGAATAAAAAAAAAGCTTAAAATTTAGTGCTGATCGAACACCTTTTGATTTTGTGCTTATGATAGAGAAACTAACTTTTCTTCTTCTTCGTTTTTTAATTCATTTTTTTCTTTTATAATGAATTTGAAGTTAAAATCAAAAGATTAAATTGATGAAAAAAGTTCTGATCTGATTTGTAACAAAGTTATTTAGCTCTCTCTCTCTCTCTCTCTCTCTCTCTCTCTCTCTCTCTCTCTCTCTCTCTCTCTCTCTCTCTCTCTCTCTCTCTCTCTCTCTCTTCTACCCTCAATTGCAATGAATACTGTATAATATACGTATATATCAGTCAACTACACTGAAAAAGAAAGAAATATCCAGGACTAAATTATGTAAAAGTGATTAACCTGAAATAAACATTTCACAATACATAACTACATAAGTGAACATAAATTCATTTCGTTATAGTAATTTAGACAATATTATATATATATATATATATATATATATATATATATATATATATATATATATATATATATAATATATATATATAATATGTTATATGCTCAAATATTGAATGTTTTATGAAAAATTCAATCCATTCTATAGCAGTGAATCTTATTTCAGTGTGGGGTAAGAATACTTTTAGAGGTTGAAATTCTTATAAGGTTAATTTTAAAATGAAGATGGTTAGAATTGCAAAAAGTTTGAGAGTGGAATTCAGATAAAAGTTGAACCAAATGGATTAATATTTTTATTATTATTATTGTATTCTAACTCTACTGTAACTACATTACATTGTGCCATTTATTAACAAAAGCTTGTGCAACCGTCAATAAATTAAAAATATATTTTTGATTCACTTAAATTGGATTCAGTAAGTAATATTTATACCTCTAATTGGCTAAAAGCAGTGCAGTACCCTTTTTTTTAATAAGCTCTATAATTAAGAAATTTATTTTAATTAATTGAGTTTGGGTGTCTAATTTAAATTTTGGAATATCACATTTAGGAAACAAGTCAGCGAAAGCTGACTACATGAGCATACTGCTGTATATATGAGCAGTGAATGATGTTGGAGAGGAAGGAGTCTCGGTAGCGTAATGGTTATCGCAGTGGTCTGGGAAACCAAAGATCCGGGTTCGAGTCCCGGTCGAGCCCAATTCCTTTTCAATGTCAGTGTACTGCTTATATAACACGGTGTAACACGAAAGCCAAACCCTTTCAATAATTACATTCTCAAATTAAAAAATACAAAATCTGATGTATCATCGGTACTGAACTGATAATTGTTATAGTGAGGACAAGAAAAAATAATTAAAACTAAATGTGAATAAATATCAGCAGTTCTCTCTCTCTCTCTCTCTCTCTCTCTCTCTCTCTCTCTCCCTCTCCCTCTCCCTCTCCCCCCTCCCATTAAACTGACCTAACTTGGTCATTTTTCAATGCTTATAGTATGCAAAACTTTATTTTGCTGCTTTATGTAGCCTTATGTGGGAACTTTTGCAAGTTTCTAAGAATACGTAGTATTTCCATAAAGCAAAAAAAAAAAAAAAAAAAAAAATATATATATATATATATAAATAAAAGGAAAAGAAAATAAAGAAGAAGACGAAGAAAAAAAATTATATGATTTCCACAATTAATCAAGTAGTAAAGTCTAAGCCACGACCTTTCAAATATTTATTTTGTTTTTAAACACAGACTATTATTATTTGATGAGAAAATTTTAACATGATGTTTTTGTTAGAGAAAATATTACGTCATGAATTCTGCTGTAAATTTTCAGTAAGAGAGAAAAAAAATCATCCTTCTCCTGCTTTTCTGAATTTTACTGAAAATTTTATATTTCAATCGTAAAGAAGTAGTTTATTTATTTATATACTTTAAAATACATAATGTAAACATTAAAAAATATATATTTACTTAGAAGGTAGCTTACGCACATGTATAAAGTTTTATAACTTTGTGAGACAACATTTGAACTTCACAGGTTGGAATCTAATACGTGTTCTCATTTAGTATTCAAAATAAAATATTTGTTGAAATTCATCATAGACGTTCTTGAAAATCTGAAAGAAAAAATTCTTTATCGGTAGCCAAGTCATTGTAATATACGTAAACGAAAATATACATAAATGTAACAATTTAATTATTTTTAAATATTTACTATAACTTATTACATTGTAATACATTTTTAGTAACACTGTGGAGACGTTTTTAAATTGATTCACATAAATGTCTTAAGAGACTTTCAATTTTCTTCTTAAAACGTTTCATATGTAAAGTAATTAGTTTTCTGCTTTTCATCTAAATTTGTATGAAAATGTCACTCTTAAAATCTTTTTAATAATTAATATAAAGTCTTTTGTAGAAATAATGGATGATTTTACTTTAATTTTATCTTAATTAAATTAAAAATTCATATTTTGGTTATGACAAAAAGGAAATAAAATTGAAATAGGCAATTTCTTCCAGACTTTTTTGTTATGTTACATTTTAAACGAAATCAAAACTGACATGTTACTTCTAGCGATAAAACAATTTATAAAATCCAGCTAAACTTAAATTTGGCTTGACACGTTGTTCAACAGTTAGGTACGTTCATGAAAATAAGTAAATGATAATGATCTATAGTTATAAAGCAGATACTAGACCAAGTTATTTAGGAAAGAGAGTAATTGAATACGTACGTAAATATAAATTAAATTCCGTGGATAATTTGCACATTAAAATATGTAATATAAATATAATATAAAATTGGGAATATTAAAAGCTTTCTGTATTAGTAAATTTCATACCAACTTTTTATATATAAAAACATTCTGCAAATAGATGGGTGAGAGAAAGTTATAAAAATAAATAAACGTAAATTAAGTTTGTAATATGTTTATGTGGTAATTATTTAAATTTAAACAATTTTTCTAGTTTATAAGTAAGACGATATTTTTTAATGTTATTTATGTGATACTTATGTAAATTTCTTGTGTGTATATATACGTATATTTATATAACGTTATAGCGTTTCATAGCACTTAGAAAAAAAATGTAGCAACAGGAAATTATTTTGCATTTTAAGTATTATGCCAAAGAGACTGTTTATTGCCAAATTTCCATAGGATTTTTGAATAAATAACAATGTTAATAAAAATTGGAAAATAATAGTACTTACAATAAATAATATTAAAAACGCTTATAAAGCTATAAAATTTGGAATACAGCTTATTATTATTATTTTACAAAGTAGGCATTTAATTTTTTATTGCTTGATTATAGTAAAAAAGCAAGTCTGTACACCAAAGTAAATTATTTCGGTTGAAATACCACGTAGATTAAAAACTACGATGGTAATAAGATTGTGTTTTGAGAAAACTATATTGAATAGAGAGATTAAAACGTAATTCAACCCATACAGTACACGTAGTATCTTATTATACTCTTAACTGGAAGCGACCTTTTGACTTTGTATTGTACAAACCTCGACAAAATTTAAGAGACAGTTTTTTTTAAGTTAATTATTATTTCATCATTAAAACACAAATTTTAAATATTATCATTAGTAGTTGTATTAAAAAATATATTCTTTGCCAGCTAGATATTTAACCAATTAACAAACATAATTATATATCTTAGTACTTAAACTTGATTAATACTATAGAATCAATTAGTTTCAATGAAATCTTCATTTCATGCGATATAAAACTTTTAAACCGTTTAAAGGACTATTTTCATTATACTTTTGCATACTAATTAGTAATTATATTTATGTACATTATAAATAGCAGTAAATAAATGTTATGAGAGTATATTATATACTCATACAGTTAATTATCAGAAACATGATTTAAATTGGCAAATTTAAAATTAAGTCTTTAAATAGTGTAGGAATAGCAAGGCGACAAAAAAAAAAAAAAAAAAAAAAAAAAAAAGGAAAGAAGAAAGAAAGAAAAAGTAATATATGGCACAAAATATTTCTGAAAGATAACGAAGCTATGGTCTATTTTAAACAGTTGCTTAAAGAAAATTTGGCCTATTATACTCTATTTTGTTTTTACCCCCCCCCCCTGAATAAATCTGACCGCAGCGTTTATGTCTCCAAGTATCAAATATATGAAGAAACTTTAACGCGACCGGTCAGGTTTATTCGGGGGGAGTGTACTTGTCCTTGGTTCTTGTGAATTGACTAATGCTGAAAATGATAATATTATTAAAGGTTAAGTTGTTGTACATAGCAAACTTTATTGTTTTGTTTTAAAACTTAGGTAAGTTGAAGCCCGAAGTTAGTTTTGATAATTAACAGAATTTAAATCTATAATATAACAATTATATTGGAGTATTAAATGGTAAGCTCAATTAATTATATAAGTATTATAATGCCAAAGCTGTGAGATTCTGTTCTATTGTAAACGATCTTATGCTACAGAGCCTTATAACTAAGCTGATTTTCATATTTAATACAATAATGATTATTGTAAGACAGGATTTTTGTTTATTGCTATGTAAGCGAAAATTTATTCCAACTAAATATTGGTCTTTATTGCTAATGTAAGATAAAAATGCCTGTTGATGAAGACAACAATCATATAAACTATACTTGATTTCTCTACAATTACTTTTGTTACGAAAATGTTATGTTTTTTTCTATTTTATTCACATTTTACTATTTTTATCATAATGTGTTTTATTTATGATTAATGATATAATTTTAGATACTTTTACTTTCATTCCTCTTGAATGATTTTTAAAGAGAAGTAAAAATAAAACGATATTTTATTGCGTAGTTATTCTTTTTTTTCTTTTTAGTATATACAAAAATCAATAAGGAATAATATAAACTATTGGAAAATTTATTGTGAAATGAATTGTAAGAATATACAAAAGAAAAAGAAAAAAATCCTAATATAAAATACACTAAAAAATAAAATAATAATAATAATAAAAAAAAAGGAAAATTTATTGCGGTATTTTTACTTTGTATTATATTTTTCGAAAAGGAAATTTCTGTATTTAATTTACTCGAAATACCAAAATACAAGCCAATTAACATTGAGTACACTCTCATTTCGTGTAAACAAGAAACAAGAAGCTATTGATACAATTTACTTATTACAAATAAAAATTACGAATTGAACAATATGATCGTATTTTCAACCACAAAGTACATTTTTGTATTAAGAATGTAATCATAAAAATTGAAATCAAATTTTTTACAGTGTATATCGAAATGCAATATTTTTTAAATTATAGAGAGGTATTTTTAAGACTGAAATAATATTTTATGAATTATATTTTTATGTTTTTATTATTATATATTGAAGGAGAAATGAAACAAATATGTGTATCATAAATATTAAAGATCAGTGAAGCGTATCAAACAGTGTAAACGTATGTTATTTTTTCCTTTTATTTTCTAAACTTAGCAAAAAAATATTGAAAAATCATGATACACTTGATTTATTTTTGGACTCTGCAATTTATGAGAAAAAGTTTATTGTCGTAACCAGTTTTTTAATATATATTTTTTTTTATAAAAATTACGTTAGCTTTGTTTAAATCTTTGTTCTAATTTCACTGAAAAAAACAAACATATAGAAGCCATATTGTTAAAGCTTTTGTAAAGCTTTGAATTAATGTCTAGAAGAAAAAAATTTCAATTTTCCCACATTTTAGCAAAGTGCGTGTTTTTTTTTTCTTCATACTTTCATTGAAAATATATATTTTATAATATCCATTAAAAAATATATTACACTATTATCATTGTTTATTATTTGCTTATTTAGTTGAGAATATATAATATAAAGCATATAATATAATATGCTTTGATCAAAGTTCTTCTATTAAAATTACATTAAAACAAGAAAAAAATATATTAAAAAAATGAATGAAATTACATCATAATTTACAGAAAATAACTAGATTACGCATAAAAAGAAAAAAGAAATTTCTCTATCATATGTATTTTTTCAAATGTATTACCATGAAAATTTGAGACGTATAATAAATTGGATTAAACTTAGCTTTAAATGTCTGCAAAATCACGTTCACGATTTGATCACGTTATCTTGAGTAACGTAACGACAATTCAAACTATTAAATCCAGCTTTGCAAGAGGCAGATTTACAAGACTAGACGCATATTTAAACACACCAAGAAATCAAACGAAATTATTACGTGTGTAAAATCTGCAAAGTGTGAAATATGAATAAGATAAAGATAGAATGAAATGTAATGTGTACAATCGTTTGCATAAAAAATTGAAATTTATATTATTTTATAGACACACGTTTCAGATTTTACATTATTTGATTTTTTTTTTTTTTTTTTTTTTTTGCTTGCCATATTGTGTTATCGTGCTATACACCAATCCCAGTCCCAGTCAAGACATTGTCTTAGCGACAGGTAAGGACTTTCCAATTAATGGAAAAGCACACACGGGCCGGCTACGGCCTAAGTACATAGCCCGGCATTTGCCATGAGAGCCTAGAGAAACCGTTGAAACATCTAGGCAGGCTGGTCGGTGCAATCACAAAATTTACAAAATATACATAAAATATAAATAGGTTATTTAATCTTTTGAAATGAAATACAAATTATAATGATTTATTTTTATCATGAAGCAGAAATTAATGTAAAATAATGTTTATTTCGATTATCATTAACTATATTTCAACAGTGTTTTATATATTTTTACTATTTTTTCTCTCTATTTAAATTGAACTTTTTAAATATATTATTTCAATATTTACACCAAGCAATAAATTTAACTGTAGAAAATGAAATAGTTTTTAAATATAGTTTACACTCAATCAAACTCATTGCACATTAAAAATATTACACAATGTAAGCATGAGATAAGAGCTACAATAATCAGCACATTTCTTATACTATTAAATTCTAAACAATTGCTTTAACAGAAATTAAAGCACAAATAAAAATTAAAATGTTTATGAAGTTAAGCTTAAAATTTTACAAAAATTTCAATTTTTTCATCGTTTCCTTTTTTTTCCACACATATAAAAAGCTATACTTATATTTGTGGGAAAAATAAATACTAAATTTACTAAAGAATTAAAAACTGTCTGCTAATTTTATTAACTTCTAATTATATAAATAACATAATAATAAATAAAATAAAGAAGAGGTTTATTAAAAATGTTTGATAATATAAATAAGCATTGTATAATAACTGAGTAATTGTGTTTAATTTTAGTTAATTGAAGAAAATTTAATATTTTGTAAAAATACAATGTTATTTTGTAAATTAATAATTTATTACTCTGCATAAAGGTATTTACACTGATGTAGCTGCTGATGAGCCATGAATGCAACTTAAGTTAATTTATATTATTAATAATACTATGAAAAAAGCATTAGATTTGACGTTAATACAAATTTTGGAAAGAAAAAATATATGTTTCCAACTCATTTAAAAAATAACAATGCAAACGCAAACATAAAATTGCATATTATGATAAATGAGAAGCAGATGCAAAAATTTTCAACGGTATTATTCCACTACATGAACACACATACACACACACAATATATAGGCATAAATTGTGCAGTAGGCATGTAGAAATAAATAACAATAAAATTCACGACATAATGGTGACGTAATTTATGCCTTAAAGTTGACGATATATTTTCATATTTCTTACGACAACACCGGCAAGGAAAAAGTCTTCAAGCCAACATTTTCTATTAGATGGAAAAATATGTTTGTTTTGTAATATTGTACTTTTTTATTTATGAAAAAATTGTCTCAATCTGATGGGTGTGAATAAATCATTTACTTTACGCTACATCTTAGAAGGAAATTTTCTCCTGGATTTAACTTATATATTTTATCTTAGTTTCAAAAATATAATATTATTTATCTAATTTTATTTTTATATAATATATTATTTAGTTTAGTATTTTGAATTTCACAATTGTTTAACTTGCTATAGATCAATGTCACACAGTAGCCATCTTTGTGGTCTAGCAAAAGGGAAACTTTTTTTATAATTATTTTTTAAATAAAATAGCTTTTGTATAGATTATCCATTTTTCTTATGCTTTAAGTCTCTATTTAGGATTTAGAAAAAGGATGGTCAAATTTATACAGAAATTTTATATTTTAAATTAAAAAAGGGGAATTTCTTCTGTTTGTATTTGTCACCATCAATATGGCGGCGTAGCGTTGTCCCTAAGTAAAGAACGACGACAGTTTGCACATATTTAAAAACCTATTGGTATTTTTTTATTAAAAAAAAAAAGAAAAAAAGAAGAAGCTACAAGATGCATTTATAGAGTTGAAATACAGTTTCAAAATAATTAAATGTAACTTTTGCTTATGCTTATACCAATTAAATTATGCAACGAAGCGTACTTTTAAATACCAAGTGTAATAAAATTATTTTTATAATTACTTTTCATGATATTAAAAATTAATATACAAAGTGCTAAATATATTAAAAATATATATTATAATATTCATCGTTGTGTCACGCTATTTTCAATTTAATTTCAATTAAATATTAGATAATATAACATGCGTTGTTTTTAATTCAATTTTCTTATCTTCTCAGCGTGTATCGCTCTAAACGAATAAGCATACATACGTGATTAAAAATACAACAAAAAAAAAAAAAAAAAAAAAAAAAAAAAAAGGAATTAAATTTAAATCTATAAAATATAATAATCAAAAATATAAACTACATCGATGCTTAGAAAATGGCGCATTTTTATGTAAGTAAAATTTAAATTTTATAATAATAAAATTCAATTTTGTTTTTACGAGTGCACGTGTTTCTAGTCCCCTATGTTAGTACGTATAGTGTTGAATGTAATATGAGGAACGCTTGCGTGTCACGTTGTGAATTTGGCACCTGTCTTCATATGTGATTGAACCTGCCCAGGTGTATCAGGCTTAATATCAGCTCAAAAATCTTTGATTTTGAGAAGCATGAATAACAAATTCAATAATATTTATCTATAGTATTGCTATGTTTATAAGTTGTTATTAAATTATTAAAAGAGTTTAATATTAATGTAACAGGAGATTCTGCTCGCAAATTGTAACTATTTTTTAAAAAACTTTAACACGTTTATAAAGAAGAAATAATAAAAATTTTAAGAACATTTTAATGTAGTGAGTTCAATCTTTAAGCAATGGGTGATCTACAAAGTAATAATCTTTAAAAATTCAGTTCAATATTGGTTTTATAATTATTATTTTTCTCATATTGAATTACAATATATCGATGACACTAACAATCGATATTTTTTGAGCTAGAAAGTGCAGCTGTGTCCCGTGTAGTGATGGACGAGGTTGCTTTGCTCTCACATAAATCACATGCGGTGACAAACAATTCCGTTCTTGTGACCGCTATTTGTCTCCTGAGTTGCAGTTTTACTATCTATTCCACACAAAATGTCAACCATATAAATATTTACGCATTCTTTTAGCAATTCTCAAAGCAATCTTTTTGATTGGCACTTACATTTTGCTCTCAAGCTTTGATATCAATTTTAAGACGTAAAGGTTTCTAGAAAATTTAACTTAAAAAAGAAAAAAAAAAAAAAAGAAAAAAAGAAAGAAAGAAAGAAAAAAAGAGAAAAAGAAAAAAAGAAAGAAAAAAAAAAAAAAAAAAAAAAAAAGAAAAAAAGAAAGAAAGAAAGAAAGGAAAAAATCTTTTGCAGATTATTATAATTCAAAGGAGAATACGGTCTTAATTGAAAACGTCATCCAAAATTTAGGTAACAAAAACTTTATTTTATGTTTAAACTTAATTTACAGACACTTCTGTAAAAATTTTACAAAACTAATTTATTATTTGAATTGACTTTTTAAAAACTAATAAAGAAGATAAATAATTGAGTAACAATAGTTTAAAAAAAAGTAGAGCATTGTTTTATTTTTTTTGGAATTCAATAAAAAGCAATTGTATAATTACAAAAAATCTACGTAAAAAGTCTATGAAATAAAAACCTTTTGAGGCTAAATGTACTTTTGAATTAAATTAAGAACTATTTTTATTCCGCTACTCTCCAATTGTGTACTCTTTATTTCTTTGCCTCTGAGAAATCTGTGTATATTAATGATACAATTATTTTAGAAATACCATTATTATTTATAAAATACTGCAATGCTATGTTGGGTTATCCAACCCACCCACCTCTCTCTCTCTCTCTCTCTCTCTCTTATCATATTATTTCTCGTACCTTCATGCTGTTATTGTATTTTTTTCTTGACTTCTATATCATTTCTAATATCTTCAAACAAAACTCATATTAAAAAAATAATATAAAATATATTTCACACGGAATTATCTCTCATACATATACATGCATTAAATCCTTTATAAATTCAACATATTTGTCATTCTATATATTTCAATTTCAGTATCAAATGAAAAATATACACGGGGAAAAATATGCATGCATGTAGAAAATCTTTTGATGGATTCGAGGTACATAAATCTTACAATTTTACATAATCCTCGTGCAAGATGGCATTTTATATCATAATACCTGTCGTGTGAAGAGAGAGAGAGAGAGAGAGAGAGCGCACAGAAATCTTGATGTAACTTATGTTAAATAAAAAATATATAATAATATAGTATTTTTTAAATTATTTTTTCCAACATACCTGAATATTTTGAGATACACTATATTTTTCTTTTAAAATTTATTGTGATACTTAAATTTGATATAAAAAAGTGCACAAAAAGTTTTATTTATTTTTGAAGTAGAGAGAGAGAGAGAGAGAGAGAGAGAGAGAGAGAGAGAGAGAGAGAGAGAGAAGAACGAAATTTTTGTAAACGATAATAGAAAAATATCAATTTTGCAAGCTACTTTAATTGAGTTACTGTTTAATTTTTAATTTATCTGCAACTTAAAAGGATTTTCAATCCAGTGTAAAGCAAATAATTTAGTATTATAAATTAACATTTTAGCTCACTATATGAAGATTTTGTCACCTTATCCTATAAAACAAACAGTTTTCCATGAAAATTGATATTAAATTTGATTGGAAGAGGAGCAATGATTCAGCCTTGTTATTGGCGGAGAGAAAAAAAATTAATCACGTCAAAACCTTATGAAAGATTAAAAGCTTGATTAAGATTGATAATAATTAGTATTAAGTTAGTATCAATTTATAAAACTACAAATAAAATGCATATATCAATAAATAATGACCAATATATCAATCTAAATCGTTTTCTATAATCACCTCCCTCTAAAAAACAAAAAGCATATTTCAAATAATATAGAGTATAAAAACCTATAAGGAGATATCAAAGCTTATGATCATACCCTCAAAGTTCGGTATAGGTCGATATTAGTTGATAAATTTGTATTATGACGCTTCCCCCTTTCCAACTAACACATTGTGAACTTATGTTTATGGTAGGTGAACATGTTAGAGTACATAATACCCTCATCATATGTTAGTGTTATATAATAATAAATATTATAGCGTGCATATATATGCATATGGATGAATACCTGTGTATAGTATACTATTATACAGGGTGTATACATAGTATAATATTAATACTTACTTGAGATAAGAAAAATTTATAAAGATTTTGTATAACGTTAATTTTTATTTTTATTATCATTTCTTAACTCCATTCACTTAATAATGTATTATAAAAATATTCTTTATTTTATTATATGAAAGAAATGTTTGAAAAACTTTAGGTAGTCAAACACGTTCATAATAGCATGATAACAGGAAAAAAATATATTGAAATTTTATCGAATTAAAAAATTTATAATGTAAATGAATCTAAAAAATGCTCGTCGTTGAAAATAAAAATAAGCAATATTAATAGCATATTTATTATCTTGATTTTTTTATTAATTTATTTATTTATTAGGCATAGGGAGTTTACAGTAGCATTACACATACATCAATGCTATACTTCATTCGTCTCGTCAGTTTCACTTAATACTAGTCCTTAAAGGAATAGATCAGAAGAAAACATAACAATTTATATCACAAAAAACTTGATGATATCTTTTGTTTGTCTCCAAACCCAACTGTAGCTCCGTTGCAGTGATCAGAAAATTTCGATTTAAGCAAACTGCATAACATTTTTTATTAGTTTTTGCATGTTTCTGGCGTCAGAAACATAAATAGTCACGCAAATGACATACTTTACAATATGTTCACGCTCTCTCGTGGGGCTACATTTACATTCTGGTAAAAATTGCCATCAGTTTTGAATATCCCATTTTGTATTTATTCATTAAAAAGCACATGTTGTTTTATGTGGTCTATGTCTTTAAATTAAACGTAATGCTAGACTATATTATATAATTAAAAAAAAAAAATTACAAAAAAAAAGAAAAAAAAAATGCAAATCCTTATATTAAATTATTTTCAATACATTTTCTTTAGATATTTTAAATTCTCTTACTTATTTCTTAAGAGTTAATTATTTACTTCTTAAAAGAAAACTTCTGCTGTTGCATTATAACATTCTGAGACAATGTTATTGTATATTAAATATGATTAAAACTCTATAATTAATACTAAGATTTTCAATTCATTTTCTCTTGTGTTATTTATCTAAAATTATTTATCTACAATTGAATTTAATTATAATATCATCACAATATAACTAATTAAAGCTTATATTTAGTGTACACCCTGTATGTACAATAAAACGTCAAGACTAGTTTGTAATGGTAATAAAGAGAACGGAAAATACCTTAATGTATTTTGACATATTACATTAAATTTTCTCAATTTATAGTATAATAATTCGGAGATGTATAACGTATAGTGTGTGTGTGTGCTTTTACTCACGAATTATAATAATAATAATATAATAATAACACATATTTCATAGCACAGAGAGAAATGTTTAGAGGGTGTAATATGTTTCGCATATAACATAATTTGGTACGTACTTTCATATACGCATTGTTATTAGTTTATTCAGCTTAATGTATTCAATTCTAACATTAATTTTGCATAAAAATTAAATTAAATATTTTTTTATATGAAATTCTTGAAGATGAAGAGTCTAAAATAAGCTTTTTTCATTGTGCTGTATATAGTTTTTTTTCGCAAAGATAAATAAATAAACAATTTATTAAAAAAAAATGCATAGAAAAAAAATTAAAGTTATTAAAAATTAATTTTAATTAATTTAATTAATTAATTAAAAATTATAAGATTAATATACTTATAAAGTTTAGTGTCTTTTTCCTCTTTGTTTTTGGTTAATTTGTTGTAACTTACCTATAAATTGGTGTGCCCAAGTCCTCACGGTACCAGAGGACAAGCACCACTGCATCCATTGGCTCAGGAGTTGTGATATCACATGGCATGTATACGGGCTCCCCGGCCACAGCTTGCATGTGGATGATAGAAACTGAAACACAAATTCAATACATTAATATGTGTGTCTATCAAACAAATTTCTAAAGCTTTAGGATATTTGTTATTAAGTTACAAAATAATAAGATTAAAATATTTATATATATATATATATATATATATATATATATATATATATATATATATATATATATATATATATATATATATATATATATATATATATATATATATATATGTATACATACATATATTCTATATATATAAGACATAAATGAAATATGATTTGTATTGACGCATATATCAAGTCATAACGTAAAGTGTTAATACCAAAATTTATCAAAAAAATTTCGAAGAGTTATATTTATCTTTATTTTCCAACATTTCATCATAATCATATTTCTAGCATATTATTCCAAGGCTACTATCAAATTCTGTATCACGTGCATTGCAATCAAAATTTTGATATTTTACATTAAATATTATACTGTAGTGTCTTTCAAGGGTATATGCAAAGTTTCTGAACATTACGTACTGTACATATACAATTACAAGAAGAAGAAAAAAGTATTTTTTTCATTTGATTAAAGTCGAAGTTATAAAAGAAAAGATAACACGCAAACTATTCAACATTGAATAATTTGTACTTTTTTTTTTCAATTGATTTTTATATTATTCATCTGATATATAAGATATAAATTGGATATTGATGACACTGACGGTTATGTACGTTGTCGAGCGTGTTTTATGTGTGTGATTTTACTGGTCAATATATTTGTAACATTTTATCACACGCATTAAACTGTGAAATGGTCGACTTTAGTACCTCTGTGTGGAGGAACTTTATACGTCACAAGTGAAACTTAATTTTGGTGACGTCAATATCTAACGTTTTTTATCTTTCAATGTTGTAATTAATGAAAAAATTGATTGCAAAAGTTTAGAAGCGTAAATCAGTTTAATTATATATTTAAAAAAAAAAGTTTTGAAATCTATGAAACCAAATTTATCATACGCATATACGTTTAATACAAATTATGTTTATTAAAAATAATAATAAATTAGTTTTTTTAAACTTTGAATCATTGATTTATAAAATAAGACATTTTAATATGCGTGAATAACACATGGCTCTTGTACGTAGAATAAAATTGATTACTTTTATAAAATGGATTTAAAAATAAAAAGCATATTATATAAAATATACATAGTGTAAAATAGAGAATTAAATATAATATTCAAAAACTACATTATTCTATTTATATTCTCATTCTTTTGCAAAATAAAATTTCATGTATATACCATAATTCATATAACTACATGTTGAATAGATAATATAATATATAGAAAATTGACTATCATTATTCATATTGATGAAAATAATATTAAATTTGAAATTCGCGTGTATGTAAGCATTGAATGTGTATAATTTCCCACGATGATATTACTCTCTACTTCCCACAATAAGTAACTTAGAGTACTGAGATTATCATCATTCATGCGATTGTGCTTTTTATCTTCTCTCTCTCTCTCTCTCTCTCTCTCTCTCTCTCTCTCTCTCTCTCTCTCTCTCTCTCTCTCAGGCAGAAAATTAGTTTCTGCACACATCTACAGAATTACAATCACGACCACGTATAGCTACATTTTAAAACGGAGAGAAATTTTTTTACATAAAACACAATATAAAAAAAATAAAGTAAACTTGTATAATATATTATAGACTGATTTTATTGTAAGCTATAACTAATTTTTATCAATGCTCACAATTTTTATATATGAAAATTGATTTCAGATAACGTCGCATAAAAAAGCCTCAATTTTTTATGTTTACAATTTAACTTTTTGTTTTATTTTTATCCTGACCTACATGACAGTTGTAGTCAAAAGAATATTACGTTTAGATTTGGTGTGTTAAAAGTGTAAAAAAAACATTTAAAAAATGTAAAACAATGCACATAATAAATAATATATAAACGTCAACATTTTAAAATTTTGAGCTTTATTTTCAATTTTATTCAGTTATGAGATAAATCTATGGATTTAACATAAATAATAGTCAATTTTTATTTGATTTAAAATTTTGTGAACGCGTCAATATGTATTTTACACCTGTATGCCTCTATAAAATAACAATAAAATTATTGGTATTACTTAAATAAATTTGTAATTTTATATAATTCAAAACAAACTATTTTAATGTGTCTTGTAATGTTTACGTTCAAAAAAAAAAGTTATTATAATTTAGATTATAAACAATATAAGTTAATCATAAATGATAATGTGGTTTTCCAAAAAGCATGTTAAACTTACTGGATATTAAAATAACAGATGAAAACTACGTGTTTATAAACCTTAATAAAACATTACTTTAAAGTTTAGTGTCAAGAAATGTTGTATAAAATAAACCTAAAGTTTTAAGTGTATTTAGGTAAGAATAAAAAAAAAAAAAAAAAAAAGTGTACAAATGTTAATTAAGTCTTAAAACAATGTTTTTACAGTGCGTATATATTTTAAGTTTATAATCTAATTACTTGAGAAACTAAGAATAATTGTAAACATTTGTACATGTCCACACAAATTTACTCCACATCGATTTACTGAGTTTTTTTTTCGTCAAGTTAATAATGTAACTAGACAGCTTGTCTTATCATTTATTTTTATTTACTTGAGATGTTGTTTACAAAAAATTGAGTGTTTGAAATACGGATGAGGTCCAATGAACATATCAATACCCAACTTTAATTTTACATTGTAATTTTGGTATATTATTTCAATTTTACATGTTTTCTAGTGAATAAAGTTAATAGTTAAAATTTTTACATGAAGTTGAAATTTAGACTAGGATAAATATTGTGATTTTTCTTCTTTCTAAATATGAATTTAAATGATATATTAATGAATTTTATCTGTATAAAAAAACAAAAGGCAATTACAATGCTATGTTACTATGAACTGTCTGGGTCATTAGAATTTCTTATTATTACCTAAGAAAACATCAAAGGTGTCAAATTCAGCTTGAAGAAAAACTCTTACGTCTGATGACATAATTAGATTTTATTTCAAGAAATTTCTTAAGATGATGCCAAAAGTTCCACAATGCATCGGTAATAAAAGGGAACATATTATTATTCTCTGTCTGTTTGCTTGCCTGTCTCTGTCTCTGGCTTTCTCTTTCCCCCCCCCCCCTCCTCTCTCTCTCTCTCTCTCTCTCTCTCTCTCTCTCTCTCTCTCTCTCTCTCTCTCTCTCTCTCTCTCTCTCTCTCATATTTCTGATTAATTTCACTTTAAATATCCACTTAAAAAAATCCTACTTGCAGTGTTTATACGAACTTTATAAATTTTTAAATAAAATATTAACAGAAGTATTATGAACTAACTGACAAGGGATATATAAAGATGAATATATATTTTAAAATAATTGCATAATAATGCTTTAAAATATTTACAAAGAATAAAATATATAATTAAAACAAACAAATAATAGATTGTAACATTAAAAATGAATGATTCCAAAAAGTTAAGCACAAATGTATTTTACACCAATTAATAAAATCATAAACAAAGCACTAATTAGATTTTAATTACAACATAAACAATAAATTATGACCAATTAGCAGTAGGTACATTCAGTAGCACAACTTGTGATATATCAATGTGATTAGCAAATAATAATTATGACAGATTTACTGCATATAATAATATTGCATACTAGAACACTGGAAAATAAAGTACAATACTTTTAAAGCATGAAACTATTTTATAAAATAAATGGCATAAATTTATTAAAATCGTTTATTAGAATTTTTTTATATGTATGTAGATATTTTTATATTGTTTATATTTTAATTACTATTATCTCATTCTAAGTTTTTAATTAAAAATCAATAGTTTATTGCTTCATGTATAACGGAGTAAATTTAGAACATTTCTCTGATTTACTTGTTGTTTATATTCTAAATCTAAATAATTTATCATTTGAAGAAATTTGCCCCAATTTGCCTCAGATGAATGAACTTATGACTTATGACTTATTAAAATACAATTCAATATTAGTGTTGTTCGTAAACGCTGTTGTGTTGCACCAAGAAATGCTCATTACATTTGAATAATCTATACTTGATCTTCATTTTAGTGGCAGAAAACAGAATTTACGAACAGTATTATTATATAATCTTAAAAAATATATAATAGGTAATTTTTCATATAAATATATGGTAAATAAGTAAACAAATAGGTGACAATTTTATTCTTAGACTGTACATTAATACAAATTAAATTTTAATTGATTTGCATCATGATAATATTCATGAATGTTTAATTATTTATTGATAAACAAATTCATTCAATTATGTAATTTTTATCAGTGTACTTCATTTGAAAGTTGCTTTGTGTTCAATAATGAGATACAGTATAGTGTTAGTTCAACAGTGAGCTTACTCTATGCAACAATATGAGTTAAATTACGGCTCACGAGAGCGTTTTAATTGCAACGATAATTAATTATTCACAACTGACTGCAGGCTTCATATTGCATTATAAAATAAACTTACGGTGTAAAATATCATGAAAATTTTACACTTTTTGATAAAAAAACAACTATAGGAGAATTGTTTATTTTTTGTAATATAATTAATTAAAAATAAATAATTTATATATAAATGCATAATTGCAACTAGAATATTTTCAACTAATTAACTTTAGATGTTGAAATAATAAATAATGAAATTGACTTTACTTGACATAATAAATACTCTGCATTAAATAGTTTAACAAAAGCTTATTATATTTCACTCGGAAAGTAGAGCCTGAAACTTTATCTACGTTGACTCAACTTTATACTGTACTTTGTACAGCAAAACATACAATACTGTATACATACTTTTCATCATAGAAATACTTGATATTTAATACTTTTCATCATTACGCTCTACTGCAAATTCAAGTTCAATGAACCGGTGGATTTCAAAGAACTTAATTTTAGTTATTTAATAGAACAAAATACTGTTTAGTTTGCTTAAAATGACTATGGCTTTGCTGTATCTGGACGCAAAAGTCACATAGTATACTATGTGGTAGTGGTATTTATTAATGCCTTTCTTGCACCCTTTCCACTAACAAAACATTTAATAATTTTTATTTTTCATACATAGTGTAATTATTTTGTTTTTTCTTATTATTTTTTGTTGTTATTTATGTATGTAATATATGGTGGAAATAAATAAATAATAAAGAAAACCGAGTTTTATGTTGTACAGTTGTAGAAAAGCATAACAATGCTGTATATCATAATTTATGATTTATATGAATAATTATTATTTTTATGTTCAATCATATCTTAAATGAATTGTGTACCAAAAACTTCAAACAAAAGTTCATGCTCAATACATGAAAAATTATCAAGTCAAGACTAACCGATTTTTTAATGACATTTCTCTATTTGAGGTCAAGTATTTATAATTTACAAACACCTTTGTTAAAAATACAAACAGGAAATATTATATTATTGTTCAATAAATTTAAAAAAAAGACAATAATTAACAAGTCTAAACTTGCATAATTTCAATGTAAGTATAATGCAATTATAACTATTATTCATAATATTATATAAATATATTTTATAGAAATAGGAGCAGATGAAGTACAGAGAAATATAATTATGTTAATTACAAGTACTGTACATAACAACATAATATTTTCAAAGTAACTTATACACAGTATGACTTTATTATGTATTCAAAGACATTGTGTATATATGTAAGTATAAGTAGTGTTTATATGGTAGTATTATAAAACCACAGAGTAGTGCATTAGCAAAAGTGGTATATATACTAACTAAAGCTCCTTCTCTGTGTGAATATACAAGATCAATATAATGCATGCAATGACATTACGTGTTATGTTGTATAAATAATGTATAATAGTTCTAGTTTTTCTTATAACATTTTAATAGCATTTAATGTGGATTATTACACTTTTAATGGAAGTTTATTAAGATTAATTTCAATTTAAAGTAAAACGGATTTACTATTAATTATTCCTTGTTCTTACAAAGTTGTTTATTATTATTGTTATTTTGATGTGCTCAAATTATTATTTTTTTATTACAAGAAAAAAAAAATACAGATTTGTTTAAACTTTTAAACTAGCAGTGAATTTTAAGCACAAAAGTGGAAAGATGGACATGCTTTTAAACGCTAACTTTCATTAAAAGATGTCTTCATGTTTGAAACAGATATCACTTAAATATTTTAAATATTTACTTTCTATCTCAATTAAATTAAAAAAAAAAAAAAAAAAAAAAAACGAGAACTAGAGCAAACACAGACAGATAAACAAACAAATCAAAACCAGTGTAGTTCATGTTATTAAAAAAAATTAAAAGCTTTCCTCAAAAGTAAAAGTAGGAAAATTTTCTTCTTCTTCTTTTTTTTTCTCCGTAGTAATATTATTCTTTATAAAGTATATTTGACCTTTATTAACAGAATATAGAATATATTTATAAGTTGTATAATATTTACTTTAGTATTATATCAAACAGGAAACTTTATTCTCATACAATATATAATGTATATAATAATATAAAAATATATATACTATATATATATATATATATATATATATATATATATATATATATATATATATATATATGATACAGGTAGTAATATACATATAAAATCCATTACATTCTATACAAAAGATGTAAATTAACGTGGTTTCAGTTTGAATACAGTGATTTACGACTGCCCATGTAATATTACAATCCATAGGATTTTCTCTCCCTCTTTTGGTATATATATATACGAATATTTAAGTGATTAGAAGTAAATCTCTATATATAGCTAGCTCTCTTGCTCGCGGAGTTATCTACCAATATATCAATACAATTTATAATACTATAGTGTACTGTGGACATCGTTTGCTTTCAACAAAATGGTTCTAATAATATACTGGCTGTGAATTTTTGTAATAGTTTTTTTTGTCGTTAGTTTATATAATACCAGAAAATGTTACGAAATATTAAAATAAAAATTATTTATTATTATTTTTTTGTATTTTAAAATTCTTTACTAAAAGGATTACTTGTCTATCTTTAAATCTTAAATTTGCATTAATATTTTATTCTGATTTTTTTTTTTACTTTTTTTCTTAAGTCTTGTTTGCAGTAGGCATTTAAACTATATATGATCGGTTCACACGGAGCAATATTTTTAGTGCTTAAAATAAATTGAACGAAAATTTGAGAGATTTAAATTAAGATTGCATGGAATCAAATATATTACATGCTGAAAGTACATTATTTCTCTTAATAAGAAGGACCTTAGCGACATAAATATATTGCATCGAAAAATATTTCAGAAAATATATTTGTATTTATAATTTTTTTTAAGTCACACTTACAAAAATCGTGATAATTATGCTAGCTCAATGCAGCAATATATATGTATAACATCATAATTAGAGCGCGGCAAAAAAGTCGCAAATTATTGCAAAATAGTCGACTAAAAAGTCGCAACTTTTTAGCAAAATAGTCTCTAAAATAGTCGCTAATTTTTTTTACATATTTAATGGTTTTTAGACTTAAATACTTCATTTTAATACTATTTACTACTGGATAACCTAAAAAACGGGGATTGAAAGGCTTAATAAAAAAAAATAACACATATAATTTATTAATTCTCATTAAAAAAGCTTTTATTTTATTTTTTTAATATATTTATTTTCAGCCTATTTTATGAATACATTGTATACAATACAGTATATTATGATTCATAATATACTGTATTGTATAGCAATTATAATATATATATATATATATATATCATAATAGTTTAAATATTCAGCATAATTACTTGTGTTATTCCAAAATAGCAACATTTGTGCTCTATAATATAGTAATTATTCAATGAAACATAAATTTAATAATATATTTTTCATTGCAGCATAGTTTTATATTATTGTGTGAAGTAAGTAGTATACTTTTAAAATGATCATATATCATGCTAGTTTTTAGATTTATAATATTAAAATAGAAGAAGAATATAAAATATGTACAATAAACTAATTTTATTGTAAAATTTTAATACTTTAACCACAACTGTAATAAATTTACAGAGAAATATATTTATAATTTATTTTCTATGTATAAAATGACAAGTAAATAATGTTTTCTGAATAGATTACGTATATTTTCAAAATATACATATAGGATGCAAAGATTATAATTCCATATGTTTTAGATTGTAAAATTACATTTAAAATACTTTAATGTGAGAGATAACGTTTTAAATGTTATATTTTTTTACCGTGTAAAAAAGCACGAATAAACAAATAATAAACAAAAATAAAATAAATAAAAAAAAGGTAGTATAGCAATAGCGAGGTAGCTCATATTTTAATGATTCATTGTACGCCAATGTATATGCCTGTGCATTTTAATGACGTTCTAACAGCAGAACGAGTGAACGGAAACTCGACTGTCACAATATAGAATATATAATAATGAACATGATATACTATGCTTACATATTATTATATTGTCAAAAAATTTATATGTAGTATACTGTTATATAAAAATAATTTGAATATTATATTTTACGTGTTATGATAAAAATACATATATTTGAAAATATACTTTTCTTTTCTACTTTTATTGTTCAACTTTATAATTTTGAATGTTATTTTAATTTTAATTTTTTATTTTATGGAACAAAAAACCTAAAATTGACATTTAAAATAAAGCACTTTATTTAACAAGAAACATAATTTATGCCAAAATATTCCAATTGTTTACTCTTTTACCCCTCGTATCCTTCTTGCTATTAACCGTAAAAAGTGAAGGATATGAGGAAAAAAAACTTTTATTTTATTCTTATTTGCAGTTATATAAATAATTTTTAACGTCAATTTAGATTTGACAGTATCCTAAAAGTTATGCAAATAGTCGGGCATATTTGTTGTGCGAGTTGCATAAGTACCTTCCGTGATGTTTTTTTTCTCTTTCTCTCTCTTTCTCCTCAACCTAATGTAATCAATATTATGTGTTACAAAAATAAACTCTTTAAAACTGAAACTACACTCTGCTCCTACTGGATGCTTTAGGTATATTTATAGAAATTACATTTCATACATATATAATACATCATACACATCATATTGATCTCAATTACAATACATAAAAAAAAAAAAAAAAAAAATCGTCAATTACAATTATAATGCTTAATATTATTTTTTTTTATAACTACAAACGAAGTCTATTTAAATTTATTAGGTAACACAATTTACTTACATATTATTCACTCCTCACGCGATTGAGTGCCGAAATAGCGTTTCAATAGTTATACAATATACTGTAATTGCTTTACCCATCATGACTACACGTAGTGAATTTGTAATTTTCAATTTTCGTGATTTAAGCAAAGGTTACATGATGAAAACATTATCATTCGTTGTTTTTTCAAAGGTTTTTGTTATCACTCATTGTTTGCAAATGTTAGCTCAATTTGTTAAGAGGGGGACAAAAGTGAATTTCAATGATAAGTTAAAAGAAGCGTTTGCATATAAAGACACATTCAGTTATTTTCCGTAACTTTGCGCAGAAAATAATTAAATAGCATTGTCGTAAATGTGCACAATTACATTACTCCGAGAAAAAATTAAATATGTAAATGCAACATTAAATAAAATAAATTTATATGATAATATTTCATGGATTATTACCATAATATCAATTCTATACACCTATAATGAATGATTTAAACATAAATTTTAAATCTGGTTCATTATGCATTTTTGATAATCCCTGCGAGTATTGAACTTTATGATAAGCATATTTAAAATACATTTCAAATATTTACTTAACAAATTCAGTACTTGATTTATAATAATGTAAATACAAGGCTAAGTTTTAGTATTTGTCATTAATTCTATGACATAATGATATATAAATTTTTAGTGACTCAGAAGAGTCATGTATACGCAACTAAAAGTTTGATGCTCACGCACATGAAGGGAAGTGTCGCAAAGTTGATGCCTCGAGCCACGACGACAATTTTGGACAACTCGATCATTTGACGTTGCAGTGAAAGCCATTCACACAATCGTTAAATTTTCTATACGTTCTCTACTGTACTTGCCCGCAAGCTATAGATCTCATTTTACACTACCTTTACATAATACACTTCGCTTTCTCGCTTCTCTTTTTACACTCCTTCCTGGTTTACTTTACACTGGAAAAAAAAATCAGTTTATATTGCACACATAAGTAAACAAAAATTTAAATTACAACCATGAAAATTGTGATATTTCAGTGTATAATATTTCAACCCTCTTTTAATTACAACAATATTTTTTATTTATATTAATGAGGATTCTATTTTCTATACGTTTTGTCATTTTTCTATCTGCTTTTTTGTTGGAAAGAGACAGAGAGAGAAAGAGAGAAAGAAAAAGAGAGAGATTTTCTTTTGTTATTTTATTAAAATACACTTTTAAATAATGAATAAAAGCAAACAAACGAAAGTATATTTGCATACAATAAAATGGAAAAAAGTTTAATAAAATTTCCAACTCTGCTATATACTATTGAGTAGAATAAAATTTTTAAAAACTCATACAAAAATATTAAATGTTTTATACATACAATTCAAAAAGTAGGAAAGTGAATAACTTAAATGCTATTATACAAAATGTTTTGAACTTCTCTAACAAAAAAGTGTCGGTAACAAAACTAGAAAAATCATGTAAATGTAACTTTATTATACATACGAAATATTGCATATTTTTATTTAAACGAAAAATCAATTTTAAATTGATAGTATGAGAATAATTAGATTTTATACTTCGGTTTTTGCATATTGTGAATATAGAAGGCTATTAAACGGGTACCTGTTATTGCTACCACAAAATCGTTTGAACTTTCTCTCTCTCTCTCTCTCTCTCTCTCTCTCTCTCTCTCTCTCTCTCTCTCTCTCTCTCTCTCTCTCTCTCTCTCTCTCTAACAAGCGCATGAAACGCATGTAATCAAAACTAATCAAAGTTTGAATTTTCACGCGCAAAGCACAATAGATTAATCACTGATTACATAACATGTATAAAATCAAGGTAATATAAAACTAAAGAATGTCAAGGTAAATATTACACGTAGGTAAGTCAATAAATGAAGTTTCATTTTATAATACACGTTGTAATAAAAAAAGAAAAAAGCATCACAAAATTATTTTTTAAACACATTTGTTAATTTTTTTTTCTTACAGTCGTATTGTTAATTAGATAATAATTATAAATTGAATTTGAAAAGTTAGCTATAATAACGTTTACTTACTTCCGAGCTTTATTAAAATTATTTGATCCACAGTAAAAGTTTAACTAAAACCTAGCAATAGAGCAAAAAAAAAAAAAAAAAAAAAAAAAAAAATCTCAACCTAAACATCAGCAGAAAACTGAAAATAATAGATACGTGTTATTTATCAAGATCTGTAAATTTTACATAAATGCAGACTTAAATACAAAGCTTAAAAACGTAAGCTTAAGCTGATAAAAAAAATGATAACTTATACAATTAAAAAGCTTTGTACCTCATAAAATAGTCTTTAAAAGAAATATCATCTCATCTTCTAGGTAATACTTTAAATCATAAAAAAATTAATGACACTTCAAAAAAACATATCTCTCTCGTTATCTATAGTTAAACTTCTCAAAGAGAAAAAAACTTCTATAAGAATTAAAGTTAAAATTTTTAATTATCTTTTTTTCCTTCTTATTACTATGTGTCACAGCAAAAAAAAAAAAAAAAAAAAAAAAAAAAGGAATGACTTTCTTTTGAAACCGAAACTTGTCTAGACTCAACTATTGAGATCATTATCACAAAATTTTATTCAACCATTATTTCTCTCTCTCTTTCTCTCTCACTCACACACTCTCTCTCTCTCTCTCTCTCTCTCTCTCTCTCTCTCTCTCTCTCTCTCTCTCTCTCTCTCTCTCTCTCTCTCTCTCCCTTTCTTTCTTTTTTTTTTAATTTTTCCATGTCAAAGAATACTTTGAAAATAGATGCACGAAAGCTTAACATTCACTATATTATCAATATTTTATAATAACATTTTTTAAGTTGCGTGTTAGAGAAATTATAGATTATTGAAAATCAATTAAAATATCTCAATTACAATATCTTATTTAGTTGAACTTGATGTTTGAAAAAATACTCTTTCTAATAATAATCATTATCTAACTGACCTATCCGTACCAATAATCTGATTTTAGAAATTGTATGTATACTGTGCATAGAATAAAATAAGTGGCAGTTAAGTTGTTAGGTATGCACATAATTTGTTTATTTAGGCACAGAGTCCCAAGAAAACTTTGATAGGCTCACACGGTGGAAGTGACATCCAGTTTTGCTTATGGAAATTAAAGCCATAGACAACATGAAACAACACGATGCTTTTAATGATTTAACACAAAATAGGATGTACAAAACTTATGACAATTTTTACCAGAATATAAATGTGTCTTTACAAGAGAACGTGAAAAAAACTGTAAAGTTTACGTTAATATTTCTGTTGATGACGTCAGGAACAGATAAAAAATAGTATGAAAATGTTGTGCGGGTTGCAAAAAATCAAAATATTCTGATCACTGCTACAAACTAATGTTATTTATGTAGGTCCCATCAAGTGTTTTGTAATGTAAATGGTGATATTTTCTTCTTGTCTATGCCTTTAACAGTGTTGTCAATTATTCAAGTGACGTCATAACCACTAGTGCGTCAGTGGTGAACATGGCACAGTAATATGTTCTAAATACAGTAAGCTATTGAAGAATGCCCATGCTGGATACGTATTGCTTCAAATCAGAAAACTAAAGCTTTAATCAGTACGATAATGCTTTTCTATAAAGTTTACATTATAACTAAACTCTTTTATGTACTTATAAAAAGATAATATATTTATATCTTAAATAAATTAAATGCAAAACTAGCAATTTAAATTATAATATCTTAATTTACAGTTTGTTTCTATTCTTCTTATATAAATGTTTAAAAGTTTTATGAATATGATATGATATAATATATAAGAAAGAAAAATATTATAATACATATAATTAAGTTAACTATTATCTCTAATTCAGATATTCTTCTTTGCATTATGATTATATGTCTAAAAGTTTTTTGATATTATAATTCAAGTCGCAGTGAAGCATGTAAATATTCACGACTAATTTAGTATGCATGACGAGAGAGTTGATATTGGGAAAACTTTACTTTACTATAATATAACCAGTTTTGAGACAAAAACAATAATAAACTTATTCGATCGTTAAATCATTTTTTCTTTCTATAAAGCTTGTCAAATAAAGACGCATATAATAATAATAATAAAAATATATTATTATAAAGTTTGTCGTATATTTTAAAATCACGATCAATTTTTCTTACGTGATATGAAAATATTGTAAGATTTTTTTCTTTTCTGTAGCGTGATTTTTTTTTAAAGTAGTTTACATTTATATAAAAATAAAAGTATTTTATAAGTACTGTTTTTGTTAAGTATGCTGTATAATTTATTTTCTAAATTTCAGTTATATAGCTACTGAAATAAAATTTAAAACTAGAACTGTAAAATAGTTGCATGTTTTTATATAATTTACCTATATAATATTATATATTATATTATAATATAAACAATATTTAATTTAATAATACTTGAAGACTACTCTATTTAAATATATGGAACTAGTATATTATAGTTATATTTGCTTGGTTGTTGTGGAATAAGTAAATATTTGACTTTGTTGTTTATATGCTATAACAGTAAGTATTTTTTATTTTAAAAACGACATTGCAAAGTGGTCATATTTTAATAAAAGCCTAGACTGTAAAATAAAGTGACTTTTGTAACTTTTTTCTAGAAGCTCAAAATACAATTCTTACACCTAACATTATTCAACATGCAATACGAAAATAATTTATGATAATAATATGAGGTGAAAATCAAAGTAACGCACAGACTAAATTATATACTTAATAATTACTCTTGTCTGTTTTAAGCAACACTTGTTAACTAGAAAATAATTTATATTATACTGCATAATAAATATCTTTTATAGCATAAATGTTATCTGTAAAACATAATTATTTATGTTGTTTCAATAACATAAATGCAGCATAAACTTATTTATTTTCCCGTCTACGTACCGCACGGAAATAAAAAAACTTGCACAACTATAGGCTGAAATGCAACACTAAAATTGCATGTTATTCATTTCATTTCAGTACATACATGAAAAGTTGTTTACTTCAAAAAACAAAGTAGTATTTTTTTTATATACCATATCAATGTAATATTATCTAATTAAAGTATTTCAAATAATATATTCTTGGGTTACACATTTATAAGTCCAGGTGCATTAAATCAAAGAATTTTTCTCTCTCCCCTTGCTTGCAATCAGTGGTTAACATCAATACAACAGTAGGAAGGGAGGGTTATGACCTTGTGTGTTGTGGTTTGCGTGGGTAATAAGGTGCATGTACAGTCTTGATTGTGCTGTGTGCTCGCTTGCTATACTGAGATAAGCACGGCCAATTCAAGCAAGCTCTAAGTCTAAGATAAACTCTTAGTTAAGTCTTGCTTCTGTGTGACACGCTAACTTTACACACGACATTTTAGGCTTGTTTCATTTCATGTGTGACTCTTTTTCATGTTTGAATTAAACTATAAAGTAGTTCTTTGCTTTTATTTTGTACTGGTCAGTGAGTAATTAATTGATTGACGATTAAAGATTATGATTATTATAGCAAATGATTTGTTGTTGGAAATTTTAAATAGTTTTTTATTTTATTTATACTTTAATTTAAAGCCTATACATATACGCACAAAGAGAGTAGAGAATGAGAAGGGAAAGAGAGGGAGGAAAGAAAAATTGTCACGGAAAAAAAAATCTAAATAATATATAAAAAAAAAAAAGAAATACAATAACTAGTGTTAAAGAAATCACAAATAATTATTAATACGAGGAAAAAAAATCTATGAATGCATTCTTTACAGTGCAGTATTCATTTTTACAACTAAGATAATAAAATAACTGAACAATTTTACCCTTTTTTTTATTGATCTCTTAAGTAAATGAAGTTAAAATTTAATATAACGTTAAACAATAATAAAGTTCACATTCAACCCTGAAATAACCTCTAGATAACATTATAGTTCACATATTTGAAAGGTTAACAAATGACAATAGTCACAACTACAAAACACTTTATTATTATTATATAATATACGATTGTAGCACTATATATATATTATATATATATATATATATATATATATATATATATATATATATATATATATATATATATATATATATATATATATATATATATATATATATATATATATATATATATATATATATATATATGGTCAGTATATATGGGGACTATAGTATTATATGGTCACAATGCCATATAAATCGTATATATGCAGTGAAGCGAAGTGACCGCGGTAACACCTCGCGCCATTGATTCTATATATATATCGCATTTACTTTCTTTATTTCGTAACAATTGACACTTTATATATTATATGTGTGTGGGTAGAAACTGTTCATATGTAGATACACTGAGAAAAATATACATAGGAAGTGGTATTAAAATTAATTTTTGTAGAAAAAAAATCAATTTTATGTTTTTATGAAAAATGTTAAATTTTGAGAATAAAAATTTGCTAGTTAATTTTAATAATAATAATAAACAAATTTCACTTTTTTACTACTTTATTATGATTTTTTTCTACGATAACAGCTGCACTGCATAATATTTCTTCATTAACTTGTATTTAAACGAAGGTGACAAAGAAAATCACCTCGTAAACATAATGAACCTTTTATGTAATATTTTCAATGGCATGCCCCTTTTATGTTTCTAAGTTGATATAAAACACGACTAATAATTTTCCTTTATAATTTACAATATAACCACAAAAAGTTGGAAATATAATATCAAAAAGAGAAGCAAATTAATATTAAGCAAAAAATAACTAAATTAAAATAGTTAGTTTAAATTAATTTATGCAAGCACCCTCTAGGTCCACTTAACCCATAATGTATATAATTAGTACGTAATATAGATCATATATTATAATACAAGTAAAAAAATTGCATAAATTAAAATAATATAGAGCGTTATAATTATAATTTATAGCCAACAATATAGAAAATCCAGTCTATTTACCTTTATAAAATAATTTAAAATTATTCATAACATACAATGAGCTGATGATGATAATATAGATGATATGTATGTAAAATAATACATAATGCATATATTTATTATATTTTATTAGCAAAGTTATTATAAATCTCTCATATTTAAAAAAAAGTAAAACCACATTTATTATATATTAAAAAAAAATAAATATCAATAATTTTTTTTTATTTATAAATATTTACTATATTATAATCAAATAATAAAAATAAACAAAACATTATGATAATAATTTGTTATCGTTTAAACATTTATAAAAAAAAAAATATTAAATTTATTATTAATTGATTTTGTATATTTGTATAAATGTCTGTTTATGTAAGTATCATATTTTTTTGAATGTAATATTATCTGATTAATCGTATAGATTTATATTTTTCAATAGCATGTTTGAATAAATAGTAATAAATTGTATACTTTTTTATATTATACTTTATTTGTCAATATATATCTGATTACTTTGGAGAATTAAACTATGCATGTATCTATATATATATATATATATATATATATATATATATATATATATATATATATATATATATATATATATATATATATATATATATATATATATATATATATATATATATATATATATATATATATATATATATATATATATACACACACACACACACACACACATATATAATATATATATATATATATATATATATATATATATATATATATATATATATATATATATATATATGAATATTTGCAGAATAATTAAAGATTTTTATCTATACTAAAAAATTGAAATGAATGATATTTTGTGTTGTATAATTGACAAATATTGCATATTATAATATTAATCAGAAAACAAAATAAAATATATTTTTAATTCTTTTGCCTTATTACTTCACGTTTACACAAAAATAACAATTTGAGTGCAATTTTATATCCTTATTTTAACATTGTATATATCATCTAATTAATTTTAAAATCATTTTAAGTGATAATATCAAAAAGTTCATTATAAAATTTTAATATGATTTTTATGACTGATTATAACTAAATATAATTATGAAAAATTGTCAAAGAGTTTAAAAATATTATTTAGATTTTATCACAAAATTTCTTTTGAAGTTTATATTGTAGAACTTTTCTTAGTTTGTAGCTATGTGTCAATAATCAAATAACAACTTTATGTTTGAAGGCAGTTTATAACGGCTTAAATGTATACATATTATATACATATATATATATATATATATAATATATATATGATTTTTTTATATTATTATTCATTTCATATCTTGTTTGTTTTAAAGTGTGGAAACTGATAAATATTTTACTATATAGTAAACCTCACTGAATATTTTTTAAACTTTCCTTTCCTTTTTTTTTTTTTTTTTTTTTTATTTATTCCTTTCTTCCTTTCTTAACTTTCACTCTGTGGCCCAATTTATATGAACGCGTCATATGCAAAAAAAACGTTCATCATATGCTGTAAAACTGTAAGCGTCATTTTCTTTAACTAAGCAGATGAGAAATTAACCATGCAGCAATTGTCAAATGTCTGCTTTTGCATCTGACGCCTTCATGTATCATGATCTGGAAATCAACGACTAGTTGCTTACTAAATGCTTTTTTTTAACAGAAAATGAATTTAATCACTAAGTTTTCAAGATAGTAAAATACTTGCTAATACAAATCGTCAAAAGATTTCACTACCATTATTTAAAAATGATTCATCTCTGCTATTTACGTAATAAAACTTCAGAGAAAAACTGAAGCAGATTAAAAAAACCACTTATGAAAAGAGAAGTTTATCATTTTGATGTAGTTAATTGCATTAAATATAAAAGAAAACATAAAAGAGAGACGGAATACATCAAAGTAAAAATAATAAAATAATTTACTGAAAATGCATTTTTGTCTTTTGATCCTCTTTTTTTTTATTCCAGTTACAACAATATTTATACTGTACTTTGATGTTAATTGTTTTTATCCTGGATTTTGTTTATTTTCGTTCTTTAAATCATTTTATACGCTAACTCAATCTTATTTAATAAGCACAAAATTATTAATTTTATCATTAAAAAAATCGTTGAGTTAAATAAAATGTTGTTTTTTTGTTTTTCTTTTGTTATTTCGTATAAAAAAAAACTTTACAGGTTTCTTACATACATATTACAAGGAAAAAGTCTGAAATAAATAGTTATTTCCTAAAGTTTTAGGCCTAATATGGGTTCCTATATAAACATGATAGATAGCTCAAAATATATTTGTATAGTAAACCACACCATAACTTAGGCTAAAAAAATTCATTTTTTTTTGTGTGGATAAGATGGAAGTTGATCAATGTGCCTTACATATATGTCTTCCGACTCCCTGTATAAATTTGTAGACAAGCATGATTCAAGTTTTTTCAGTCTAGCGCCGCGATTAGCAGCTAAAACTACTATTACTAATACTGCTTCACGAGGTTTGAGGTCTTGTTGGTCACCTGAGCGCAAGTATTCCGAGTGGTTATCTGTGTTTACGTCATACATTATATCGTTTCTGACCTTTAGTCAGCCTTATCATAATAGTTCAAATAGCCACCAAACCTATCGCAGTGCAGGAAAATTTAATTCGTGTCTAAAAAAAAAAAAAAAAAAAAAAATCAGCCAAGAGCCGGAAAACATGTAAGAGACATTGGAAGTCGATATTTGTTGTTAAGTTAATGTTGTAAATTAAAACAAAAAGTTAGTATAGAAAAAAGTTAGCATAGAAAAGTTTAAACATTTTCAAGAACAATATTTAATACTGTAGTCTGAAAAAAATGAAACTAACAATTGTTGTTTTGAAAATAGAAATTTCAGTAACAAAAGAATATTGTTTATCTTCAAGAAACCAAAATTCATATTGTTGTCGTATAATTTAGGTTCTTACAAAAACTTATTGTTTACAATTTTACAACGCAATCTTAAAAATAAAAAATAAAAAAGACGAAAACGAAAACACGAAAAAAACAAAACTTTTCTAACAAAAAACATTGATAATAGTAAAGGAAGCCAACATAAATAGTTTCTTATGCTACGTGAGAATAAAAAAAATTGTAAACCAAACAAATATTTTATAATGAAAAAGAAATACGTGGTAAATATTGTAGTTAATTGCAAAACGCACTAAATTTTTTTCTATCTAATTAATTTTTTTCAGTGTAGTTTTATTATCCTAAAAATTAATGAAAATAATAAGAACTGTTTTAATTTACCTCTATACACAAAAATGTATTTTTTTGTTTGTTTTTTGTTTTTGCTTTTTTCGTAAACAATAGCTTTTTCTTAATTTAAAAAGAAATAAAATTAATGAAAAAATTATTCCTTTATTGTGTTTTTAATGAATTTTTGCTCTTGTATTGCTGTTATTAAAAATTATTTAAGATATATATATATATATATATATATATATATATATATATATATATATATATATATATATATATATATATATATATATATATATATATATATATATATATATATATATATATATATATATTCTCTTTTTAATTAAAAACTATTATTTGACATTTTTATTGAAATAAAAAAAATATATATATTTATACTTGTAAAGTATTTTTGATTTTGCAAGCACTTTGAAACGCTTACCACAATACTTAATGTCCTTAAAAATTGTTTGAAAGTCTGAAAAGTTTTTCTAAAAATGTAGCTCACATTGGATCGTGTAAAAAAAACTTCTAAGTAATAATATACTTTAATACATTTTACAATGTCTGACATATAAAGAACACTCGTATGAAAGTGTGATCATAATGTACTGAGAAACGCAACAAAAGTGGACCGAATACAAAAGAAAACCAAATAATTACATCTCTCTCTCTCTCTTTCTCTCTCTCTCTCTCTCTCATGCATGTTATTATTTTTTAAGCTGTGGCTTTAATTTTATTTAAATATAGGTAAAGTAGCATACAGTATAATACAACATTGAGGAAGACTAATAATTTTTAAATATTTTTAATTAATTTTTGAAAGTCACGAAATGACGTCACAGGCCGCAACTTTTCCTATGTCCACATGCATAAGTTGCAGCTTGTGACGTCATTTCATGACTTTAAAAAATTAAATAAAAATACTTACTGAACTTAAAAATTAGAAATTCACATATGTATCGATTCAGGACAATGTCCTCTTTTAGAATATGAAATAAAATTACCCCCTAAATTTTTTTGTAGTCTTCCTCATTATGTTATGACATCATTCGTTTTGTCAAATCATAAAAATAAACTAGAATTTAAAACTACCTATTATTTACATATTGAGAGTAGACATTTTCTTTGGAATTTCGTAACGAATAAATTCAAACACATGTTCTATTACAATTTCATAATTTTGGCTAAATCAGTCTTTATAAAATAAACCAATTTATTATTTTAAATGTAAACTGCAATGACTAATATAATGATTCTACTCTTATATAGCATGGAAAGTTATATCTGGTACTCTTGGATTTTTTTTTCTTTTTTTTTTAATACATGAAATTTTATTTTCAGTAGTGGTTATACTGTTTATTTTTCTGATATTACATATTATTTTGCCTACAATTAATTATAAATGTATTTTATTGACATATCAATGACCACGTATTAAGTTTTATAAATTATTGAAAACATCCACAAAAACAATTCTCTATGTGAGATATACACTGAGAAACCTTTAGAGACTTTTAGTATAACAATCTTTAAATTTTTTTTAACTTTATCATAGATCTAACATAAAATTAATCAATTTTTAACTGAGAAATGCAACTGTAAGTTCTGTGAGTTAATATTAAAATGATCGTTACCAAAAATAAATGTACAATTATATTAAATGTTCTGTTTTTTCAGTGTACAGGAAGAAAAATAAAAATCATAACATTGATCATTTATCATAACTAACATTTATATAGAAATATAGAATTGAAATATATTATTGTATATTTTTTAAGATTTACATAGTTATATGTTTCTGTCACATGGTACTGTTTGATAAATGAAAGAAATACGAGAGAGAGAGAGAGAGAGAGAGAGAGAGAGAGAGAGAGAGAGAGAGAAGGGCAGTTTTATTGATTTGACCATCAATATATTTGGCAAAGATTTGATATCAAAAAAGCTTTTTCAATAACCAGATATATGATATTTTTTTATTATTGAATAAAAATTTTCATAAAGTTTTTATACTATTTGAGAATTTGCGATTTTAAAAAGTAAGTAAGTAAGAAACTATGGCATGCTTAAAACTAGAAATATTTATTTGCTTTATATAAGAAAATAATATATATACAGGGTCCGTCACGAAAATCCGCACAAATTTGAAATTCAATTTGTCGCACAACCGTCAGTGCTATCTCTTAACTGTTACGCTCACTAAACAGGTAATGTAATGCAGAATGAAGATATGACCAAGAAATACCACAACTTTTAAGTTTAAGTATTAAATTTTGTAAGCGAAAATTTATTGAAGAATTTCTCCGCGCTGAAAATACGCCGACCGACAGTTTAAAGTTCTTTTGTTTCCCCATTTTTTGTGTAAGCGTGATTTAATCACAATTTTCTGAGACTGGGGGATTAGGCACAGAGTCAGATACCTTTGAACATAAACATCATGCATGAAAATGTGCCTTTAGGACCCTTGAAACCGTTCGGAAGGCCCAAATGAAGGACCCAATCATTGCGCTGCTGTATTAGGGGTGGATGTGAAAGCCATTGTCAGCTAGAATGGCTTAAATTGCAGAATAAAACCTCATTAACAATATTTAATGCAAAAAATTTAAATAGACACTGTTGTGTTGATGCAATAGTAAAAAATATTTAAGTTACAAATCTACCTTTCAATTTAAGCCAAAAATGGCAAATTTCAGAAATTCATTTTGTTTTCGGGTGATACAACTTTCTACCAAAACGTCTTAGTCACCCGCAATTATTTCAGATGGCTTGGTAACAACCCTGGTTAAGTGCTTTGGGTTGCTAGAACCCTAGTTTTGCTCTAGATTCCACGCCCTGGGTGTAAATCCAAATGACTCTTCAGCGCGGAGCAATTCTTCAATAAATTTTCGCTTACAAAACTTAATACTTAAACTTAAAAATTTCGGTATTTCTTGGTCATATCTTCATTCTGCATTACATTACCTGTTTAGTGAGCGTAACAGTTAAGAGATAGCACTGACGGTTGTGCGACAAATTGAATTTCAAATTTGTGCGGATTTTCGTGACGGACCCTGTATATATTGCCGGATGAACAAAATAAATAACAAAAAAATGTTAAAGATCTTAAATGGTAAAATTTTTTGACAAAATTTTAAATTTATATTATGTTCGAAAATACGTAACAGTATTAGTATTTTTTTTAACTGCATTAAATTTGTATTAATTACAAAGAATTTATAAATTTCTTGATTTATTTAAAAGTAGTCCAAATTATTAAAAGAAATTATTGTCTGCAATCTACTACACAATTTATTAAACTTATCGTCAACGCATTTAAGTCGAATAATTTGTAGTATAGAATTATAATTACAATAAAATATTTATTAAAAGAAACAGAAATGAAGAAAAATATGTTTCTTCAAAGTCTACGTATAAATATTGAAATGAAAAAAATAAATTATCCGCTTTATTTTGTGCAAAGTCAGCATGCAATGATGAAAATTTGAGATGGTAATCAATGCTATCTATAGTAGGGGATTGAAAAATATTTTATGTATCGGAAAAAAATTGATATATTTATTTTTAGGGGGAAATACGAATGATTTATGATAAAATAAGAAATTCAGTTAGAAAATTCAATTATCATATCAATAGAATGGAATATCAGATTTTATTTTATTTTTTTCAATGTATTTTTGTACATTAGTTACATAGCAGGTGCAGGATAGGAAGGGGAGGGGGTAGGAAGAAGGAGGTTATTAAATTTGATATCTTATTTCATTTAATATATACAACATTATTAAAAATATTGCTTCTAATGCCTTTTAGTCATGAGTAAAATATATAAGATGAAAAATAAAGTGAAGAATTAAAAAATGAAATATAACATTTTGAGTTAACGAAGAAAACTAAATACGTAAAGGTAGATAAATAATTCAATAAAAATTTAAAAAAATTAATTACAATGTGCTGTTTTAATATTATTTTTTGAAAAATAAATAAGTAAAGAGTATGTAGTTGACATGTTATGACAAGTAAATTTATTTGTGAGGTTTCATAATCATATGCACGTAAAAAAATAACAATAATACTACTAATACATGAATGTTGTAAATTGCAATATAGGTAAAAATTTACTAGGAATTTGTATTTATATACTATAATCGCACCTAATTTAGGTGAGTCACACATGTATTGTAATACCTGCATCAGGTACTATTGTAGTACGTCAATACCTGTCCCAGGCTAATGTTTAACCATTGCAATTTCAAGGTGTACCTTTCTTTCGTGTAATAATATTTTAGTTAACATAAATTTAAAATTCAAAATTTTGCGAATATTTATTGTTATTATGTGTTCTCAAATCTGAAACATCAACATTTTTTAAAATTAATTTGTTTACTACAGCGTATTTTTTGTTTCGATTATGTATAATATATGGTTTTGATTACTACATGGAAATGTTATTGTAATTTTCTAGCCAAGAACATATAATATGATTGCAGTGCCAATGTTAGTTTCTAAATAAATAAATATTAATAGTTGTTAATTTTTATAATTACTTTTTGGCCATTAGTAAATCATTCAAGTTTTAATATAGAAAATAACATTTTCATTTTGGTCTGGAAGTATCATCCCCCTCCACCTTCTCTGTGACTCATAAAGGTTATAAAATTTTAGCAAGATATAAATATATTATGATGAATTTCATAAACAGGAAGAAAATATAAAAGCCTAACAACAAAATTTGTTCTCATAATTTAACAACGTTTGATATAAATCGTAGTTTTTAAAACAAAATATTAAATTCTTATTTTAGTATGTTCGCGTGCTATGCATAATTCACATTATATTAAAAGGGATATTTTATAATATATAATATAAAACGGACGGAGAGACTATACACATACAGCAACTATTACGATATTATAATTAAATTTAATGTAGCGTGTACCGCAAAGCACTTGGCTAATTCTAACATGGACAATGGTCATTCGTATTAATAATTAGACAAAATATAGTGCCGTAAAATTTTATATTATTATGTTTAGTAATCTAATTTTGTTTTATATGTATGTTAATGTTTGTATTTACTTAACTGTAATAATGTTATTTGAATGTTATGCGTTAATATGCAAAAACTAGATTAATATACCATTATAATACTATTTAATATATTTACAGTATCTTAAAAATATCTTAAATATTATATTAAGATTTTAGCAATGTTTTTTAAAAAGTTACAAAATTATATAAAAAGTGAATATGGATTAATATTGCAATATGTGGAAATATCATTTTAATTTAATTATATTTATATTTATTAGACGTAACTAGTAGTTTACAGTAACAACACATTATTATAATATGTTACACAATATACATGCGTCTCGTCAAAATTTTCTAATTATAATCTAAACATATTAATTAAATAAAATATTTACAAAATGTTTGCAGCTTAGTAACTCCAGAGTACTTTTTCATAACTTCATATTATGTAATAAGCTCAAACATGGAAAAAAATAACTACTTATGGCAGGTATATAAATCCTGTATTTTGCAATAGGTACACTTTAATTTAGAACAGGTAGTTATAAACTATACAATACCACTTAATCTAAGTGATTCACACCTTTATTGTAGCATATTGCATCTGCATTAGGTATTATTGTTCTAGGTTATATGTCTACCTATTGCATTTACAAAATTTAAATACCTGCCTTAATTATTAAATTTTTTCCTTAACAGTTTGGTAAGAAGGACTTCTCTCAAGAACTTTTGAGTGATGATGATTAATAATAATAATATATCTTTATTTAAGGCGCATAGAGGTTTTTTTCAACCCTATTACATGAACCTTGGCTAAAACATATGCCAATATATTTATACAGAAAACACATAATTTAATATACAACAATCAAACAATTTTCAACTATTAGGTGGACTCATACACATCCTAATGACTTATTCGCTAACTCAATCACAAATTTATTCAAACAAATTTAACACAGTGTAAATATAACGAAACTTTAATTCAACACAACATTATTTTAATATCATTTCAATACGATTCAGACACATTAAAACCTAGGCGTTAAATAGCGAGCTAGCAATCGTTTCTCAACATTATTTTTAAATATATTTTTAGACTGATTAGCTATTACAGCTTTATTTTTATTTCTAGTGTTACAACCCGTTGGTTCATTTAGTATACATGCACTGTGAAATAGAATTTCACTTTATTGTTTAATAGCAATAATATCATGCAATGATATGGAGATTTGAATTAACTTCTAATGATTCATATAAAAAAACATGTTATTACCATGAAAGGCAACACACTAAAGGTTTACAGCCATTTTCTCTACGTATGGTTGAACTAGTCGTATAATATACACTCTAATAAATAAAGTTATTATTATTCTATTATTTTTATATATTAACTTTGACAGTATAAAAATACATAAATTATTCATATTATTATTGATTTGAATTATTATATCATTTATATGTATCACATTGAAATGACATTAATGTTTTAGTGAAAATGATGTCAAATAAATAATTTAGTATTATATAATACTTTTTTAATACTATATATTTGATTTCATATACCCTTATAATGTAAATTTTAAATTATCATTGGCAGAGGTATGAGCAAATTTATAGATCAAATATTTACCATGCTGACTTTGAGAAACCACAAAAACGAGTACATACGCATTAACAATTACATGTTAATTCTCTCCATAGCCAAAAGTTAAGATGATTTTAAGTTGATAATGATAATGTTGTCACAATTATTCTTTTCACATCGGTAATTTTCATCACGTGATGTCTTAAAATTACCACCAATTTTCTAATTTATTAAAGTAAACTAGGTCATATAAAACAAGAACAAACCCATTGCAATGCATTTCGATCTTCTCGCGTCAAGATGAAGCTTCTACACTTTACAAATTTCCAAAGAATGACCGATCTACACTTTAAAAATTTCCGGCTACCTGTAAAGTCCCTAGAAAATACCAAGTTCTCTCACTCCATAATAATTATTAACAGAAATTTTTCATTGTCTAGAGGTCAAGATTGCCATTTAACTGCATGTTATTTAAGTGAGGTTTTTAACGGTTTTGGTGAGAGTACCTGGTATTTTCTAGGGATCTTACAGTTAGCTACTTTGCGAATTCACACCTGTTTTATATATAACAGAAGCGTCATAGGTAGCTGCGACTTTGTAAAGTGTAGATTGTTTATTCTTTGCAAATTTGTAAAGTGTATAAAAGCTTCATTTTGACGCGAAAAGAACAATTTGCAATATGTATCTAAAAATTTTCTTACGACGTTCTTTTACTTATCATAATTAGATAGATCTTGTTGACCAACAAGAGACTTAATGAAGGCAGCTGCTAGCCTGCGGTTTGCCTAAAATAATTAGTGACATTCTTCAGCTTAACTAGTATCTTTGTTCAAGGCACACAATGCTTTTTGAAATTAGCAACTCTTAACGTCGTATGCGATCATGCTTCATCAGTATTTTTAAATTGACAATATCATGTTGATAATTTTAAAACTAAAAAGTAATCAATTTGGTTTTAGCTTTGAAAAAAACCTTGAGCTATTTGTCTCGTTTTAGAATGACATGTATTGAAAAACCAAATTAAAATTAAGGTGGTTTGATTTACTAAGTAGGGTATTTAACAATTTCTAACGTTTACAAATTCGTGTATTATAGCATACATTTAAAATAATGCTCGTCAAGAATCTTTCCTTACCAAAATTTTACGTGTATAAAAACAAATAGATAAATCCTGAAGAATCTATAATTACTTGATTTTGCATAGTTTTTAATGTCAGATTTTAACCACAATATATTTTTTTCTCTTGTAAAATAAAATTACTTATCTACATACAAAGATATCAAAATCTGCAATTAAATAAAGTTTGTATATTTAGTAACACAAGGCTATTTAATTTCTAAGAAAATGATAACACAGGACATAATACTAAAATTCCTTGCGTTCATATTACTAAACTTGTTTCCGTCTTTTGAAAAGTTTTACTTTAAAAACTTTCCCCATGTAACATAATTATTCATGCTGAAATCAAATTAAACGTTTTCTGTGATAATTTTAAACTGAACACGGAGAGAAAATAATTATTATAATATATACATCGTACTAATTATGATGATGACATAAAACATAACACAGAGTATTATTGTATAATATATTTATATAACATAATATATTACTAAACTTCCCCCCCCCCCTTTTATTTCTTGTTAATTGCAAGCCATGCTATAGGGTATTGCGCTTGGAGGCCATACTGGAGTAGTGCATAACATTGCTCAGCATATGACAAACTTCATTTAAGCCAATTTTCTTTGGGAAATCGGTTAAATTTTTGTTATTGTTATTTTTCTTACATTATTGAGATACTAATTCAACATATTTACAGCATCAATGCTCTAAAAAATATTGTATAGTGTTTCTAAACTGCAAAATGATTTTTTTTACCTATGCCACACATGTTATTGAGTTATCCAGCATACATCGAGTGAGATTGAATTCAGATGTCCATAATAATAATAATAATAATATGCCCATATCACAAGCCCACAATCTATTCTATTCATAAGTATTTTAACAACATATCATATATCGTGCATGCCGTGCCGTGCTTATGCTAGATGAAGGTTTGGCAATGGCATAAACAATATAATAAAAAATATATACACAGTTGTATAGAGAAGTGTAGTACATCTAACGTAGCAGGGATATAATGAAGTTACTGCCCTCAGACCCGATGCCTGAGACTCAATTTCATTAAAACTAACAAGTAAGCCTCTTAAGATCACTTTCAAGTTAATATGACGTTCCATTTTGACTAAAATAAAACATTAATTTTTCTCCGTGTAATAAAATTGTAGCAGCAGCTGCGTTACAAAAGTACTGACTTCAACTCCCAACAGATTTTCTCAACTTGAATTTCGTATGTTTGCATTGCACGCTAAAGTGAGCTTCGTTTTTTTTTTTTGTTCATTTCGTTGTATACTGAACGAGCTCAAGTGTGGTGTACGTAAAAACCCACTACACATAGTATTATACTGTAGAGAAAATACATTATAATGCTTTCCATCAGTAGTTTTACTAAATGTTCTACATTTTAGTCGAGAAATTCCTCCTTGGTTATTATTATATGCTTTTTCATAATGCATTGTTTAAACTAAGAATGTACGTTGACTGTTTAGAATATTTTAAAATGTTTCATTTTCTTTAGACTGTTTAAAATCAGTACTGTATTATTGTATTTTCTAATGTGAAAGCTAAAGAAATACAAAATAAGGTTGAAATGTAATTTCTATTGTTTACTTGCCAATACTCAAGAGTATGACGTCACAACATTGTATTTCGTAAATGGACTTACCTAAAACAAACAGAGAAAAACATAATTAGACTCACACATTTATTTTGTTGACGTGTTTTTATACACAATCGTATTACAAGAAAAAGAAAAAAAAAAGACTCAAGGCCTATTTTGATTTGTAAATACTCACAACATACTTGTTTTAGATAGTTTGTAATAATAATGACGCTTTTGTTTTCTGTTTAATAATCTTTTAAAATTAAACATATTACGTATGTATATGTGTATATAATATATATATATATATATATATATATATATATATATATATATATATAATATATATATATATATATATATATATATATATATATATATATATATATATATATATATATATATATATATATATATATATATATATATATAATATTCAAATTCAATCGACATTAGTTGTAAAGATTAACGTAAAGAAATTGCTAACGAAATTAATTGAAAATGTTAACAAATGCAGGTATTATAGTTGGTCACAACCACTTAACTATAGGCTGTATTATTGAATGTAATATAATCCCCTCTCTCACTATGCACAGTAGGCAATTAAAACTGTCTTTATTTCAGTGGTTACTACACGGGAAAAATAAATTAAGTTGGTCCATATAAGTTTGCTGGCAATAATAGGTAAAGGGTTTAACAAACCATAACTGAAAAAATGAAATTTTAGTATTAATTAAGTGTATTCTTGTTTGCTAAAATTATTCTTTACAATAATGCAATGCTACGTATGTATGTATTTTTAAATTATTATTTTTCTTTACATGTTACCATAGTTTTTTTTACAAAAATAAAAATAAAAATTGTGTTCTAGAGAAACGTACATATTACTCTCTCAATTGACAAAAAAATAAAATGAAACTGTAGAATATATATTATATAATTAACCTCAGTATTCATTACAATCATACACAAAGTTGTTAGAAAGAGTATTTGGAAATTAAAATACATACTTAAAAATGATTAAAACTTTTTTTTACAGTGTAATTTAGCAATTATATACAATATTCTAATATTACACACGTTTATATAGCACTATACGTGTAATAATTGGCTTTAAAATTTAATCCTTTTTATGTGCATTGAAATGGTAACATTTATTTTAAATCGTGTAATATTCCACACAAATTTCTAACAAATTTACTATGTTCATCAGTTTTATTGTTTTCAAAATTAGTATAGAAAGAGAGAGAGAGAGAGCAACACACACACAAACACAGAGGATATATTCCGCTGATTCAAATAACATTCAATGATAAAATTGACAAATTTCCCATTGTTTTGTAACTGAAATTTATACACCCAGCAAGCAAGTTTTGTATAAAACAATAGTGATATATTTATGGATTATATAACTAAACTGTAATGCACTATAAATTTATATGTGAAGAGTTATATATTTAATATAGTTATATAGACAATACTACCATTATGTAAATTTAAATAATTATATAAATCAAATATCAATACATTTATAGTTACCATACTTAAATATATGTTTCACCTATAATATTCTCTATTTTCCTTCATAATTTTGGGTATAAAATAGTATAAAAATATGTACTGAACATAAAGAGACTCATTGTAAATTGGCCCAAATTGATTACAAAATATAATTTTTCAAAATGTTAAATTCATAAAATTTTAGGTGTGACTCGTAAGAATTGATATGATATGTAAATATATACAGTGCAAGTGAATAGAAAAAAAAATCTAAAAGGATCTTTTTTTTATATTTAATGACTTATTCACTGAAGTTAAAAACCTTGTTACAATAAGTACCAATATTTTATGTCTTCTTTTTTTTTCTATGTCATTCAACTATTTTGTGATGTGTTTGTAATCTTATATATTAAACTATTAAATTTGCAATAAATGTGGCATGTATTATTATATAATTGTAATTTAACTGAGCACTGCCTTGCTTTGATTAATAAACAGTTATGAATTATACGATGCTTTTCATCACTACATTTTACGTATAACCAAAATGTGTTATCGAATACAAAATTAAATGGAATTTGTATTATATTATTAGATTACATGGTGATACAATACAATTATATTTTAAATTAGTAATTAAATTATTTATACTGTTATTGATGATATATATATATATATATATATATATATATATATCATTTTTTTTTATTTATTATTATTATTTTTTAGAAAAAATGCTTTATTTTGTATTGTAGAAAGTGTCAGAATAATGGAAGTTATAGGTTCAATTGTGGTGAATAAAAACCATTTTAAGCCTTAGAATAAAAACTAACTATTATTTTTATTTTTTATTATTCTGCAAACATTATTTCTTCCTTTACTATCAACTAAAAATGTAGCAAAAAGTAAATAAATAAAAAATAAATAAATAAATAAATAAATAAATGAATGAATGAATGAATGAATGAATGAATGAATGAATGAATGAATGAATGAATGAATAAATAAATAAATAAATAAATAAATAAATAAATAAATAAATAAATAAATAAATAAATAAATAAATAAATAAATACTATTAAAAGTAAATTTTATAACTTTGTTTAATTGTGTTATTTATTCAAAAAGTATTATCATGCCCTATAAAAATGACCTAAAAATATAAGTGTGACTTAAAAATTTCTGATCAAGACCTTTAATATGAACTCTACACATTAAAAATCCTTATTTCTGGTGTATCTATATACAAACTATATTAATTCTCACATAGACAATAATAATCCCATGCCATTCAATTATTCACTGTTTATATAATATATAATAATATTGCATTATTTAAAGTAGCTTACAGTCAATAATAACAATAAGAATAGGAAGCTTCATCCAGGTATATATATAATAACAATACTCTATTGTTATTTTATCCATTGTTATAACAACCTTGTCATTTTAATTAATTGTATTTAATTTATTAATTTTCTATAGTATTATACATTAATTATACTTCGTTGAAATTATTTTAAATATTAATGTTTATATTTTATTTTTATAAGATTTTTTTGGATTAATTACTGTTTTTTTGAAGTGAGTTTGCAAAGTTTGATCAATTTTTCTTTATTTAAATATGCTGTAAATAATAGCAATAAACAATATTTGAAAAAGTGTATGCTTTATGCATCTTTACTGCATGTGCGTGCGAATGACAAGCTTTAATTTATTGCACTTTTTGTGTATTTTTCTGGAGAAAAAAAAACTGAAGTATTTTTTTATAGAACTTTAAAACATATTCCATGAAATATTAAAAAACTATTATTGTTCAAAACCACGTTAACAAAAAAAAAAAAAAAAAAAAAAAAAAAAAAAAAAAAAAAAAAAAAAAACTATAACGTACCAAAAAATTACAATTTAAAATGTTTAAAAAAAATGTCACTACACAAAATATAAAAAAAGGTGTAAAAATGTTTGATTTCCTATTGATTGATTGATGTTTATATAAAAAATTCCTCTCTCGCAAGGGGGTAAAAATGATTGACGCTTTAATTACGATGTCAAATTTTTTTTTTTACGCTCTAAAACGACAACATTGACATGTTTAAAAAAAAATGAGGTATTAATACCGTTAATAAAGTGTGCTTGAGCATTATACATGCATGTAAAAAAATTCCCCTTTGAATCAATAATATTAAATCGATATTGCCTTTGTGATATGCTGTTTTAAATATTAATAACCTTATATATATATGACAAAAAAAATGTAGTACGAGAGAGGTTACTAAAAAATTCATGAAGGTTTTTTTTTTTTTTTTTTTTTTTTTTGAAATGTTATTTTTTTTTATATTATTTTGAACATTGTTATAAATTCATTACGTATTATCTATTCAGAACACTGAAATGTTAATTTTATTCCCACATTTAAAATACGTATTAAACATTATGCATTACTGATACCAGGATATTATGTTTTTAGGTTAATAAACCAATATTTGATCCAATTTTTCTTAAATTATTGTGTGTTAACATTAAATTAAGACTTTAATTACTTTGGTTACATATATCGTATCTTATCTTAATTGGTTATCTTATCTTGTATTATTTAGCATTATTTCAAGTAAAATATTGTTGCAATTTTTGTACATTAAGTGGTAACTTTTTCAATTTTATTTCAATTGCAAATTTAATACTTTTAAAATCAGGTATATTGTTTCATGTATAATACCAGAGAGGGTACAGTATAATACTAATGCTGTTCGTAAACCCTGTTCTCTGCTCTTAAAATGACGATCAACTTTGGTTAATCAAATAGGATGCGCATATTTTGGTGCAAGAGAACAGGGTTTACGAACGATACTGTTGTATTAGTATATTTTTTTTGCAATTGTATATCATACAATTTGCTGTATTTTGTGACTTTTATTCACGGAAATTAAAAATTACGTAATTTACATGTATGCTGAATTTGCTGAATTTACGTCATTATAGCATAAATGGTGATAAATTAAAAAAAAATTATGTCGTACAACACAATATTTATGAATAACATAGGTAATATGAATTATAGCATAAATTATGCTGTATATTAAACAAATTGTGCTGAAATTCAGCTAGCATAATTATTACGTATATTTATTTTTGTTCGTGTCAAAAATGAGACAAACTAAGAAGTATTATAATCATAATCATTATTCTGAAATTTTAAAATTCTTTATTTTTTTTTGTATATTGAATAATCCAAATCATAAAAAAAATTATATTTAAAATAATAATAATAATAAAGTACTGTATCACATAAAATTTTGAACACGATATTATTGTTATGAGAATAACATAGCAAACTAACGCAAAACTAGTTGTATTAACGATTATACTGCCTGTTAGGTAAAAAGTGGGATATTGTAATGGTATACAGTACATTCGGTGCATATTTGTGTCACATTTTACCAAAATAGACAGTGTACAGTATTTACATAAGGTTTTCTGTAGCATGGAATGAAACAATTTACCTGCTTTTGTTAAATTAAATAATGACATTCCATTTAATAATAAATTAAAAAATCGTTTTAAATATTTGGAAACAAAGTAAAATGTATTATTTTAATTCATATATCTGACATAATAGTATATCCGTTTTTTTTATGTTAATATACCATTTATAAATATTTATTATTGTTTTAATTAATATATAGTTTTATTGCAAGGTTTATATCTGTTTAAACCTTGGTTTAATTGTATAATTTTTCTCTCATATTTGGAATAATTATCACATTTTATATTGTGTGTTTGGTGTGTATACGCTATACTATTCTTCCATCACACTACGTATTTATAAATTATATGTATATTAAGAGTGTAAAAATAAAATAAATATATATAAAATAAATATTATATATTTTCTGGAAAAGTATTGTTTCCTTTTCATTGAAAAGAAACATTTATAAAAGTTTACGGATTTAATGATTTTTTTTTTTTTTTTTTTTTGTTACATAACATTGATTATTCAATAAATCAAAGAGTAAAAAAACAAAGTAATTTTCAAATCAGTTAAATCTTAATAAGGCTTTGAGTTATTATGTGAGGAAAGAACAATAAATTTTAATGTAATGTTGCATAAATATAGAGGGGAAGGTAGTAAAATTGAAAAAAGAGAGAAAGAGAGGGAATAAAAATTTTAGATGTATTTAATCATTATGAAAAATATTTAAGTAAAAATATATATCATTAGTATAGCTATAGATTTTCTAAATAAAAAAAAATAAAAAAAACTGAAATGAAATGATTAAATTAAATAATGAATTAAATAAGATGTATCTTATTGAGTCGTTATATTTTCGTTTTGAGTAAATATTTTTATCATTAGCGTAAAACGCAAATTAATTTTATCTCGGAAAAAGGAAGAAGGAAAAGATCGTATTATTCATTCTTCTCACATACGATACAAACCGTTAGTAATTAATTAAATTAAACATTGATTTGAATTTCCGTTCCTTCATTGGAACTATCGTTTACTTTATAATATATTTATATAATATTATCATCATCAAAGGTAATAAATTTTTTCTAAACCATGATATAATTTTAGATTATAAAATAACAATTTTATAAATTTAAAAAATATATATTATATAATTTATTTACGATCTGATTAGATATTAAAATTATTTATAATATTTTATATGCTAATTTTTTTATATTAATATATGCATGAGTTATTATTTTTTTTATGTTCTCTTTATATATGTATGCATGTGACAAAAAATAAATTAAAAAAGATTAATATGTTCATAATAATATTTTTAATGTATTTATTAATTGAATTACATACTTTACTAATGGTATGATTTGGTGTTGAAATAAATATATATATTTTTATGTATATGCTATATTCAACGATTTTTTGTTTATGCCTAGAGGGCGTGTTGAGTACTCAACGTATGTATATTTACGTACTTAAAAAATACCCGCAGTTTTCAAACAAACCCGATTTGACAGTATATTAAACTAATAAAATCCAATGATATCCATATGGTGCAGTATATTATACACGTATCTATTATAGCACATCTTAAAAAAAAGTTGATTTTATAAATATTTTTAGTGTGGAAAATTAACATTTTAATCTAAATTTCCTTCATTTCTATTGTTTTACTATTTTCATTTCATATATTTCATTAAGTAAAATAATATGTAAAATTAGAGTAATGGAGCTGATTTCATGAATTTTCTAAGTTTATCACAATGATAGTATTACGTAGTTCTGTACACATAAAAGTAAGAATTTCATTTTTTTTTTATTATTATTATTTTTTATTCTAAATAAAATATAAATGATGGTTTAAGATTTTTGTTACGAAAAAAGAAAATTGAAATTAGTTTCTGGGTTGTTTCTTTTTACGACCATGCAAGGTAAATTGCATTTCTTTTGTATTCTGTATTAGAGTTGAGTTTAGAAGAGAGAGAGAGAGAGAGAGAGAGAGAGAGAGAGAGAGAGAGAGAGAGAGAGAGAGAGAGAGAGAGAGAGAGAGAGAGAGAGAGAGAGAGAGAGAGAGAGAGAAAGGTCACGTAAAAATTACTATGCTACGAGGTGAGTGCAAATTACACTACTATACAACTTTTTTTTATGGAAATGAATAATTTAAGAAAAAACTTCATTAATTAATTTTCATGAAGTTCTATTGTTCTTTGCTTATTTTAGTAGACATGACAATTAACTGAAACTTTGTAAGGTAAAAATGTATAACGCAGTCAAAATTGGAATAAACCTGTCTACTTGCTGAATGATGAGTTCGTTTCTTTCAAATACCCTTTTTTAACTGCAGCATTGTTACAATTTTTAAAGTATCAGTTACAATATTCCATTTTAAAATAACCATAATAAAATAAAAACGATTATTATTATTGGTAAAAAAAAAAGAAGAGCAAATTATAACAATATTTGAAATTATACTGATATACAATACTGTATTTATAAAATTGTATTTGTTTTTCAATTAAAGTTATAACATTTATAATTTTTAAATATTAATAAAAAAGTTATAAAATGCTGAATAATATAAAAATAAAATACTACTTTTAATTTAAACATTTATTTTAAACCTAAAAATAATTAAGATTTCACACACATTTTGTATAAGATATTATCAAGAACATTAAACTCACACATAAGAATGATAAAAAGTCTTTACATTTTAATGTTTTTACAAGGAGAAACACAACAGTTAAACACCCTAATTTATGCATGTTTGTTTTTGGCGATGGTTTAAAAAATATATATGTGTAGAGACTTTATAATATTATCGTGGGTTTTTGGCTCTGTAAAATCAACATTGTGTTTTAGGGCGGAGATTCAATACATTTATTTACTCATGCTTTTGTTTTATATCATATTTTATATTTTACTATATGATATCTAAATTTCCTTTTATATATAAATGAAGATCAAACAATTATTTCATTTCATAATAAAAGCAATTAAAATATGCTCCTTTTATTCAAATAATATATTACTTAAATGATTCAATTTGATGCTGAATGCTCAATTTTAGAATGAATAAACTATTTAGTATTAATAGAGCATTACAGTTTATTGAAGTTGATATTGGGGGGGGGGGGGGGGGGTCGAAGAAAGAAGACGCAGTATCAAAAGTTCAAACTTTATTTCTGGTATCAAATATATTATGTAATATTTAGTTAAAATTATTTTGATAACAATAATAATTCTAAAGTTAATTAATAACAATTTTAACTACTAGTGGTAACAGTTCATTATTTAATTTAAGAGGGTAAAACTTTAAAAAGCGCATCTATTGCATAAAAAAGTGACATGATAATGCACTCTGTAAAACCCTCAAGACAGCTTAAATCCATCAAAGTTAAAAGAAAAAGTAACATAAAGAAGATTTTTTTTTTTTCAAAAGTGCATACGTTTCAACAAAACTAACATCAATGTAAATCAAGTCTATTGAGATAAATCATAAAATGTTGTAGTAAACTTTTCTTCACTTGTCATTCTGACTAAAAGCCATCTTTTTTTATGTTTACTTTATGCAAGAAACTTTATTACACTGTGAGATATATTTTAAATAACTTTGATATTGGATTAATCTTGTTTTTTGATCGTGTTTAAAATAAATAATTGTTCGCTACATTTAGATTTCAGCATAAAATGTAGCGTGTAAAAATATTAAAGATTTGTATTTGGAATTAAAATTCCCAATCATGTTTTTGCATAAGTCTAATGTCTACTTTTCTCTCTCCGTGTATGTGAAATGCAAGATTTTTTTTTCTTTTACAGTATTTCTTGTCATCATTAATAAAAAAAGTGAAGTTTACAAAATTCGATTTCCGTTCACAGTTTCCGTTTGTTGCAAATACATTTTCTCTCGCACCTTCTTTTTTAATATACATATTTTTTTTAAATAATATTATTTTATATTGTGAAATAATAATAATACATAAATAACTTTTTTACTATATTTTTCTGATAAAATAAACAATTTAAAAAATATGTTATAATAATTATATTTAAATTATGTCTATAAGAAAGTAAAATTGCTACGTTCATGACATTTACAGTATATTATTATTATAGTAATAGTTTATAGCCAAAAACTCAAAAAAAAAATCGGTTAAAAGATTACATTATTATTATTATTTGGTCACCGAAATTTTTATTATTTTGAGGTCTTCAAAAATGTTTTATGTATAAATGTTTGATTTTTTTATTGGATTGAATTAAATCTTTCAAAATATATAAATTTTTTTTATTCTTATCTCTCTGCATAGGCTCTTTTATGCTGTGTGTAAATTTTTTAACTAAACTTAATTTTCATTTAGGGCTTTTTTTTTCTTGTTTGTAACAAATAATAAACTTTTATCAAAATGGAATACATTTTAAAAAGATATGGGCGTAGAGCTATTGAATTGTTAAATATTTTCACATTCAATGTAAAACCAAACACATAATAGTTAAATTTGTAATAATTAAAACATAGTTGATTTTATTCCACTGTGTGTGTGTGTTTTAGTATTGAAAAACAGAAAGCTTACATTATTAAAAGTTTTGTTTACGAAGAAAAGTTATTTCAAAGTTTACTGCATTTCTATTCGCTTTCCCAGCGGAGTGTAAAATATTTTTATTATACTTGAAGTTTCACATAAAACGTGTGGTAGAAATTTACGTCACTTTTTGACAAGTTAAAGAATAACCGTGAAGTATACAAGACAACCATTGTGTTAGAATATTTCTTTTGCTCTCTGTTTGTGAGGTGCTTGTATCACAACTATTTATTATTCAAACTTTAGGTCAGACAACTCTTTTTTTAACCTTCTTCCCTACGTCTTTGTATTTCTATTCACATCTCTTTGCTTCTTTATGTATCTTACTGTAACTTTATTTCTGAAATCTCAAAAAAAAAAAAAAAAAAAAAAAGAAGAAGAAGAAGAAGAAGAAGAAGAAGAAGAAGAAGAAGAAGAAGAAGAAGAAAAAAAAAATTAACAAATAGTTGTTGCTTTACCATGCACTATTATATAACAATAAAAATTCAAATAAATATCCAGCAGGATACTTCAAACTGTGCTATGTATATGTATATATATATATATATAATATATATATATATATATATATATATATATATATATATATATATATATATATATATATATATATATATATATATATATATATATATATATATATATATATACACTCATTAACATATTATTATTATTATTTTAATTTTCTGTATTTATTTAATATTTACATTTATCTTCTTTCCCTCTCCTTTTCTTGAATTCTTTCTAGTCTATTTATTCATTCATGAAAGAAACACTTGATAAAATTGTCCCAGAAATCTTACGGTGCATTATTTATAAGCAAAGAAAACCACTTGCTTCTTGCCAAATGTGAAGTAATAGAAAGTTAGTGTGGGTGAAGAGAGAGAGAGAGAGAGAGAGAGAGAGAGAGAGAACAATCGAAACCAACAAAATTCATCCACTCACTGAGCTGAGTGACATTCTCTCTCTCTCTCTCTCTCTCTCTCTCTCTCTCTCTCTCTCTCTCTCTCTCCCTCTCCCTCTCCCTCTCCCACTCTCTCTCATGAATTTTACTAAAAAACGATAGGAAACTAACATTTCAACTCTGATATATTTTACTGATATTAAATTATATTGAACAGAAAAACACACTAAAATGCTATCTCTTTAATACTTTATTATTTTTCAATTCTTTTTACGTTTTGTTTTATTCATTTAAGTTTAAAAAGGTAGAAACGATACTATATATAGTAAAAAGTTTCACTTTATATCAGTTGTGGTTTGACTTATAATCATTTTTGTTTTCTAATGACATTTACATTTCTTTCTTATTAGTTAATTAAAAAACCACCTTATATCTTTTGCAACTTTTATTAAATTACCAAATTTTAATGAAATTTTTGACTTTTAGAAGTTCCCTAACAACAACAACAACAAAAAAAGTCCACTTGGACCAGTATTTTTAAGTTAAAAAGTTTTCGTTGTAACATAAAATACACCACGAAATCAAAATTTATTTTTATTTTTTTTTTCCAGTTTACCCCTTTAATAATTTTCCTTTACAATAATTTAACTGCGAGACCCAAATAGAACGAGCTTCGTTGTGTAATAAAATGAACTGAATATATGCAAACTAAACAATAAAGATGATTTATATCCAGCAATTTCTTCGTATTAAATATTCAAAATTTACATAAACAATTCCAAAAATAAAAATTATATTTTCTCTCTCTCTCTCACACTCTCTACCGTGTATGTTTTTTGTATATAAAATATATGAAAAAACTTTTTCTATATATTTTGACACTTTCTTTTTTTATGAAGAAATATTATTAACTTTTTTGTTACTGTTATTTAAAAAAAAAAAAAAAAAAAAAAACTAAAGTACACTCCTTTTTTTATAGTTGTTAAACTTTTTTAAGAGTGAATTTATGCAGATAATTTAAGTAACGTATTCGTAAAGTGTCATCTTAAAGTTAAGTAAGTAAATAAGGATTAAAAAATGTGGTCTAAGATTTTATTCACTCTCTCACAAGATATGAATGAGGCTTTTTATTAAAGTGTTTATGTTAGCGTTTAAGTTTTGTATAAGTCAAAATGTTTTTCTTTAGGAAAAAATATAAGTTTTGTTAGAGAGAGAGAGAGAGAGAGAGAGAGAGAGAGAGAGAGAGAGAGAGAGAGAGAGAGAGAGAGAGAGAGAGAGAGAAAGAGAATGATAAAGTTTGACTGCGCATCGTATATATATATATATATATATATATATAGAAAAAATGTTTTCTAAAAGTTAAACACACAAAGTTAGAAATATGATACGCAATAATTTACTTTAACAAAATCTTATACTATATTTGTGACAGAAAAAATATAGAGAAGTTATGTATTATCATATTTACTGTCACTTTATAAATATATATATTATAATTGTGTATTTATATGGTCTATATATAGTAGATTTTATTAGTTCATGGATCAATTTTAAAGATATATATAAACAAAAATATTGCTAAGATCTATAGATTTCTTGTGTCTATTTTGTGATAGTTTCCTACTTGTTTTTTATAGAACGTATTTTTATTAACATATTCATGATTAAGATAATCACATACTGGTAAAAGATGAGAGAGAGAGAGAGAGAGAGAGAGATTCATGTAAAAAGAACTGTTATTTTGACCAATACTTTCATTAAAGAAATGTAAAATCTGACAAAATGGAAATTATTTTTTCTACTAAAAACAATTAAACTATATCGGTATAAGCACCAAAGTACCATGATCATGATAGGCTTTTAAGATCATCTTACTCTTATTGAAATTGTAGCGAGAAATTTTTAAGCTTAGATTATTAAAGTTTAATTTTTTTAAACATACTAATGTAAAACATAACATGTTGGAAGACTTAAAATTGATTGAGTCACAAAATACATTAAATTTATTTTTCCGTTTTGATGCTAAATTTAATAAAGAACATTTTATTTTGTATTCACCTCTTTTTTTATTAACGTCAGTAATCATTATAATTACACAAGAGATGAAGCGAAAAAAGATGATATTTTGGAGCTTGCTTGCACACACCCCAAGTGTATGTGTGTGTTGCAAAGCCTCACTCTCTTGCTCTCGTTTTCGCAGTATTGATTATTTATTTGTGGAGCCGCTCATGCGTTTGTCTTTAATACGCAAGCAAATATTTACAACCCGTTTTAACCACTTTTATATTCCTTCAACAACGCATGTATACCAGTAGTAGTTTTGTAGTAAATATCATGCTTTTTGGTATTAGACTCAATGTTTGTATAAATAATTTGTATATACAGGCAAATTTAGTGGAATAAGGTTAAAATAATGCAACATGTATTTAAAATAGTAATAGTTTTTTTATTATTATTTTTTTAATTTTGTGTTTTTAAATTCAATTTATTATTTTTCGTTTAATATATGCAAATTTTTTTGGAAGTGGAATATAAAATTTTACCCTACCACCTTATAGCAATACAATGAATTCTTATTGAGACTTTAATTTACGAAAGGCTCCATTTACATACATATTATTTCTATAGTGGTATGGGAGTAAAATTTTATTTCATATTGCCAGTACAGTACATGACATGACAGTATATCACTTCACTCTTTTTTTTTTTTTTTTTTTTTTTTTTTTTTTTTTTTTTGGCATTTCTTTCTTTTACTATATAAACTTAGCAAGTATTTTCTCATAGAAATAATAATGAAAATATGGCGCGATTATTTGCATGATTAAAATAATTCAATCTTACAATAGTCACGTTCCAGTGACATTACTTTCAGTTAAATTTAATCTTTTATTTTTATTTTATTTTCTCCAGAAATATTTTTCTAAGCAAAATAGGCAAAATACACATACACACGAAAAGTGCCACTAATGGCAGGTACGTGAATCCTATAAATTGCAATAGGTAAACATTAGTCTGGAACAAGTATTAATACATGTATAAATAATTATACTACAATGTCACTTATAATCCAAGAGAGTTACAACTTCATTGTAGTACGTTTTACCTGCATTAGGTATTATGGAAGTATATCAATACCTGTTGGAATTAACAGGATTTAAATACCTTAACCCCCGTAAGCTGCAACGCTAACTAACTAGTTAAACCGTAGTTAACTTGTTATTTAGATTGTTGCAACAATTAAAAAAAAAGTAAGAATTAACTTGAGGTTGCAGCTTTTAGCATTAGTTTATAATAACTTTCTTTTTCCATGCATGGGTAATTCAAAGAAATTTGATAAACTATTATTTGCTTATATATTTTGTTATAAATATTTTAAAGATTAATACTATATCGAGGATACTCCGCTATAATGTCCTATAAAGTCCATTGACCTTGAAAAATAAAACGTCGTCGGATTGACCCGAAATTTTGGATTTTACCATTTCAGGTCATTTGCAGATTTTTTTTTTTCAAGTTAAAATGGACCTAGGACATTATAGCGGAGCACCCTTGATATAGGTAATACAGAACAGAAAACTCATAAAAAAATTACTTTAAATTATTAACTCAAGATATTATAATAATTATTAACTTAAAATACGATGCGGAAATTCATATTATTATTTTTTTTTTATGTTCTTTTAGCTTAAGAACATTTATTAATAATATCTGTAAAAGATACTTTAACCTTGTCATATAAAAAATTGAAAATGTTTTGTGTAAAGGAAGATCTTGCTTTGCCAAAAACTTTCAAATCAAATTTCAAGTTGGTCTCTCAGACAAGTCAAACTCATAACACAATTCAAAGGAGCAACTTTTGAGATTTACACTGAAAAAATAGTGAAGTAACATTTAAAAAAAATTATTTAAATCTTTTAAAGTTACTTGAAATACATAAAGTATATGAAAAACTAAAGTATGAAAGCTAATACTAAAGACTAAAGTTTTTAATACGGCTTAGGGTCTTTCTAATTAAAATATTATGAAAGGCATAGAATAAGGTCAAAAATGTTTTTAGAAAATTGAAACTTGTTAAAGTGTTTAAAAAATTTTCAAATTAGAATTCAAAATACTATATATTAATATATATATAATCAACGGTAATGTAGCACCATTTAATGTTTTTCTATATTTAATAAAAAAAGATATATTTAATCTGTTTATTTTTTATCAGTGTAGTAACAATTGTCAGGTAATCTGTCTGCAAAGTTTTACAAAAAAAAAAAAAAAAAAAAAAAAAACTGGCAAAAGACTCTTTTAAACTCCTTGCAACGTCAAAAGTTTTACCCGCTTGTCCTATAACTAAAAACTTGAAAATTTTGAAGACACAAAGAGAAAGACTATAAGTAAAATTGAAATATACATTCTAACTAAATCAGTTTCAAAAACTGAAACGTTGAACAAAATCCAAATATGGTTATGCTGTCTTTTGCTTTTATCTTTGATTTGTTTTCCTACATATATATGACTTTTTATCAACTATAAGTTTCTGATATACGGTATTATATGGTTATAGTCTTATGAACATGTCTCTCTAGTTTTGTCTAGTCAATAGTAAAATTATGCATATGACAAGCGCATTAAAATATGTTCGAAATGATTTTTAATGTTTAAATAAGCTTATAAGATTGATACATTAAAAGGATACAATTTTTTTCTAAAACGATAAAAGAAATATTATTTTGTACATTTTCTAAAAATTGCTTCAGGAAAGATTTCTATATCTAGGTATTTGAATTGAAATACCTGTATAGATTGCTCCATTAAATCTCCACTTTAAGTTTTCAAAAACTTTTTCATCAAATACACTTTTAGTACAACTTTTATATATAGTATGGTGGTATATATCTCTTGACTTTTTCCACTCTAAAACTTAAATTTTCTGCCTTATAGCGCTACACCAGCTTGGATATACAATGATATAAGAAACTTAAACTATTTTTAAAGCAAGTACTTTATGTAGGTAGATAAAAAAAAAAGAAGAATAAATATAAATCACGGATTACACTGATAGAATTTTTTTATTTTTAGCAACAGTATTTAACTGTTATAATACAACTTATTTACACCTTGAACAAAAAACATGTCTAATATCCTAACATACCTAAATATCAACGTTAATTTGGCCGGATTCATTGATTTATAACTTATTTTCCATTCACAACATGGCAGCTGCGGGGTTATGACGTCACAGCTCGCGTGGACTAGCAAGCTGTGACGTCACAAACCCGCAGCTATCATTTCGTGAATGGAAAATAAATTAGAAATCAATGTTTCCGACCAAATTAACGTTGATATTTAGGTATGTTAGGGTATTAGACATGTTTTTTGTTCAAGGTGTTGTAAATAAGTATTCTGTTAAATGGGTAAATGTGAGTTCTATTTCTTATGAAAATTGAATGAAATTTAATTTTATAAGTATAACATAAAATAATATTATTTATGAAGCACGTATATTCACAACGAAGAGCTTGATATTCAGCTATAGTTTAATAGTTTTGTTGTTGTTTTATATTCATGTTTTAAAAAGGATGGGGGCGTCGTAAAATTTGTAGAGTCATAATTTGTTTTAATGGAATACTTCCTGGGATATTTTTGTAAAAATAAATTTGATTACGGTCACCTTAGATTCTTATATTCTGAAAGTCATATTAGGCTTACATTATTATTATTTTTTTTAGACACCATGTGTTATTATTATTTGCTCAATTATTATTCAAGTGAAACAGTTTTTTTTTTTCAGTGTAGACATTTTATCCATTTAAAGTTATCACTAAAAAATCAACAAAGAAAGATCAATGATTTTTTTTTTTTTTTTTTTTTTTACATAAAAAATTCATTAAAATACAAAAAAAAAGTTATAAAAAATACCCTTAACTTCCTTTTTTATTACTTTTTATCTTCATTTTACTCTAATATAAATCTTATAATAAAAAGGCGGAGAAGGCAATTCAAAAAAGTATCCCTGAAAAAAAAAAAAAAAAAAAAAAAAGCTATTTTCAATTCTTACGACTTCTGTATTACGTAATAAAAAAGGATCCCTTCTTTTGTATGCCTTACAAATACCCACTAATATTAATCATAATAAAAAGATACCTTACATTTGCTTAAATTTGTGTTTTTATTCTTCATAATTTTATGATAAATCAAAATAAAGCCATAAATATAATAAATATTAGATTATTGTTGGATGATAAATTTTGATAATATAAATTTTAGCAATTAAAAACGAAAATGATTGCATTTTTTTTTAAATGTGTTCCTTAACAAAGTTTTTTTCCCCCGCATGTTTTGAATTTATATTATGTGTTTTATATTAATTGTGCTTTTGCTATGATGCTTTTTTTGGTAGAGTTAACATCTAAATCAGATTTTAATTTAATTCTATGAACAAATTATTTTATTATAATATAGCATTGGATAACGTTTTATAAGTTACGAGTTATTATATTATTAATAGATTTACGCATTTTATTATATTCTGTATAATTTATTATCATTTTAAAATTACAAACACTGTAATACAAATTATATAGAATTTAGATCTCGTTATGAATGCACATTATTTTACGGCAATATAGTAAAAATAATCTCAATACCAAAAATTGTGTACAAAAACTTTTTTTTTCTCCCTAGTTTATCCTATAGAAATATAGTGCATGTCATAGACTTTTTCTTTTCTTTTTTCTTTTTTAATAAAAATACTTTATACATATAGAGTAAAAAAAAAAAAAAAAAAAAAAAAAAAAAAATCATAGATTCTGTAAATAATAAGACATCGTGAGAATTGAGACCAAATTATTCCAGTGTCAAATTTCCTCCAACAGATAATACAGTATTGTAGCAAGATATTTTTGTTTGTAAATTAATTTAATTGGGGAAGAAGAAGGGGGGGGGGGATAGGACAGAGAGCAATTAATCGTGCTTTATAGTGACTTCCACACCATTCCTTAACTCCACAAAAGCGCAATTTAAATTTATTTACTTCAAATTTCCCCAGAAAACATATACATATTATATACAATTTACAAGTTAAATATATCATGCATTAGATACACTCTAATTTAAATTATATTCTAATCTTATATATATATGAAAACGTATTAGAAAGTAACCTCGACCTTTAATAAATATGAAAATTAAGTTAAATGCAGTAATAAAGTTTAATTATGTAAACAAAGTAATATACTTTGTGCTTGTGTGTGTATGATGTGACCATAATAAAATAAAATCATACCATGTCTTTCTCTCCTCCAAACAAAATTTTCATTTTAATTAATGGCTATTGTTTGTGTGTCTTTACTTAGGATGTTGTAGCTAAACTCAAACACTAATTAAAAGTAAGTGTTAATTTAATTTTAACTAAAATTATAACATACTTTATATATATATATATATATATATATATATATATATATATATATATATATATATATACATGTATTTTTTAATATCAAATTTATTTTCTTGAACAAAAAAAGATTGAAATAAACAGTTTAATTAAAAAGAGATTTTAATTATTTATGATGTTAAAAAATTTGATGATTTGTTCTTATTCTTCTACTTTTTTATACTTTTTTAGTATTTTAGATATTATTAAAGCCATAGACCACATAAAACAACGTACTTTTTAATGAATAAACACGAAATGGGATCTTCAAAACAAATGACAATTTTTACTAGAATTCTAATGTAGCTCCACGAGAGAGCGGAAAATATTGTAAATTTGCGTGACTATTCATGTTTCTAAGGTCAGAAACATGCAAAAATTAGTAAAAAAAAAATGTTGTGCGGGTTGCATAAATTGAAAATTTGTGATCACTGCTACGAAGCTACAGTTGGGTTTTGAGACAAACTTAAGTTATTTATGTAAGTCCCATCAAGTGTTTAGTGATATAAATGATCATGTTTTCTTCTTCCTTTAAATGCAATCTGGGCATAAATAGTTATTATTTTATGTCAAGGCGATTTGCAAATTCAATATAGAAAAAATAAAGCAAATTGTATACTGTTATTAAAAGTTACAATTTTTATGCCATAAGCTCTAAAGTTTATGATTTTAATACTACATGCACAACAATGCTTACATTTTTTTTATTCAACTTCAAAATATAATTTTTTGGATATAAAATTTTGTTAGGGGCCTTTCAAAAGGCTTAATGCTCTATAAATTATACTAACTATAAATAACATCATACTTGCAGTTGTATACATAATTTAAAAATAAGATTAATTAAAGTGCATTTTGTTTCATTATGTAGTCAAATGGGTCACACTCATAACAATGATAACATAGAAGAACAGAAATTACAACAAAGTATAAGCAGTGTTTAAAAATAATGTAATATATTTTTTAGATTAGCTGCATTTGTTAGGATAAAAAGAGTAATTTTTTTTAAAGTAAAATTAAATTGTCACAGTAAAACTTTTTTTATTTTATTTATTTTTTTTTTTTGTAAATTGCAACATAATTTTGGATTAAATTTGTCATTCTATATGCAATGTAATAAATCAAAATTATGCTGAGAGAGAAGTAGAAATGTAAACAGAAAAAAACATTACCAAAATTCCTAGATAAGAATCTGCGCAAAGTTTTAACTTTAGAGATTTATTCTGAGTGCAACAAAAGTTAGGAGTGTGTATAAAAAAAAAATCCAAGGTAAAATAAATTTGTAGGTTAGGCCCGTTACTTTTTTTTTTCTACCTCATAAGGTTTAATGTATCCGGGAAATTTTTGCACTTAAAAAACATTGCTTTTTATATTCTACAGACACTCTCTTTAACCCTTTTTTACTTTTTTTTTAATTAAATGAAAATGTGTGATTAAAAATAATTGTGGATTATTTGAATAAGTAATTTTGAGTAGAGAGAATAACTATTAATTTGATTATGTTATTATATCTTAACTTAATTGAAATGAATTAATTATGTAATACGTACCAAAAAAAAAGTGTTTTTATTTCAGTTGCAGTTGCATTTGATAATTATAGTACATGGATATTGAAATAAAAATATAATGTAAAAAAAAAAAACTTATATACTTTAAAAACTGAATGCAATTTAAAAAAATACTGGAGGTATACGCAATATAAAGATTCAGCTTTTTACGAAAATTTGAATTGCACTACCATTATTATTTTACCTTCCTTGCATTTTAAGTTTTATCAGTGTTTATAACGATGTTAGCCACAACAACACAACAGCGCACAAAGTACACTGCAGATTATCTCTCTCTCTCTCTCTCTCTCTCTCTCTCTATATATATATATATATATATATATATATATATATATATATATATATATATATATATATATATATATATATATATATATATATATATATATATATATATATATATATATCTTATCTTTGCGCAATAATAAACAAAAGATGAACAATATTATTTCAACTACTTATACTTTTTGCATGTCAATTTTATTCTGAGCTAAATATAAAGGATTATAAATAATAGGTTACTTTTTCTTCTGTCTTATCCTTTATTTTCTCTCTCTCTCTCTCTCTCTCTCTCTCTCTCTCTCTCTCTCTCTCTCTCTCTCTCTCTCTCTCTCTCTCTCTCTCTCTCTCTCTCTCTCTCCTTCTCTCTCAATGTTCCCCTAAATAAACTAAAACATACATATTATACAACCACTAGCTAACACGGATCACTCCCGTTTCAAACGTCGTATTAAATATTAAATACAACAAAAGGGGTAAAATATTAGTAACATTAGATTACAAGAGCATTATCTTGATTTGTTATATAGCCTCCTTCTTTTTTATATTTAACATTGCAATATATTTTTTTATTGCATTTCCTTTTGTTACACATAAAAAATTATAAGACATTTAATTTTTTGTTCAAATATAAACTTCGTTTTTTTTTTTTTTTTTTTTTTTTTTTTTTTACAATAAATTTTATTCTTAAATATTTTTGCTTTTCTAAAAGTTTTTAAAGGTTAGTATAACTACTGTGCTTATGCTAGTATACGTATATGGAATGATTGGTTTTGTATATATGTCACACGTAGAAAATAAAATTGAGTAGTGAATTTTGTTGGAAATTTTATATCAGCAAGACTATCATCTCATCTCTCTCTCTCTCTCTCTCTCTCCCTCTCTCTCTCTCTTAATATAAAACAATACTATTTGCTCCAAATTTTGAATTCAGTTACATGTTTACAATAAAATCAATAAAAATAAATATTACAACTGAAATGTAAAAAAAAAAAATGTAGAAATTAAATTTGCATATTTTTATCATATTTTCTGTGTGATATATCAGAAAAAAGTTTTTGTATCTCCACAAAGTTTACTTGAAGTTAACTCAAGTATTGTAATTTAACATTAAGATTACCATAAACTTTAAAGACAAACTTTTTTTTTATCTTTTCTGTTAACTTTATTTTTTATTTTAACTTGAACTCGTCACTTAAATTATAATTTCTATATTTTATTTTATAACATAACTAACTGAATGTTTTAAAAAAAATCTTTCAAAACTGTTTGTTAAGAAAATATTTTATTATGCAAATTCTAAAGACTTTCTAGGATTTTTAAATACAGTTTCTTGGTTGAAAGTAGCTCAAGAATTGTTCTTTTTTAAAATAATTTCTTTCTTTTATTTTTTAATTTTAAAATTCTTCTGCAATGACATTTTATTCAGCTACTTTTTTTATGGAATTAAAAACACATACACTGTTGGCGTTGGCACTACTCTTTCTAGCTCACTATTATGGTAAAAACGGTTATGAAAATAGTGAATATTTGCTTAACTTACATCTAGTTTTGGTAGGTATAATGTATAAGCTATTTTCAACATCTCTATAGTAATAGTAACGTATGAGAACTTTTCAATTTAATCTATAGTTTTTGTAGCAGCTTATGCAGTACAAACTACAAAGTATTCTTCACTATATGAACGTAAGCTTCATCGTAAAATATACGTAATTTCATTATTGCAATAACGAAAATATAATATGAATAATATACGCAGAATTCTACTTCCATTGTTCAAACTATTTGATTGAAATAAAATATAGCATACATTTCAAAATGTAGAATTTATAAACGCATTAGGCTTTACTTGTATCTAAAATTGTGATACTTGGTCAGCATTATTCTCCCCGTAAATCATATTAGTTTTAGTACATGGGATCTCATTTTATATTATCCAAGTAAATTTTTAAGATATTAATAATATAAAATATCCTGTGTCAGTCTTATTATGTATGTATTTTTGGGTACTGGTGACATAAATATTGATTTTTTTTTTTTTTTGGCATCGGAAAGGAACATTTGTAAAGACACCGCAGTATAAGTAAGTGAGTTACGTTTTCGCAAGGGGTAAATAAATTTTAAAAGACCGCTGCGACCATTGTAGTTATTTATACTTTATATCCAAATATATTTGTGGGAATACATGTGTGTTTATATTCACGTATTTCTCTTAATATATTGTACGATAGGGTAAGAGAGAGAGAGAGAGAGAGAGAGAGAGAGAGAGAGAGAGAGAGAGAGGTAAAACTACCCATAAATAGTACTAAATTTCAGTCTCTCCTCAAAGCCAAAGTTATTAACTCTAAAGACTTTGTAATCGCGTGATTAAGTATATTATATTCATCTGTCACTAAACATTTCACTTCATACACATACTCTCTCTACATACATTGACTTTGACTAACAAAATATAATATGTAGACAAAATTTAGAACTTCTATTAAGCAGATAAATATGTATAACATACATGTAATTATAACGTAGAGCTTTGTAATATCACATACAGTAGTTAAAACTTGAGAGAATACTTTCATAACATTGAAAACAACATGCTGAAGATCTTATAAGATGTATTTTAGGAGGTAAAATTATAAAGCTAATGTATTTTAAATATTTTAACTGATTTTTTTTTGTACTATATATCCCACTAATATATTAGCAGAAATATACGTTAAATAATATCTTATTATACGTTTCACCTTTTAAAAGAGTAAAAAATTTCAAAGTATAACATACAGTATATCAAAAATCAATAACGCACACAATATTGTAACTGTATATAATGTTCCAACTTGAAATATACAATTAAATTTATATTAGCAGTAATTTACATTATTTTGCTGCTAAATTAGAACTCCTAAAAGGAACATATTTTCAAGTAAATATTTTTGCACTAATTCTTGAAATGAAATATAGGTGGTGTCACATTGCTATATATGATTTGAGAGTGTATATATTATAAAAGCGATATACATTGGGGCAAATCTATTTTACAGGTAAGAAAGGATACTCTCGATTTTCACTTGGAATGTCAAAAAATTAAAAATTGCAATTCATATTATAGAAGCTTGTTACTTTTGCAATCAAAAGTGCCTGTTTTTAGTTGGCATTGATTCAAAATGAGCGTTAATTTCTATGATTTCATCCTTTGCTATATAGAGCTACACTGATTTTTTTTCTCATATATGCAAAACTAAGATTTTGTCAATATTTATAAGGATTTGCTTTACTTTTTTTATACATCGATGTTAACAAAATGATAAGTCTGAATTACGACTTGCACCTCCCCTCTACTTTAAAAACCTTCTCGTATCATTTTAAGATTGCGGTAGGGGAGATTAAATTTAAAGATTTCAATAAAATTTATATGAAGAATAATATATTTTCAAGGAAAAAAAATAACATAAAACATATTTTACCCTAAATTATGTTTTTACGACCTAAATTGTTAATTTACAAGATAAGAATTTTTTTATACTTTATATAGAATATTTTTTATATTGTAAAATATATTATATATAACAAATTTTTTATGTTTAAAAATTACTAAAAAAATTTATACTGTGGTGAAAATAGCAATTTTTATGTAGATAAATATAAGCAATAATTATTAATTAGAATCAGTTTATTTAATCAAAATGGTTCTTTGAAACGCAAAAAAATATATACAGTATAATATATAATAAAATAAAATAAAAAGGATTATACCTGAATTACCGCAAGTATGTCGCTTGAAATCAGAAATAAAAAGTGGAAAATAGTTTAATCAATACAGTTTTTTATTTCGCTTAGATACTCAAGTTTAGTTTCACACTACGACTCTGTCAGTAGCAAAAAATAAAAATAAGAATAAAAAGAACATTTTTCACTCAATGTTCTGTAGAATTCAGAAGTAGCTGGAAAAATGTAGAGGAAATGAATTTGGAAACATTAAATTACCAATAAAGTTGACCAGTTTAAAAGTTCATTTAAATTAAACGAAAGTTTATTTTATATTATAATGTTATAACTAATAAAGTTTAAGTTATATCATGATATTCTATATTTTTTTCTAGGTAAGTACTATATATCTTTGAATATAATCAAATTTGTATCATAAACATCTCTAAAAGTTTATATATATAAAAAAATTGTATCCGTCCGTTGAAATGCTATGTAAAAAAGTAGGTCTTAAATTTCCAAAAGCTGTCGTAATATAATCAATATTTATCATCACTTAAAAATATTGAAGAGGTTTCTATAAATTTTTCATGAGTATGATAAAAATTACTCAAAGAAATAAAAAAATTTTTGAAGAGATTTTTTTTTTAATATTTTTAAGAAATGCGGTCAACTATTTAGAAAGATAGAAAGAAGAAAAAAAAACTTTTTTTATGATGAAAAGATGAAATTTTGCCGATCAAATGTTTTAGAAGAGAGAGAGAGAGAGAGAGAGAGAGAGAGAGAACCTATCCAAGTAAGTGCAGTTTTAAAAGACGTAAAGCACGGATACGTTAAGGGATTGAGCGTGATCGATGAGAGTATAATATATGATTGATGAATGCATCATCAGTGATGCAATATTTTTGACATCCTTATTCATTTTACTATTTTTAATATTATATATCTTTAAACTGAATGCCAATATTACTGATCAAATTGACAACCTTTTCATATATTCATCTTACTTTTGAATAAAAATGAATATTATGAGCTTTAACTTGAAATATTTTATTAAATCGAGATTATTTTGTATGTGGTGAAATGAAATCAAACTATTAATTATCAGTATTATACGAATTTAGTAAGTAATATTTTTAATATTTTACATTAATTAAGAACTGTGACTTCAATAATTACTTATCTCTAAAATTAATTGCCAAAAATATTTCAATCAATATTATTTGTTAATAAATATTATTATTTTTAAACTCTATCAACAATAACTGTGGTCAAAATATGTTAGAGGACCATGTAAATGGGTGCATACTTTATACTTTCTACAGCCTCTCAATAAAAATGAGCTATTATTCTTATAGATCTTATGCTGTTTCATTATTATTATTATTATTATCTAATTTTCGAGATTTATTTCTATAAATTTTATTCTTATTAGTATTGTCCATGAATTTCATATTATTTTAATAGGATTAATAAGCAAACCAATAAATATAATATCAGAAAAAGTATCTTTAAGATATTTTTGTCACCAAATTTAAAAACCATGTTTGATTATTATTATTAAATTTTGTAGTCAGAAAACAGCAGATTTTGCTAAATATTTTACTACTTTCTGTAATAATAAAAAAAAAGTATTGTCTATTATATTATTTTAATAAGATTTATGTTAAAATTTAATTTTGATTAATTTCAAATTACACTTTACTAATAATTGGAAAGGTTGGAATAAAAAAAAAAAAAGAGAGAGAAAAAAGAGAGAAAAAAGAGAAAAAGAAAAAGAAGAAGACAAGTTTTGTATGTTTAGGCTTGCAGAAATCGTGCAATTGTATATTTTGGTAACCAGTTTTTTTTTTAAATATACATCAAAACTTGACAGTGTAACTTCATTATGATTATAAAATAATAAATTTTTCTCTAAAAAATAGACATGTAATTTAATATTCACCGAAGTTAATATAAGTTGTCAAACTTGTTTCACAAAAGTTTTGAAAATTCTTAACATAACCCTAGGGATGAGATGAACTATAATTTCTACGATAACTTTATTGTTCACACTTTTTGTGTCACGCGTCAAACAAATTTCTTCAGGTCATGGAATTGGAAAGAAAATGTTCCAATCCATATTCATTATTTTTTTTAAATAAAGAATCTCATTAGACTTAATATCACAATTATTATTATGTTTTCAAATTACAGCATATTTAAAAAAAAAGTCATTATTAAAAATAAACAATAATAACAAATAAATAAAGAATCTCTTCATGGAATTAATGAATGACACTTGACCAATAGTAAGAATTGTACTTAGAAATTTAAAATTTTGAAACTCAAGACTTTTATGCAATGTGACCATAGAAGGAAGCACTTAAAATATATCAAAGAATTTATAAACATCATTATATTTTATACTTTAACACTTGTGCTATGGAAAGCACCATTAAATAATAACATTTATAATGAACTGAATATACAGTAAAGCTTGATTTCAATGATTGCGTAGTCTTATTTTGTATATATATATTATATACTATATATAATTTAAAAATTATTCTAAAATATATAATATTTTTACTGATTTCCCTCCAAATACTATGTAATTTATCATTATAGTATATCAGTTGTAAGGGAAATACGACATTATTTTTCAATATTTCATTTTTCCCCACTACAAATAAATTTTTTAACAGTAATTTTTATGTTTTGGCTGCGGAGGTGGGTACTTACTGTGTACTTAAGTATACAAGATTGATTACTTTAGATTTTGAGATATAAGATTTGTAAAAAATATTTATACAGCTAGTGAGTCATTAGCGTCATTATATTAAGGGGATATATATATATATATATATCCGATATTTATTGTTCTGTTCTTTATAGCTAATAGGCTAACTTTGCTGAGTATTACAACAATAGTAAATATTTTTAATGGTCAAAAATTGTTGTTAAAATGTTTTCAATTTCTTATTAATCATTATTTATAGATATTTTGTGTGAAACAAAATTAACACGTAATTCGGACAATAATAAGTAATTGATAGTATTATATAACATAACATTTAGATATAATGAAGAAATACTCTGACTATTGCATATTGTTTAAAGAAAGTCAGAGGACCGCACGTAAGTGGGTCTGTATCTTTTTTGGCCTCTAATAAAAATAATTAAATTATAATAAATTTTATTATTATTATATAAATATACAATAAATTGTTTTTATTTAGAGTCCAAAAAAAGTACAAACCCACTCACATGGTTCTCTGACTTGTTTTAACAATATTCACTAGTTGGAATATTTCATTGTTTTAGCTTTAGGCAATACAAATAATTATAAGTTGTCATTAAAATATAAGACAAAAATATATTTTTCAATATACATATTTTGACTGAAAGAAAAGTACGAACACATATAAAATTTATTTTATATTTTTATAAAACAATTAAATTCAGTTCTACCGATAGTATTTTTAAATTGATTCACAGTGTATAATAACAACAGTAACAACCACGTGCTAGTATTGCATTTGTTGATGTATTTGTGATATTTGACTTGTTCTACTCTGTAAAGACATAGAACGTAATAAAATCTTATACCTTATCTTGTATCTTATTTGATTTTGATTATTCATATTTAAATATTTTTCTGAGTATTTCAATGTTGCAAGAAAGCAGCAATAATTCACAAGTCGTACATTATTAAACATTGGTGGCTATCTTTTTTTTTTTTTTTAAATTTTTTTTTTTTAATATCAACGTCATTTTTATATACAGATTTTTTTAAATAAAAATAATATTATATTTTTGTATTGACCCATATGATTAGATAATGTATTTATCATGTATTATTTTATGTATTTATTAGATAATGTATTATTAGACATTTTAAAATTTAATTAAGTAATTTTATTAAGTTGCTGTGCACAATTTAAAAAAAATATATAATTGTTTAAAACATTATTATGCTTCATTATTTAAGAGAGAAAGAGAGAGAGAGAGATTCTCGTAAAATCAATATTTTACTTGATCGGATCGTTTATTAAAAATAATTTAAAAATAAACAATAATATGTTATGCAAATTTAACTTGATTATTACAGCATTATTTTAATTTTTATAAAAGTGTAAAGCTTAATATTATTTTTTTATCCAATTAGATAAATTAAAAAATAAATTCAAAGTGGAAAAGTTAATCAAATTAGAAAAATGTTTAAATAACCATTTTTTTTTTCAATTCATGTAATTAACAATAATCTGATTATATTTTTAACAAACATTTTTTAATTTTTGTATTGAAAAATATATGTGTAAGCTTTTAAAGTATAAAAATATTATAAATAAGTCAATATTGTGTGTACAGCTTACTGCAAAAATTTAAATAGTTTGTTTTCTTTTTTTATAATGGTGAATGGCAACATTCTTCAATTTTCCTCATCTAAATTCATTTTTTTAAGCAATGTTCTAGTAAGCTATATATTAGACTATTGAAATTGAAGATGTATTATTTAGTGATAATGATGATTAATGAAATAGTGTTAGTTAGTTATTAAAAATATTTGATTTCTACTTTGATTTTCTACTTTCCTTAGTAATTTCTTATTCAAGGACGGCCACGTCAGTTAGACTTTGCAAAACTCCTTACATACTTTGCATACTGCAAATTAAGAAATTTTTCGACCTTCGATCCTTTAAAAGTACTTATAAATTTATACCAAAGACCATTATAAGGACTTTAGAAAAAATAATATTACTTGCATGCCATAGCATATTTATTATTTTTTTTTAACCCTTCCTTGATTTCCTTCCCTTTTTCTTTCTTTTTCTTTGTCTTTTTCTTTGTCTTTTTTTTTAACGTACTCATACCGTATTTTTTTATATAATTATGTATGTATTTATATATTTTTAAATCACCAAAGCAACTAGTATCGACTAATATTTTGATCAATAAAGAAACTGAAACATGGACATGAATGTCAAGTTAGACTCCCTTCCCCCCTTTATGAAATTTAGTTTGTCATTGTGCTACGTTTATGCTGGCTTTCGTGTCACAAAAAGTTTTATTTATGCTACTAATTATCGGGAGTTAATTATCAATTTAATTTGGAGAAGCTAACTTCCTCCAGCTAGCTCCTTCATTAGAGTCAGAAACTTTTTTTATGTCAATCGTTTGTGCTGGTTTGTGCCTCAAATATTTTCGTTTGTGCTACCTTAATTACATATATAATTTGTATTTAATGAAGGGGGCTAATTTAGGGATAGCGGGGAGGTGGGGAATAAAGTAGTCATTTGACTTTCATTATATGTTCGCATACGTAAGGCAGTACTACTATATTTCCAAAGCAACCAAAGATGTTGTATAGACCTATTTTGCTTGGAGAATAGGGTTATCGACACTCAATGTTTGTCATGCCTGAAATTTGCAATGACTTTCTCGAACCATCACACTACATAAGGTTAAAACCTATGGTTTATGGCTGTACAAATACAAAGGCTAATTAAAACAGCCTTAATTTTTTGTAACCTCTACAGCAGCTACTGGAAATCAAATGTAAATGTTCTGCGTGTAGAGAGGAAGCTGTCTCCATTAAACAGTAGAGTGGGCTCATAGTATATTTTGAGATTAGAATAACCATAATGATGATATTATTCGTATTAATTATTATAATTATAACTGTATAGCAAAAGCTAATTTGCATTCCTATCTTTTATGATAATAATTTACGTATAGGTAGGCATGGACTAATAAACCAAGAAAATAATATAATAATAATAATAATAATAATAAATGGTTTTTATTACGAGGCCAAAAAGGGTACATACCCACTTACATGGTCCTCTGACTTATTCTTGACATAAATATTATCGTCAGAGTATTTAATTTTTACAACAAAATCATAGCATACATAAACATATTATATAATATTATTTCACTATAGTGATAAAACATGATAAAGAGCATAATATATATTTCTTATTTACTTATTCTTATACAATTATGATACAAATATGTTACTCTTTCTATCCCCCCCCCCCCAGATATTACTTACTTAACAAAATTACACTTTTAGGCCTTCTTGTAAGATAATACATTTTGAATGTACATTTTAATAATATATTTTCATTTTATTACTATTATTAATTTTTTTTTATTATTTATTTATTTTTTTTGTTCTTTGCAGCCAATATGTTCTTTTCGTTTTCTGACGAGTGGTTGCTTTGTTATTCAATACCCTTTAATATGTACATATTTGTGTAATACTTGCCAACCCCAGGTAATTCATGTTGGAATGAATATCAACTTACCTGAAAAAAAAAATTAACAGATTAGGAATAGCAATTACACAATAGAACATCATTATACAATTCTTGAATTTAAAAATAAACTCTAGACGTATAAGGAAAACATTTTGTATTTTCACATTTAAACGCCACGTGTTCATTTGAATAACATAGAAAATTAAGCGCGATTATTGGTATGGTAAATAAAAATCAATCTTGATTGAGTGAACATAACCTTAGTATAATAAAAAGAATCAGAAAATAAACTTTTAAGCGTTTTTTTTTTGTTGTTGCTGTTCTTTTTATTGCATGAATTATGAATGATGACGAACGCAAAATTTAAAATATATATCAGAGTCAAATTCACGTTCCGTATTGCTTATTTTCTTCTATATATTGGAATACGTTTTAATATTATACTTGTAATAAAATTACTTAATTGATCATATAGCCTTTAAAATAGAGGTAAAAGTTGTACTAAAATAGGAATCGAGAGAGAGAGAGAGAGAGAGAGAGAGAGAGAGAGAGAGAGAGAGAGAGAGAGAGAGAGAGAGACTCACAACTATAAAATAAACTGAAATAATAAAAATTCAATATCCCATCATAAAATTGTATACAAATATATATATATATATATATATATATATATATATATATATATATATATATATATATATATATATATATATATATATATATATCATTATAAATGAAAATGGTGCTAAATAGTTTTTTATTCATTAAAAATGTCATTAAAAATGTCATTTTCTTGTGAACTAATAAAAAATATATATACAATAGAATTTATTTTGTAATTATCAACTTTTATATGTTTTAATTTCAATAAAAATTTTAATGTACTATGTGTAATTATATATACATACATACATATTATATTGTATGCCATGTCAATAATGTCTTTTTATATATGATTAATAAAAAAAATTGTTTAATTACTTTTGTATGAGTAATTAAAATTAAAAGTTACTATGCTATTTTTACTGTACTGTGTATGTGTATTTAAAAGGTAAGAAGTAAATTGTACCAAATTTACTTGAAAATATAATACACATGAACCAATTCAAAATAATTCAACTCTAAATTAATAATTTTAATAAAACAAACTCTCCCTATATGACCACAAATCCTGCGATTAGATTTTTTTTCTATGCCAAATATTAATTTTATATTTTATAGTTTAGTTTAGTTTATTGTTAACCAAAAACAGGCAGTTTTACTTGCCCAATACATTGGTGGTACACACAGTACATTCATTATATTATAAGATACAAATAAGAGTGGAATACAGATTAAAATTACACGGTTATTATGCATGCAATATATATGAATAATTTGAATAACTGCAAATGAATTGCCCTTAAGTATTATTGAATACATTTTTAATATAATTGAACGATTCATTAAGTACATCAATTTGTCCTACATTACACAATAACGTAGACCTAGGTAAAAATGCATTTTTGGACACATCATTATTATATGTTATATTATATGTTATTATATTGTTTATTATGATGCTTTAAAATAACATTTTAAAAAACCATGATTATTATACAGTTCAAAAAAGTTCAATATAAAATGGTAGTAAGTCGTTCTTGACACATTAAATTTAGATTAAAATTTATCAAATTCTATCAAATTCTTAAAAATTTGAAATTAATAATCTAGCCACAATCTAAACTTAAAGGCATAGAACACCTTGAACAAAAATCATGTCTAATATCCTAACATACCTAAATATCAATATTAAATTGGCTGGAGTCATTGATTTCTAATTTATTTTCACAAAATGGTAGCTACGGGATTGTGATGTCACAGCTCACTAGTCCAAGCGCGAGGAAACAGGCAAGCTGTGACGTCATAAACATGCATCTGACATTTTGTAAATGTAAAATAAATTAGAAATCAATGACTCCGGCCAAATCAACGTTGATATTTAGGTATGTTAGAATAATAGATATTTTTTTTTGTTCAATGTGTTCTACGCCTTTATATATAAATAAACAAGATAAACATATACACATATATGATATTTGTATAACAAAAGTCACACATTTTAATCCTAGTGTAAATTTCTATGTTGTAACTTAAATTAATTAAATGTGCTGAGCTAGTAAGTATTAATTACAATCATGTTGTCTAGTAGTTTTCACTCAAAAGTTGGCAAATTTTCATATCGCTTCGTAAAATTAATATTGTCCAATTTATGTATAATTATTGGTATACATTGCAGTACGGTGCAGATGCGGTGCAGTTTCTGTAAAAGGGTTGGTCAAGTTCTGTATGCGCCTTAAATAAAGATATATTATTATTGTAAAATAAAAAATAAACCTATTAAAAGCATTTTTTTTTTAATATTTCTCACAATTATTTAGCCTTTTTATTTCCTTTTTTTTTTTTTAAATAAAATATGAAATATGATATTAAAAAGTGTTTTTTTTATTGATGATGATGGTATGGTTTCATATTTGATATATGTATTATACTGAATAGCTTTAAGCATAAAGTCAAATAATATTGACTGATATATGTGTAATATTTAAACATAATTCTAGAAAAATTTATTTATAAAATACCTTAGGCATTTAAAATGTTATAAAATCATATAAAATAATTATTTAGAATTAAAGTAATATTAATAATAATTATTATTCAACATAATATTAAATAATATATATGTAGTTATAAATAAACAAAGTTAATAATATAAATAAAATAATATTATATTATATATTGCGTGTGAATGTTAAATTTCCATATTCATCTGTCATATCTGCCCATGGCACTGATAATACATTATATACATTGAATATTCAAACATTGCAGTTATATACTTTGTAATAATATGATCACGATGGAGCTACATACAGTCATGTTGTGATCATGTTTCCGATAATGATACGCGGTGGTGGCTACAAATATATATATATATATATATATATATATATATATATATATATATATATATATATATATATATATATATATATATCCCATTTTCATGACAATGTAATCTCGGTTAATATATCGCTACTCTTTTTGTCTCTAGAGAATTTAGTAATTCAGAGCTCCTTTTTTTTATTATTATTATTTTTTTACAGTGACAAATAACGTAATTTTAATATTGATTATAATAATAACAAATTAATATTTTAAGCTTTAAATATTATGTGATTATAATTATGAGATCCTCTCTCTCTCTCTCTCTCTCTCTCTCTCTCTCTCTCTCTTATTATGACACCTTGAAAAGTGTGTGCTTATCTCCCTCGAAATATTTAAAATTATTCAGTTCAGGCAAAATTTACTGAAGCATTATATTTTATGAAACTAAAAATCCTAAAACTATTGATTCCTTTAAGTTAATAGAAAAATTGAGTCACTTTTATTGAAGGTAGTGGTGTATTTAATACAAAAAAATAAAATGCATTTTTATCTTCATTATTCTGTATCGTTAAACTTATTCAAGCTGCAGGACATAGGATAAACGTAACTTTAAACACAGCAATCTCTGTAAGTGAATCCCATTACCAAATAGCGTATTATAAAATTTTATATCTTCTCTGTATAAAGGAGCATTATTATTAAAGAAATAATTCTTCTTAAGTTAATTTGCACCAAAATCACTTTTTTTCTTATATAAATATTCCTTTTACAATATAACACTTTTATGTTGTTTGGTATTACAAAAACCTTTTTAAAACCATTAAATTATTCAAGATATTTTTTGTTACAATATAAAGTCATTAAAAAGATCAAACAGAAACACTTTTTAAATAAATATTTTTTAAATTTGTAGTAGTCATTGTGAAACATTTTGCATGAGGCATTTTTTTTGTTTATTTCCTTTTCGTTTTCCATTTTTTACTTCATCTTATTTGCGTTAAAAAATTTGGTCACATACTTGTCATAAAAGTAGTTTGTAGTCCATCTTTATGTAAATGGAACATTTACCATTTCTGTAAAAATATTGCTGTAAATATTGTATATTGCAAAAAAAAAAAAAAAAAAAAAAAAACTCGAACATTTGTGATTCTTTTTTAAAATTGAAAATTCAAACTTTTACTGTCCAAAGGGGATTTTTTTTATAACTTTTACGGTTGATTTGCATTTAACATGACTTTTCTAACTTTATTGGTGAACAATTTAAAATTACTATTTTTAACTAATTATGGTTGAAAAGTTTTTACATAAAATTATATAAAGTACCGTATAGTGCAAAAGTAATAATTTTATTACATTAAAATGTACTGTACTTACATAATACTAAAAAGCTTAAGATTATTTTATATTTAAGCTAAATCCAGGTCAAATTCAAAGTATAATAAAAGGGTTTCCTCTATTACTAGATCTTTACTACATATTCTGTCATCTAAAATAAGGGTTGAGAATACTCTATATTAAAATAGCTAAATTTATACCAGTCAAAGTTGGAATCTAATTGTATGAAAATGTACACACCATATAAAGCTGATTATCGTTTGTAAACCTGACAAATAATGTAATTTCACAGTTATAACTAGATTTCCAAAGCCTATTTGTCCTTCCTAACTACATTCTATATATATAATACTAAAGCTTCTGTAGGTACTGTATATTTATAAACATTAGGTTAAATGACAAGTAACTATATGCAATAACAGTATAGCATTATCTTGCAATGTTTTTTTAAAAAACTGTGCTTCTAAATGCTAAGTTTTATTTCTACATAAAATATATAAATTTTATATAAAATAATGTAAAATTTATAATATTTCAAAGATATTTTCCCCCTATGTTCTTAATAAAAAAATCAAGATTAATTTAACAAATTTTTTAAGATGATTGAAATTTTGCATTGAAAACATATTTTACTATTTATTTTTATAATAAAGACGCATTTTTTTTACCGTGTTTATTTACGTGTTTATTTTACCGTTGACATGTAAGGACTTTCCAATTAATGGAAAAGCACACACGGGCCGGCCACCGCCTAAGTACACGGCCACGCATTCACCAACACAGCCTGGAAAACATCTAGGCAGGCTGGTCGGTGCAATACTATTATGTAAAAATGACAGCTTTTATCCTATAACTCATATAGGTTATCCTTAATTTTGCACGCATAGTTCATATACGCATAGTTGTACGCATAGGGTCATTTGAAATGGAACATAAAAAATAATAACAAAAGAAAAATCGAAAAGTTTTTTTTTTTTTTTTTTTTTTTCAAATAAATATAATATTTACTTTTAGAATAAAAAATGAAATTGTATTGACAAAGCTTCATGTTATTCTTTCTTTTGATCAAAATTTAAAAATAAATTTACACTGAAAAAAATGTGACAGTCATAATATTGCTTGGTAAAATGTAATTAATATAAAAAATACTTATACCAATAACCACGTTTTTTTTAATGACTGTATACTTTAAAAACCTGAAGTAAAATCGTCTGTTATTGTACAAAACCTAATAAATATGTATATTATGTTAAAAAAGTTAAGCTACAAATAAGGTCTAAATTGAAAAACATTATTATTATTATTATTTTTACTATTATGTTCGAGAGTTGGCCCTGCAATATGTCTCTGAAATAAAGCATAATTTACATATTTATTTTTTTCAGTGTAAAAAGAGAATAATATTTCTATTTCAGAGAAAATAAAAGAGAAACAAAATGAAAAAAATACATATACATGTATTTGCAAGCCTGAAGCAAAACATTGAATTTGCATTAGAGTCATAACCTTTTGTACTGGCTGCTTTTTTTATATATTTTTTCTGTATGTGTAGCGATAAAAAATATATGTACAGTGTTCATACAACTGACAGTAAAATTGTAGATGACACTCCGAGGTAAATGTAACTTTTTTTCTACTTTTTTTTTTTAATCTTGTGTCAATCTTTCATGCTCGCGTTGTTTGTGGTAGAATACTATATGTACAGTACTATACAGTTCTGTAATATTAGATTAGAAATTATTTCAGAAGTGTGCTATGTTCTTGTAAGATAGATGGAAAGTAATTTGAAAGTTAACGTCTTGATTATATGATAGGTGCTCACTTATTTAATTTTGCAAAAGATAGGATCTTACCTGAGTTTAAAAGATAACTGGAAGTTGCCCGGTGGTTCAGTTATAGCAGAATAGGGGTATATAATAAATACGGCAATACTAATTAAATATGGTCCAGACCCAGTTGTTGGCAAGTCCCAATTGTTAATGAAAACTTAAAATAATTATTGTCTTCTCAACCAATTAAGTTATAGACTTGAAACGTGAAATTTTGGATACCCAGGGTATAGGATTGGACTCAATGGTGGGTTTCAAATTGTTTTCAACTTAATATTTCTCTAAGTGTCAACAATTGGGACTCAACCTTTTCCAATCTAATAACCCGTAAAAAGCCGTTAGCATGCCAACTATTGGGCAACGATTCTACAGGTACGATAGGACACGAATGACTTTTTAAAATTTCACGTGTCATTTGTTCAATGTTAAAAGATACGGAATTTCGTAAAAAAAAATTTTGACAGTCGATATTAGCGTGTCTTATCTATAGTAACTAAATAGGTAGTAAGGTCACCGCATTCTTCTTATGCAGGGGGTTCAGGGGAGGTGAAAACCAAATTTTCTAGGCCTATGATTGGCGTGGAGAGAAAACCGCTTTTGCGGAGATGCCCGAAGTCACTTCGACAGCCAATCTTAGCGGCGGATTACAACGTCTCAGAAAATCATTAATTAATAATACTAATCAACTCAGGTGGATATTCATAGATTTGAAAACAATAGCTGATTTGTTTAGGCATGCCGTGATATGTTTTTTATGTTCTGACAATTCGTATTAGTTGCGCTATGATTTATTAAAATGACCCCTTTTAACATGGTTTTAGATAGGAAGGTGTGAAGCAAAAAAACGCTTTTGGTGAATCGACTGTACTACCTTTTTAGTTACTATAGTCCTACCTATCGTACCTATAGAATCGTTGTTACTGGGTCTCTATCATATGGCTTACAACAAAGAAACACTTGCAGTAGGTAGTCACTACGTTATAAATACAAAGGCAGCCCTTATAATAATAATTACAAAAAAAAAAAAAAAAAAAAAAATCCTAATAATTATGCTATTTTATTGCAGCAACATTTATATCATAGTTTATGCTATATTGTATAGTGATTATACTGTATACTATAATAGTTACGATGTTCAGTATAATTACTGCTCTACAATAGAGGAATTGTTCAATGCAGCATGCATTACGTAATTTATTTTTTTACTTGCAGTTGAAGTAGCTATCCAGGCTCGAAAGGTCACCGTAAGTAGGTTCTGTACTGTTCTGTATTATTACATTTTCTTGCATTAGTCAACAAAAATGTATGTTTGCTAGATATGCTGTATGTGTTTTCTCATTGCACTTTTTACTTTAGCTTTAAACTCTTTTGTAATAAAAATCCCTTGTTAATCAATTGAAATGCAATTTTAGTTCCTATGTAAATGATAGACGTTATAAAATTAACATGGATAATCATTCATATCTTATATCAGTGAAGAATATATATATTTTTCTTTTTTAAAAGATTGTCCCGCAAGTGCTCAATAATTGAAAAATTAGAAAGCTCTTGTTTTTATTAAAGCACTAATAATCGTTTGTTTCTAAAATTGTTATATAATTATACACTATATATTATTAGATAAATAACTATACGTTGAACAAATGTGATTAAAATTTTTAATAAAAAGACTCTGGGCACAAAAACCATTAATAGAAAATTGTTACTTGGTCGAACTATAAAATAATAACAGTAAAAAAAAAAAAAAAAAAAAAAAATGTATATAACGCGTATAAGCTAGAACATGTTACAAAATATGTTGTTAAAATTTGTAGTTAGCAGCACACGGTGCTTGAATGTGATGTGATAAAACGAACCTAAAAGTACCTGACTTTCACATACGCTTCATACATTCAACTATACGTTCATACGCATATGAAGTAGACTACTGCAAAGTATGAGAAAACATTGATAGATATAGTGAAACAGACATTATACACACATAAGATTTTGCATGATAATTAGTTGATTAATTGTTAGAAACAAAAATAATAACGACAAAGTCTGGTGATAAATTCTTGTGCAATATGTAGCAAATACAAAGATTATTATATAAATAAGAATATTGCATCTATATGAAAATATTCAATTATAAAGTATCTGCGCGGTTTGACTATTATGGGTGTATGTCGGACCATTAACATATTAGGAAAACAAAAAAGAAAATTCGATTTCAATGCTGTAATTTTGTATCATTGATTTTTATTTATTTATTACTATTTTTCAATTGCAAAATATTAAAACAGCGTTGTTTCTATTCACACAATGAAAAAACTCAAAAAAGGACTGTAATTATTATAAATATTTAAAACATCCCTCAAAGGCTATTTCCATTTATTATACGAGGAGTTCAATCTATAGCACATTACTCTAATTGTTTAAGCAATTTGATCGCAATAGATGTAGTAAAAAGTGATTTCAAAAACCCATTAAAAATAAAAATGACCATTTTTTTTAATATCATTTTCCCTAAAGCTAAATCGTCATTTTTGTCGGAAGGAATCAAATACCCTTTTTTTTCTTTCAAATGCATACTACTTTTTAATCATAACTATATATATAATATATATATAACACATACACACACACACACACACACACACACACACACACACACACACACACACACACACACACACACACACACACACACACACACACACACACACACACACACACACACACACACACACACACACACACACACACACACACACACACACACACACACTGTGTACCACCAGCACATCACTCTGTATTACACATGGGATTACCTTGCAGACTGCAAACAATTTTAATGCTCTGTTTGTGTACCATTTAATAAACAAACAAATAAATAAAATAAAATTATAAGAAATGTCACGCCTTGATAAAAATTGAGCCAGTGTTAATACTTTTAACCATGGTTGTACCATGTAACGAATGATATTGGCTCTACTTGTGTGTTGTTCGCTTAATTTCAACTTTCACTTGTTTTTTTGTTTTTTTTCCTCATCTATATAGTTGACCAACTAAGTGTGGTCAAACATTTGCAAAAGAAACAATGTCTGTGGTAACAACAAAACTGATCTTTTTTACATCGTCATCTTATTTTGCATTTCATTAGCATTTTACCCATAGCTGTGTTGTAATTGCTTTGTCTAGCTACAAAAAAAAAAAAAAAAAAAAAAAAAAAAAAAAAAAAAAAAAAAAAGAATATATATTTTTCTGTTTAATTATAAAGTTAACAAAGAATATGGTATACCATAGAATATTTCATTGAATTTTTTTATTACTGAAATCTTGTTTTATATTTTTTAATTTAAATACATATTGTATACTTATTAGATAGAGCACACATGTCTAATTAATTCATTATTGGACGTTTATGTATAAGTACGATCTAGACTGTATAATAGATATAGAGACCATTATAACATAGCTTCTTATCGTATTTTATTGTCTTTTTTATATCACATTTGATATTTTTTAAACTGCATTAATGGAACTTTCTACATGGACAAAAATAAATACGTAATAATTATTATAGCTCAATTCCAGAACAATTTGTTCCATGCTATATTTCATAACAACTATAAGTTACAAAGCACAAAATACTATGTTGTATGTTATAATTATTTGTACTGTTTTATTTTATCATCATTTATGCTATAATAAGATAAATTCAGCATAATTTACGTAACTTATTCTTTCCGTTTAGTACAGTTACTTTCATAAACAAATTGTAGCCAAAAATTGTTGATGCAATATATCTAAAAATTACATTTTTAAGCTATTTTAATATGAATGATTATTATAGTTTGTAATAAAAAAAATTAATTTATGATATTAAATTCATTAATTCGAGTGAATGAGAAGTTGTCTTTTGGTAAGTTAATGTGTATAGGTCAAAACACGTTCTAGTTAAGAGAAACAATTCCACTCGTTTGCGTGTATGTATGTGATGTAATTAAATTAGGTATCACATGTAAGAGAGAGAGAGAGAGAGAGAGAGAGAGAGAGAGAGAGAGAGAGAGAGAGAGAGAGAGAGAGAGAGAGAGAGAGAGAAGGGTTCAGTTCAACCAAGCTAGACATAGAAATGTATATATATACACGAAAACCTTTATTACGAGTGCATATATGAAGTTGTATTAAAACTAAAACGTATGAAATCTATGTGTATTTTTCCCGTACGCATGATAATGTATGATATTACATAAACACTAAAGCAAGGGATGCTTCCTAATATCCACTTGATTAGGTCGATAAAAAAACACTTGAATGAAATTTAAACCTAATTAAAAATAATATCTTTTGACATGAATTTATAAAATTCACTTTATTTTATGAAATAAGTATTGCTGTGCATGCGTGAATTTTTATTACGAAAGAATTAAAATGTTATGTGTCAAATTCATTCTTTCTATACTCAACAATATCCTGACTATTGTTTAAAAAAACATATTATAAAATTAATATTTTATTCGAGGAAAAAAAAAAAAAAAAAAAACGGTTGGATAATTTGCAGTGGAATTGGATAGGATGCAGTGGATAATTTCTTTGTATTGTAGCATCAATGATTGTTAATTATGTAGCATTACATATTATATAATTATGATATGAAACCTCACTGTATGTTAGATAGTCACTAACAATGTACAATGTAGCATAAATGTTGTTGTTGTAAATAAATTTTGCTAAAAAGTATTTTTTTCTTTTTGCATTTCTTTTTGTTAAAAATATAATTTTGTGTAGCTTACAATATCCAAATGTTCAAAGTAATTCAAGGATTATTTCAATACATACGCAAGAAAGGAATTTAACATTTTTTTGCTCATTTCATATAATATAATATTTCATATTTGAAATGTAAGAGTATTATATTTTATTTCATCTGAAAAATAAGTATGCTTGAATAAGAATACATAATATATACATATTTTACATATTGGAAAGTAGAGTGAAATTTTTTCTTGTTATAGTGAATAAATTTGAACGTTAAAGTGGAAGCAACAAATTATTCCATAATAAAAAATTATTTAAAAAAAAAAAAAAAAATTAAGTTGCTTTAAATTATGTTTATACTTAAATTTTACTACATGTTTAAAAAAAATTACCTTACACACATTAATATTAAGTGCTAAAATTTAATAGACAAACATAACAATTATTTGATATTGGTGAAAAGAATTACAACCTCAGCGTTCCTCTCTTTAATAAACAATGTCAATAAACAAACAAAATTACTTCACCAATGAAGCGTATACAAATAAAAAAAATTATTCAAACAATTGAAAGGCATTTCCTATATACAATTTTTTTTGTTTTGTTATTGATTTTAACACTGTAAAAAAGCCTATTTTAGTAAACACAGTTTTCTCAGTTCTATTAAATTAGTTATTGTTTCTTGATGTTGTTTTCTCTCTCTCTCTCTCTCTCTCTCTCTCTCTCTCTCTCTCTCTCTCTCTCTCTCTCTCTCTGTGTCTGTCTCTAATATAATAATATTAATTTTTCTGAGGAATGATCCTTATCTTTTGCTATAAGTATTGACTGTAATGATGAATTTCAACGTTTTTCTTTGTTTAAAAACTTCATTAAATTATTGAATCATTTACTGATAATAGAAATGTATTTAGGTTAATAATGTAACAGTGAAGTAAACCTAAGAAGAGAAAATATAAGATGCAAAAAGTATGAGACATCCATATATATATTAAGTCCAGTATTCACCTTACAATATTACAGATTATTTTACACTTAAAAAAATTGTAATAAACAATAACAAAAAACAAGATTTAAAAATATAAACAATGTATTTTTTCTATAATATTTAAAAAATATTTTTACGTTTTAAATATTCTTACAGTCGAAAGATGGTAACATGCAATCCTATAATTCTATCTCTACTTTTCTACTGATTTATAAAACCTATTACAACTAAAGGAATTTATCTTTGGACGGATATACTAGTTCAAAATATACAGATGCTGTATCTAAAGGCCTTTCTGATTTAATTACTGAAAAACATCAACTTATAATTTCCAAATTAGATTTTCATATTTTTTCAGTGTTACTATCCAGTATAAAACATGTGTATATTACTGTATTATATTTTAGTATATACATACAATAATAACCCATTGTATGACTATACAGCAGTATATATATACGTATAATTTTATATACGTATAATATGAAGCATAAAACGTTAAAATTTATTATTTTGTACGATGGTAAGCCACATTTACACAAATTTTAACATTTGCGATTCATTCACGCAAAAATGGGAATATTCTACAAATAAACAATGGAGAAAATTTATATTTATGAAAAAAAAATAGTATTATACACACACACATGAATAAAATAAACAAAAATAAACAGGCAAAAGTGGAATCTTTTATTATTTTAAAATCTATTCATAATATTCGTTCAGAATTTGTACTGTAAAAACTTAGGTAGGTACATACAATGTATATGTTATTATAAATAGCATCGATTTAACTGAATATTTTATACATTTTAATATAATATTATTTTAATATTAACACTATACTGTATAACATATTTTAAATAAAAATCAATCTATCATTAAAATAAAAAAAAATGTATTTTTCCCTACTTTTTTTTTAAGTAGAAAGTTTGTTTTTGACACATTTGACAGGGATATATTTTTTTCTATAAGAAATATTTTATTTAATTTACTGGAAAGTTTGTTGCAAAGTTAAATTAAATTTTTATACCATTTTGATGCCTTGCAGTTTGACTGCCCGATTACGTACGTGCCCAATACGCAAGTATTACTGCACTTCAATTGGAGGGGGGGAGGAGACTTAATTACTTGTCATTACTACGTTTTATTTGATATTATTTTTGATGCAATTTTTTATCTATTATAAAACCATGGGAAAAAAGAAAGCTATTTTTGGACACCACTGTGGTCGTAATCTCTACTACCGCATCCTGAACACCTTTATTTTTTACAATCAATTCCATATGGAATGAATTTCATTTTAATCAGGTGCTGATTCTCACTTAAATTTAATAGAAGGTCAATACATATTTAAAAAAATGAATAATCAAAATCCTTGAATCCTAATAATAATTAATAATAATTAATGGCTTTTATTGGGCGAAATCAGGCGTATAACCTCTTAATTTAACCCAACTGTTTTACAGTACAGTCAGTTACAATATAAAATTAATAATGTTAGACATATAATATTATAAATTATTTTAATAATTATATTTAAAAAAATCACTAAAATAAGTAATTTTGAAATCAGTTCAGAAGTTTTTTTTTTTATACTTTCAATAATTGAAAAATAATATTTATATGGACTACATAATATTCAATTGTTCAAGGGTTTTACTATAATAATAGAATATTATTAATAATTATAAGATTATAGTATAATGTTGTAGGATAAAAAAATGTAATTATTACCATACTACCCACTTCAAAGTTAACTTTCAAGTAATTAAGAGTACAATAAAAAAAGTCATAAGGAAATTACTTTATTATGATGTAAATGTTCTACGAATAATAAGCAATTTTTTCATACACTATAAAAATAACACTTGAGCTGTATTTTATTATTAATGTCATTAGTGCATGTTCTCAAATTTGTATTTGATTTAATCTCAAGTCATTTGCTGATACATTGTACACTAAAAATGAAAAAAATAATAATAATAAAAAAAAATGAGTTTAATGTTTTTATAATAATTTCATTTATTGTTATATTATTATATCCAAACTCTCAATTTGTTGGTATATTTCTCACTTTCTTCTTTTTTTTTAGTTCATTGTTTGTTTATATATATGTGAGTTAATTTTAACATAGCTATGTATAATTTTAAAGACTAGTGAATTGAGTTTTTAATATGTACATTTAGTGACGTAATTTTAATTTGTGTTAAAATTCAATATAAACTATCAGCGAGTGTAAAGCCCAGGGTCTTCAAGTGGAAGGTAAGACCAAATTTTTCCTCATTCATCATCATATATATATATATATATATATATATATATATATATATATATATATATATATATATATATATATATATATATATATATATATATATATATATATAAATAAATGAACACAAAACAAAAAGGTTAGAGAAAGAGGCTACATAAAATAAAGAATTCAACCATTTCTGGTGAACTGCTGAATTAAGCTGTGTAGCACAATTTGTCTTCACCATTCTAGAAAACTAAAACTCCACATTGAAAGTAATCCTCATGTACAGTACTCTACGGTTGACTACAACATAATATAGTGATGTATTAAATTAAAAACGTTATTATTACTATCACAGTATTCTCTCTGCGTGAAAGTAACTTCTTTTTGTTTACATTACCTCATTTATTACATTGCTGCTTAAATAAACGTTCAATTCAAACTTTACTTACAAGCAGTCTTTTAGTTGTTACCTGAATTTTCTATAACGTTAAGTTCATTTGATATAAAACTATAACATTAACGATAGCATTAACTCTAATTTTTCCCCAAAATATAACGTTGCCTTTTACGTTAACGCTAACTTTAACAGCTTTTTTAAAATGATATGTATTTTTTATAATTATTCATAAATTTAATCATTTATTAAGTTAATATTTTACTTATATCTACTATTTATAAATAAAAGGTTAATTTTATTTATTATTTCTCTCACTTCGTTAGTTGATATTGTTTTTTTTAGTCAGTATATAAAGTAAAAAATTCTTTCAAAAAGTAACGTTATAGTTATCGCTATGTTAACGTCAATTTTTGTTAATCTATAACGATACCGTTACTTTTTGCAATGTTGTTAATCTATATTAAAGAAATAACAAGTTAACATTATAGTTAACTTAACGTTAACGATTTTACGTTTACCACTACAAGACTGCTTATAAGTGAAAATATTCCAAATTATTTTTTCAGTGCAATAAATGGCAAACATGAAACTTCTATTTTAACTCGTCATATTAAAAAAAAAAAAAAAAAAAAAAAAAAAAAAAAAAAAAAAAATCAAGAACTTTATATCCTGTAGGCTATGCAACCTGGAGAGCAAAAAATAAAAAATAAATAAAATGCGACGGAAAAGTTCAAAGAACAAAACACTCATTTAAGTTGTTTTTTTTTCTGGTTTTATTGCGATAAAATGAACTTTATAATTAATGTGACGTTACAGTCTTTTAGTCTATATTGTATTCTGTCTCTTTTTTAATTTAATATAGTGTTATTGCTGAATATATATATTTTTCTATTTTGATAAAAACAAACAAAAATTAAATAGAATATAAAAATAAATATAGTGTCATTTATATGAAAAATTACTTTACATTATATTGATTTTCTTTGCGTGAAAAAAAAGGCATACGTTATGATATGTTATAATTTAAGCTTAAGATGTGAAACTTGAATTGCGCTAAAGAATTTATTGAGCTTGAGTGTTGAAAAGATATGAAAATTCTGGTATTATTGGCTTTGTTTACTTTAATAAACATCTTGTGAAAGCGTTGAAAGGGGCGTGTCTTTGTGATATAAGCTCTTTGGATTTTCTACTGAACTAATGTTTCCTGAGTAAGAGAGAGAGAGAGAGAGAGAGAGAGAGAGAGAGAGGTTCTTGGCAAGTGTAACCAATATTGAACTACAAAACCAAAATATAAGCAGCAAAAATGTATTATAATATATAAGAAAGATTTTATATGTTTTTAAGAAAAATTATATTTATTTGGTGTTTAAATTTTTATTTTATTTATACATAGATTTTGTTTTTGTTTTTATATTTCTGTATGAAAATATGAAAACATAAAAAATGTTGCAAATTTTTTTATACATAAAAAAACAACTCTTATTTTCACAGCGTTGAAGCAAAGATATAAAATGTTGGGCTGATATTTAATCTATTGCGTATTAGGGTTAAAAATGTATGAAACAATTGTATACAGCTAGCATTGATTCTGATTACCTCATTTTTAAGTTCTTTAACTTACAATTACGAGTTAATTTGTGTGTGTGTATATATAATATATAATATACATAATATACATATTACAGAGAGAGAGAGAGAGAGAGAGAGAGAGAGAGAGAGAGAGAGAGAGAGAGAGAGAGAGAGAGAGAGAGATAAAGAGATGATAATAAACTGGAAAAGAAAAATATCTATATAAAATGGAGAAAAAATACAATATTTTTTAAATATTATTTCAATATTAAAAATATAAAGAAAAATCAACACCGAAGGTAAAGTTTATCTGAAAAAATATTATTACAAGCATTCTCTTTCTATTATATAACTTATAAACTCAGAGTAAATCCTTTTTTTTATTCCTTCATTTTTCCCTCTTTTTTATGTGTTGTGTGGGTTGAGGCTTAATTTCTAAACCTCGCAATATTATGAAGGCTCTCTCTCTCTCTCTCTCTCTCTCTCTCTCTCTCTCTCTCTCTCTCTCTCTCTCTCTCTCTCTCTCTCTGCATGTGCACGATGATTAAATTAATGCAGCAACAACTGCAACATTTCACTGAAAAAACAAAATTATATTCATAAAATGACGAACTTAATTAAACGAATCAGCGGTGTAAGTTTATTCTTTTTCATACAGGATTCCGTTTTGTTGTAATAATATGAGTTTTAATAATTTTAGTAATTAATCCTTAAAGTAACATAAATTAAAGAGATGCCATCTTGATGGAGATAAATACAGACATTGATATAGGTGAAAAAAATTGAAAAGAAAACTGTATTGGTTCCTTCAAACTGAGTTTTTAGTCCTCTTTCTTATTAGAGGTTATCGGTGATGAATTCAAAACATACATAAAAAAATGTTGATAACTATTCAAATCATGTACAATCTAATGAGCAAACTTAAAGATTTAAAAAATGAAAATGAATTCTATACCACACAACAGACTAAACCCAACAACGTATGATTTAGGATTGTCCTGAGATATGATCCTCTGACTTGGCGTGGGCCTCTACCATCACTGCCAGGACTGGCCGGCGACATGAAAAGACCTGTCAAACCTAAACATCTCTCCTAAAGCTTTACCGTTAATTCACAGGCAAAATTACTGGCATAAACGTGCAGAGAACATGAGTGCGCACTCGATGCATTACTAATAATTAAATTACTTAAAACAAAAGTACTGTTTTAAGTTTTTCAATTAAAATTTAAATATTTATAAAATAATGGATTCATATAATATGATTTATTATTGAATTTATATTTTTTAATTCAAACCCTTATACACGAGACCTTTTAAAACTATATAATTATAATATCCTTTGAAAATTACGTTTTATATTATTATAATTATCTACAGTAGACTATATTATACCTTGTATGATAAAAATATTCTTTAATTTAAAACCTGTATATTTAATTAGAATATAAAAACTACTTGTTACTTAACTAAATTAAAAATTATTACCCTCTGCTTCTTTAAATTTTTTGCAATGTTATATAAAGAAATAATATAAAACACAGAAAATAAAAACTTAAAAAAAAAATTCATTAAAATATATTTTATTTTTCTATTGTCTTATATTTAATTTAATTTAAAATATAAAGTACTTGTTAAAAGATATTCAAAGATAAAAGTTATGTAATAAATATTGAGAGCTTTCAAGAGAGAGAGAGAGAGAGAGAGAGAGAGAGAGAGAGAGAGAGAGAGAGAGAGAGAGAGAGAGAGAGAGAGAGAGAGAGAGAGAGAGAGAATAGAGATTTTCAACTGAAAATATCTCTCATTTTCATGGACAATTATATTTTATTTTATGAGCTAAAATGAACCATTCTTTTTACCATTTTCTCTTTCTCTTTTTTTTATATTATATTTTTGCTATTCATAATCCTGCATACTATATAGTAGTGAGTACAATTTAAAATATAAAAAATAAATATCTCTGCGTACAATTTTTTTTTTTAATAAAAAATTAAAATTCAAAGCGAGTATTTTCTAATCCAGAATAAAATTTAATATGAAAAAAAAGTTCTTTATTCAATGATGAGTAAAATTATTGTTCTGTGAAGTATAAATACGAGAATTTTAGAGCTAATTTTTTTTATTTCCTCAAATGATCATGATGGAGGAAAATATTATGTGTTTCGACTCTCAAAGATGTTACATAATGAAGATACATACTGTAGCCAATTTTCTGTACCAAATTTATCAAACTACAAAGCTATGATGACAACGAGGGATAATTTTTTTCTTTTTCAAAATTTGGGAAGACGCAAAAAAAAAAAAAATCTTTTTTCTTTCCCTCGCTTTCTTTCACGCTACTGTTGGTCTATAATTTAGTAAGGAACTGGGACGAGATCTTACTTCTCTCTCTCTCTCTCTCTCTCTCTCTCTCTCTCTCTCTCTCTCTCTTCTTTGCAGAAGAAATAAAAGCTATATTGTTAATAATATAGTTATAAATGTTTTCTAATAAAGCAAGAAATGCATTTTACTGTATATTATGGTAGTATATTATTTATAAAAGTTTTAAGAAAACTTTAATTCAGCAATGTTGTTTGTTTATTCTTTAAAATACGTATATAATATTAGATATTGGAGTAAATTTAAGAACAAAGCAACCAAGTATGTACAGTACAGTTACTAAAATTAAAAAAAAATACTAAATTGTCACAAGTAAACCAGTTTTTTTGTATTAATTTTTGACAAAAAAAAAAGAAAAAAAAAAGGGAAGTTAATTTTAGTCTCGACTGTACAGTATATATATTTTTTTATACGTACTGTGTATTTAATAGAAGTTTTTATTTATTGTTGTACTATTTATTAAATAAATATACAATAAACTAACACATAATTCGTATAACTATTTGAATAATACCAATAGTTCTCTCTCTCTCTCTCTCTCTCTCTCTCTCTCTCTCTCTCTCTCTCTCTCTCTCTCTCTCTCTCTCTCTCTCTCTCTCTCTCTCTCTCTCTCTCTCTCTCTCTCTCTCTCTCTCTCTCTCTCTCTCTCTCTCTCTCATTGTTATTGTGTTACTGTTATTAAAAAAAATAATTTAAATAAAATAGCACAGCTATAATAAATATGAATAACTAATACTTGTCTGCTTTGAAATGACACTACATAAAAAATAGTAATAAACTTGTTTCAATTTACAATAAAGACGATTATTTAATCAATAATAGTTAAAATTTACCGATCATTACGCGATTAATTTTAAAATTATTGAGCTTTAATATCAACTATAAGCTTTTTATTCAAAAAATATTTTACTATTTATGCTTTAAAAACAAAATCATAAATAATAAACATATTATAAAGTATACCAATGTTATACTGTGTTATTAACTTTTCCTTTACTGTATTGCATAATTCATAATTAAAGTAAAATTAATAGTGTAAACTATTATTTTCATAATATGAACTATAATAATACACAATTTACAACATTAAACTGTAATTACACATTTAATATATCATATATTTTTGTGCTATATAATATATAGGTATAAATTATTAGTATGTAATAATAAAATTATATAATATAATATATTTATTACATATTTAAAAATAACTAGATGATATTTTTTACACATTAAAAATGTTAATAATTTGATAGGAAGATTAATAGTAGTTATAAAATATTGTACTAAAATGTAGTTATAAAAAAATATAGGATAAAGTTTTACTGCATTTTATACTAGTAATAAAATTTTAATGTTGTTCAACGATATACTTGAGTACTTGAGAAAAAAAATGTGCATTGTCTTCTGACAATGTCTTTTTAAATAACTTATCCATGATATACTCATTTTTTTTAACACAAGAAAGACGTTAGTGATTTTATAATCCATGACATAAAAGGTCTTTATAAGAATGAGATTTTTTTTTATATATTATATAGACTATTGTTATAACTATTTTATATATAACATTTTATTATATGATCTATTATCTATGTACGAACTGGCTATTGTTATAATTATTTTGTTAATACTAAAAGTCACTCATGACAGTTAGATATGATCTATATACATATACTAAGAAAAGTATTTGCAAAGGTTTTTGTTATTGGTGTGTATTAGTATATAGTTATTAAATTAAAATTATTAGTATAGAAGAAAATTTATAGGAAAAATGTGCATATTAGTGTGAAGCTTATATACTGTGACAACTAACTCTTCTCTAATTAAAGAGGTTATATATCCACGTCGTTACATTTTTATTTATAAAGATATATATGTTTTTTAATCAATAGCAATTGCAATTAATGTTATACTTGAAAATCAGATGAAAAATATCAGAGTCACTTACATTTTAACGAGAAATATCAACTGAAATATATAATAATATAGATTTATTGAGCAGGAAAGTTATACAGGCATCTATTGACTGATAAAGGAACAACTGTTTTTAAGCCGACTATAAGTAATTTCGCTCACATCCGCTTCCGTTTCGACTTACTGCGCAAGTGTATTAGGTCTAAACGGAAGCGGATGTGACCGGAATCGCTTATAGTCGGCCTCAAAACCGTAGTTCCTTTACTAGTCAATAATCAAAGTTACAAAATATTGAAGTAATTGCTGAAAAGGATAATTTAAAAAAAAATATTACGGTAATACTCAATATTGTTTGAATAAAGACTTCAGGTATCATAACGATGTTTTCTTGTGCTAATAATACAAATATTAATTGTTAAAAACGTTATGAAATTGTAATAACGTAAAATTACATTAACAACTGGACCACTTGCAATGAAATGTTTTTAATTGTTGCAACATGTAAGTGAAAACGATTTTACCATAAGAAATGCATTAATAATGTTCAAATTTATTTTAAATAGTTCGTTCATTGCAAGTGTTCCATTGAGGAAATAAAAATACTAACGTTTGTTAAGCAGTAAACTATATTATAATGATATATTATTATTTATGCATGAGTATAGTAGTGAAAAAAACAACAACATGTGATTGGTATAAATATGAGGAATATGAATTTGAAATACTCTATGAAACCTAGTTATAATCTTGGCGTACGGGTATACTGTAGATAAACAGACACAGCATCAGTTGCTACCACACTGGGTTGTACTTGTATTGTTATGATGTGTCCAATATAGTGTAAAATTGTTTCACTTGCCACAGCACAAACAGTCATTGATACTTAACGAACCGTCAATATCATTGTCTAGCCTTCTTATCATTAATTGTACATCAAATATTAAACACGTCTTTTCAATTGACCTGTTTCTTAACGTGAGTTCAAAGATTATAAGTGACTTCTTCAATATAAAGACTATGTTATCATATTTCAGTTTTATCATGAATAATTTCATCTTATTTTTATAAAGCAAGAGTATCTTTACTATACATATTATTTATAAAAGAATTTTTAAAACTAATTTTGCTATTATTATTATTTTTTATATTATAAAGAATTCTTTTGAAAAGCTATTTCTAATTTTGTATTTAAATTTCATTCATCTTATAATCTCTAATCTAGTAACACCACATAATGACTTTTATGCTATTCATAGTAGTTTAAAGAGACATTTAGATCACCCTCAAATTTCAATGACGGAGACCAACAACTTTTTAAGGGAGATTTTATTGCAGGTTCTGAAAGAGGGTATCGGCCTGACTCGATTGATGTGCAATATTCTAGCAATTGAATACTTGTAATTAGCTTTTGAAAATCGTGATATGTCGTTACGGTCGGTAACTTTTGTGTTCATGCTTATGCAAAAGTTACCGAGTCACGATCGCAATGAAGGAAAATTATTGAAAGTACTTTATGAATTATAAAATTATACAACAATCGACTCAGCGGAATTCCATTTTTCAGAACAGCTAATAAAAAATTTCTCGTTTTTTTTTTCATTGTAGCATATATGTTTGATAACTCAACTCAATTAACTTAGCTATTGGTTATTTGAGTTCAAAGCGAAATACACTATCAATTTTATATTTTAACATAACTTACCTTTGAAAAGAAAAAATGCATTTATTTTGTAATGCAATATAGAGTTTCTATAAAAAACTGAAATTATATATATATATATATATATATATATATATATATATATATATATATATATATATATATATATATATATATATATCCATTGGCTTATTATTTTAATATATAATTTACATAGAAATGTAATATTTCATGTTGTATCAATAATTAATAAATATTTATAAATATACTTCTCGTTTAATTTATGTTACATAATAAGTTAAATTAAAAACATACTTTATAATAAAAATACTACGTTTTGCAGTATTTATATAAGTATACTATTGTTGTAATTAATTATATTTTGTATGCGGCTTCAGATATTTAAACTGTTTTGACAAATAATGAAGCCTTTGAAAATATTAAAAAAAAAAGAAAAAAGAACAGTAGTGAGAGAGAGAGAGAGAGAGAGAGAGAGACAGCGAGAGTCGTATATATATAGTAAATATGCAAATTAATTAAAAATATTAATGATATAAAAACGAGAGAGCGAGAAAGAGAGTAGGGTATAAAATGAATTTTTTAGGTATAATTAATTCTTAGGTTGGTCGCTATAAGCTTGTTTATAACAGACCAAAATAATATACTTGAGTTTTAGAAAGCGTGAAATATGACGATGATTAATAATGGTCTCTTTAATTAATATTACATTTTCTGTCTGTATATATGTTGAAAGTTTAAATAACACAAATATTTTCGTATATATAAATGTAGCTTAAAAAGGACGAGTATATATTAAAAATAAGCGTGAAATTTCAATAAATTACTGTGATTTCAGATAATATCGTGTAAAAAATGCAAACTTTTTTTTTATACCTTTTTGACGTTTGACTTATATATTTTACAGTATTTTTATGTTTTATGAAAATTAATATTAGGAATTTCCAGTGGACAATTATTCAATGCTAAATAATGAGATTTACAATCCTTTTCAGATTTAGATATTTCGTAATATGATATATAGAAGAGTGGATATAAAAATTTAAGTATACAATGTAATAATAGAAAAACTATAAATAATAATGTTTATGTTTGTTTAGATTTAATTTTTCCATAATTTAAAAACGTTTTAAAAAGAAAATCAATATATAGCGTTGAAGTGAATTTGACCTTTAAAATAATAGTGTCAGTTAATACAAAACATTTAATTAATTTTTACATTTCAAGAAATAAATTTAATAACTTTGTTAAATTTAATTTCCTTAAATGGAAGCAAAAATCGAACAAGACGTCAGTTTTTTGTTGTATTGTGAAAACGACCTTGGACAGCATATAATAAGTTATCCATCAAATTAAGAAATAACTTCATAATTTATCCTCCCACTAAAGCAAGCTTTAAGCTTTTCTTTTCCCTTTTTTATTTTCTTGTTATAAATACGAACAAAAAATGACACATTTTTACATCATAGAAGACATCAATCAATTTAAAAAGGAAACAGAAATAAATTACATTTTTTTTTCTTTTTAAGTGAATTGATGGTAAAAGCTTTTCATAGCTTATATTTTTCAAATATCAAAAAGAATATAATTATTATTTTATCTATTGTTTAAAAAAGATTCGAATAATTTTTAAACCCTTTATATCGCAAATGTGAGCTTTTTCATCAAATTTAATAATATTTTATTTTATAATCTCGAGTTCATATATATTTTTTATAATTTATTTCCACAATAACGATAAATATTTATACTTAATTTTCTTAAGATTGGTTTAGTTATAATCTTCATTTTTGCAAAACTGAGTGAAAATTTCATTATTTTATCACGAAACTTTTTATCCATAGTTTCATTATGTCATTATGTCATTTTTTTTTTTTTTTTTTTTTTTTTGCGTCATAAATAAATTCATCATAATTCAAATTTACAAACAATTCCATTAAAAAATACATATTCAAATAAATATCATAAATCATTATATAACGCACATAAGTTAAAATATTAACTGTATAGTATTTCAGACATATGCTTTTAAGCAAACATATAATATAATTTGAAACTTTTGACACCAGTCTAATTTTTTTTTTGAAACTATAATTTACAAAACAAAACAAAAAAAGGTGGGGGAACTAGATAAGGTCTATAGTTTAAAATGCAAATTGAGAGTTACGATGAAAAGTGACTATAATGTTTTTTATATTGTGTATACCAAAAGTTACATTAATCATAATGTAGCACTTTCTACGTGGTACTTGCTTTGACTCTCGACATGTATTTTTTTGTATGTATGTATGTGTGTTTTATAAACTCATGTTTAGTGCTTGGTTTTTTACGTTTCGTTTAATTCCTAAGGGAAACATTTCACCCTATTTTTGTTTTCTTCTTATTCTGTTTTTTTTTTTTTTTTTTTTTTATATATATATATACATTTTACTCATTGTTATTAGCATAGTAAAAACTTTAGTTTTATTCTATTCTAATTCGTATTTTTAGGCTTTACAATTCCATCGAGATTTTAAAAGTTTTCCATACATTTAGATCAAAACAATTGCGTTATGAATTATATAACACGCTTGCGCAGTAGGTCACATGACCAAATTGAGCTTGCGCAAATATAAATATTAAAAAATTATTTACTAAGTACTATTTAATATTACAAAATGTACCATTAAAATATTGCTTCATTATAAAAACATTTTTTAAACCATTCATGCTTGAAATTCAAAGAAAATAATATAATAAATATTTTTACTTTCTGAATATTTTAATGAAAACTTACATCGTGATTATAAAAAAACTGAAGAATTATTTATACTACCAGATTGCATATTGATATTTATTATTGTTGCAAATATAACCGATCAGGTTTAAAAGTTAATCAATTAATTTATCGATTAATGTATCAAGTTTATCAATTAATTATTTTCAATGTAGTTTTTAAAACAATCACACATGCAGAGTTAAACTGAAGGGCGGAAGTCCTATTGGAAACAACAAAGTAACTTGACAGCACTTGAGGTTCACTACAAAGTATATTACTGAAATCTATTTAATTGAGTAACGTATTATAAAAAAACACTAAAAATTCAAAGGTATATAGTAGAAATGTAAAATCACAGTTGTTTTGTGATCATTTTCCCTCTGTCTCCCTAACATATTAAAGTATAATTTATTAAAGTTTCAGGACTTCCAGGCAGTTCCATTTTTTTTTATATAAAATGTAAAGTAATTCTAATAAAATAAATTTTTATACAGTATAACAAGAATGATATAACTCTATATAAGTAAACAAGTATCATGATAATCTAGAACAGAAACGATATTTTCAAGCATAAAAAGATAAATGTTTATAGACGTGGAAAAAAAATATTCAGCTCTTTAATACAACACTAAATAGTAAACAAGAAGAAAAAAAAATATATATGTGTGGGCTTTTGGAATATAAATATAACCCAAATTTTGAGATCTAAAAAATTTCAAACATATTGAATGAGAATCCGGAGATTTTAGCTATTCCGCAAAAACATGCTTAAGCTTATAACTGAAATAACAAATTATACTTTTTAAATAAACAGCTTTTTTGTAACTCTTTTTTTTAAATTAAAAATAATCAAATCCTGTTAATTTAGTTCTATTTAAAAATATTTTACATTATAAATTTACTTTTACATGAAAATTCAAAACTCAGTCTGTAAATTACGAAGTGTAGTGACCATATAATTATAAAAGCGTTAAAATTAAGCCAACACAATAACTATAAAATTTAATACATTGAACTATAATAATATGGATCTTATTTAAATACAGTCACCAAGTCTATAAATAATAATCGAAATACGACGAGTTATTATCTGTTGATGCGGAAAATTGTAATTTATACCCAAATATAATTTTGTCAGTGTTTAGCAAAATTGTTAAATTATATCGTTCTCTTGCGTACCAATATATTTAAGTGTGTTTATATTGTGTATAGATAGCAATTAATTATGGAAATTTATATTTAAAAAAAAATTGCGAGAGAGAAATTTTTTAACAATATTATTTTGTAATTTACTTTTTAATAAAGATTTATTGAGAAAATATTTATTTTAAAACGTATTTTGATAATGAAAATAGATTATATTGGTTTTTTATATTATTAACTTTTGTGTGTGTGTGAGTCTATTAAAATTTCTTTACTATACTGTATATTATATATTTTTTAACTTTATTTTCTGATATAAATATATTATAATATATTATGATATATTATAATAAATCTATAAATTTTAAGTAAGGTATATAAATACATAATATTATATAAAGTACTGTACACATATATGTTGAAATATATATTATGTTTTAATGATATAGTGAATACTTAATCGACTAATAAATTTTTTAATTAGATAAAATGACATGAAATATAATATGCATTTTGATATATCATGTATGGCTGTAAGTGAATTAGTAATATAAATGAAATTAGACTTTAAAAGCTCTGAGGAAATGGGTTTTACTAATGTGCAGCAAGTTTATTGCATCGAGAGAGAGAGAGAGAGAGAGAGAGAGAGAGAGAGAGAGAGAGAGAGAGAGAGAGAGAGAGAGAGAGAGAGAGAGAGAGAGAGAGAGAGAGAGAGAGAATATTAAAGGTCTACTTCTACTTTACTGCTTCCTTCCTAAAGTAACTAAAGTATAAAACTATACTAGTATAATATACTTACTAAATATATATGTATAAAGTTCTATATATTCAATTGTTTCCTTGATATTTCCCGTATTTCTTCAACTAAATAATATTCTCATGATATAACTTACTTTATACTTGTTTCCTATTATATCAACTTAAATCCCCCCTCAATGTTTTATATGCTCATTATATTTTCATGCTAATTTTTAGAATATTTGAATAACTTTATTATATAATATGAATATTTTAATAACTTTATTAGTATTGTATAGAATTATAAGAGTCAATGTTTAAATAAAATAGGACTAATTTAGAAATGCATTGTATTTTGATGTCCTTTAAATAATAGGGGGTTAGATAATAAAAAAATGAAAATGAAAACTTGTATTATTATATTATAAAATCAGAGAAGTAGTTGTTAAACGATTTTTGTATCAAACTTTTGATAAAAATTTAAAAATTTTACATCTTACATCTTAAAATATACAATTTATAATACAAATACTTGTAAAATCAATTGTAAAAGCATCAAAAGTTATACCGTAGTATAATTATATTAGTATAGGGTCTATGCATTCATGTTTAAGTTGACGCCATGTTAAATCACTCAATAACATGGTCGGCCTAGGAAAATAACTCATTTTGCCAGTTTAAAAACCTACTCAATATTTTTGAGAGCATTGATGCTGTAAATATGTTGAATTAGTGTCTCCAGTATGTTAAAAAAATAAAAATAACAAAAACATTTCCAATTTCCCAAAGAAAATTGCCTAAAATGAAGTTTTTCCTATGTTCAACAATGTTATTCACTTCTCCAATATGGTCTCCAAGCACATTAAATATGACGTCATGCGGATACACCCTATACTTATAATATGGTTATACTTACTCGATTTCAAACCAAAAATATCTTGCATGCACTTAACTAATGCACTAAAAGGAATAGACCAGAAGAAAACATAAGCACTTCTATCACAAAACACTTGATGGGACGTACATAAATAACTTTAGTTTGTCTCAAAACCCATCTGTAGCTCCGTAGCAGTGATCAGAAAATGTCAATTTATGCAACCCGCACAACATTTTTTTCTAATATTTGCATGTTTCTGACGTTAGAAACATATTCATATTCAGAAACATACTCACGCAAATTGCATACTTTACAGTATTTTCACGCTCTTTCGTGGGGCTACATTAACATTCTGGTAAAAATTGTCACCAGTTTTGAAGATCCCATTTCGTGTTTATTCATTAAAAAGCACATGTTGTTTTATGTGGTCTATGGTTTTAATCACATGCACTTATATATTACATTTTCTTTAATTATTTCAAATTTACATGTTATCATTCTTTTAAAATGGTAAGTTTTTAATATCTCAATTATACATAAAATGAGACTAAATACAATGATTAGGATAGAGATTATTATAACACGTGATACACGATGCGACATGATTAAATTTAAGTATTGATATGTGAACACCTGGTTGCATGTTACATTAGCCATTCAAAGTTCCAGCTCAAATATTGACGAGATCATTCAAGTATAGAGTACTGTACAGTAGAACGCAAAAGTATGTGAGAACAATTATGTTGCAACAGAGTGTGTGAACAAAAGCTTGATTATACGTATATAAGAGAAAATAGAAACTCTGCGAGCAATCATGATTCTATATTTTTAACATTTAATTCACTTGCTTGATTTATAATAAAAAAAATGTCTGTCATAATTAATTGCAAGCACATTTACACATTATCTAAATATGTTTTTATATAAATACATTTTCTTTAGGTAAGTGTTGCAGATAAAATAATATACGTAAAAATCTCCAAATGTTTCATTTTTGTATGAATTGTAACTGAACCTTCTGGTTTTTCACAAGGTTAGATAGATAATAATAATAACTTTATTAAGACGTTGTGAGGGCTTGACAGCCATATTTTACAAAACCTTGACCATAATTATAATAAACAAATTTACATAAGCATATAACATAAATTAGCAACATAATTAATAATTAGATCACACAAATATAAGAGTAATATTTAGTTTTTCATTAATTTTGTAAATAATATGTAGACAAAATAAGATTCACATTGAATATGCTTACAACTTATATATTAAGATAACAATGCACTCAAAAAGAAAAATATTATACTTTTATCAAAAGAAATTTCATAATATGATATTTAAAAAAAACACTATTATTATGAACATTAAAAGAAACAACAAATAATTTTTAAACTTTAATAAGTATAATATGATATAATATCATAGGTCTCTTGAGGATGGACCTCTTTTAAGTTTTATTTTAAAAAACATGAGTTTTTTTTATTATTTTTAAATACACTTAATCATAAATCCATAAAGTAGGGTACAAATACTTTTTTTTTTTTTTTTTTTTTTTTTAAATATTTTCCAATAAAATATTTTTTAAATAAATCCTTTTCTAGAGATGATTTAAATGCGTTTACAGAGGGGTTTGCATGAGTATTTTTTGGTAAAGAACTCCAAAATCTGGAACTTTGTACTTTAAAAGAGTATACTGGAGCATCGCGTCCGGCAAGGAACGGACAAAAAGTTTCAAAATAATATATTGGATTAGAGATTACTACTTTATTTTATTTAATGAAAAGTTACCTTCAAACAGAAATTAAAAATTTTAAGCAATACTAAAATGAAAAACAAATAAATCAAGTAGGAAAAATTAAAGATAATAAATTACTAACCTTAATACTGTTAAAATAAATCTACTGATATTGAATTTTTTTTTAAATAATTTTACTTTTTAAACTTCTATAATTTAGAGTGTTGCTCAATGCTCTTCACTATACATAATATAGATTAAAAGAATCACTATATTAAATCTAAAACACATTGCAGTTTCATTAATCCAATCCAGTGCTATGAATAAAAATTATTCATATTTCTCGCTCTTAATTTTCATCCTCGTAAGATTTACATGTCATTATGAATGCTTCAAAATATAAAGTTTCATAATTTATATTATAAACTTTATATCAATATGATACGCCTAGTTATTTGTTATTTTATAATAGTTTATACTATGAATAGTTAATAATAAATGGTTATTATTAGAGGCAAAAAAAAGTACAAACCCACTTACATGGTCCTCTGACTTTCTTTAAACAATATGCAATAGTCAGAGTATTTCTTCATTGCAATTATCAAAGAAAAAATCACAGTAATATATATTCTGAAATTAATTTTTAATACATAATATAATATTTGCGAGAAATGATTACAATTATACCATCGATAGTTATTATTACTAAAATTGTTCTGTACGTATTTTCACTTTTTCTTCTTAATTAGGATATTTATAAACAATGTAGACTCAAATTTAACTTCCAAATATCAACAATAATTTCTTTGTGGGTAATATTTGTTTTAATTTCATTATTAGGAAAAGAATTACAAATATAGAGATGTATTCTAAAATAGAAAGTTGTTGAAATTAATCAAAACTTTGTTGCAATATTGCATAAATAGTAAAGAGCTCTATTAGTTATTTGTAAATACTGTATATAAATAAAATGTGGTGTAGAATTTTATTTTTGCATTGTAGTAAGTAATACACTGCATAACTTTAATTATTATTTTTATTATTATATTTTGATTTCTTATTTTAATGTTTTCCCGTCGAAATGAACGTACTACACTTTACAAGTTTTCTTTAAAATGACCGATCTACTTTTAAGAAATTCCAAGTTAACCATAATATAGTTTCCTGTTAAAATGCGTAGAAGTGCCAAACTTAGATCTTTCATTTTGAGTCAAATTTGTAAAGTGTAGTTCGATGGGTAAACATCGATTTGTACTTTACTGTATATTATTATTCATAATATTGACAATATTTTTTGTTTGTTTGAAATGTTCTAATATTCAAAGTAAGCCAACAGATAAGTACTTGTATTGGTTGTTTATTGTAAAATGACTTTAAGAACAATAAACAAAATAATAATAAAAAAAAAAAAATGTTGACCTATCCTGAAAGGGATGTATAGCGTCATGATATACATATATGTATGTTATAACGATTAGCAATTTTCATATTATATAACAATAAAACCTAAAAATGTCTTTACCATCTGATTCTTATGAAAAATCAATGATTACCATCATATATAAACAGCTGACTTTGATATTAAATACTCTTATTAACAAAGTCATAATATTAAAATTAAATTTTGAGAATAATTAAGTTTAAGGGTGTTCTTCATTTATTAGTTTTTCCTCCTATATGTATGGTAGAATACTACTGCATGTTTACCCCCCCACCCCATCCCCAACTCCACCCCCACTACCCTAAGTAAGTGGTGCCAGCACTAAAACTTGAGGGGTGAAATAGGCGACGTGCCAACTTATTATAGAGATAGTGCCATGTCTGGAGTACACTGGAAAAAACACATCAACTTTAAGGACAATTTGAAATGAAAGTAGCTATTTTTGTTTATTGGTCCTTCTATATGGGATGGAATAAGATAATGTTTAGAAATAAGCTAATATGCATTAGCTGTTTGAAAATTGAAGACAAAAAGTGTGTAAAAAAGTAACCGCAGCTTGCATTTTTTTAACGTTAGTTTTTCAGCATACAATTTAATAAAAATTTCCATACAGTAGCATTCGTATAAAATATGAATTAAGAATAAAATACTTAGAATGGCATATTCAATCTGAGCATTATGTGAACTATATGCCATAATTATGATTGCATGAAAATTTAATGCTTTTAAATAGAGATTTATTGCCTTCAAATTCATTTTTACATTGAAAATATTGCACCATGTGACTGTGACTTAAATATATGTATAGAAAAATGATTACATTTAATATTATCTTATCATTTATACAAATGCATTTAACCCTATTTGTTTACTAATGAGCTTATAATATAAATGAAAACAACAATACATGAATTTACAAAATAAACTATTATTTATCTTGATGTTCTTACAGTGTAACATTAATGCAAAACAGCTCGCGAGAATTCTCTCAGATACTTTTCTGTATGTTCTATTTTTTTTTTTGTTTTATTACATCATAAGAAATTAATTTTAAATGATTTATTTTATTTATGTAGATGTTAACACATTAAAATGATTCATATATTATCATGTTTTACTGAGCTACTTTTATAAACAAACATTATAAAGCATTTTATTTAAACTTTTATTGCAAGAGATGTATTTAAAATTGAAATATTCTTATGCATGAAAAGTTAACAAATATTCCAGTGATATTATTTGCTATTAAAGCTAATGAAACTCAAATTTGATGCATGATTAAAAAATATTACGATAAAAAAGTAGTTAGTTATGAAATTTGTATTTAATAAAAAAATAATCAACTTTTTTGTCTTCATGAAATATTATTGATGTAATAATTTCAGTAAATCAGTAAATATGTTGCTATACCTATAAAGAAAATTTGAACAAATAACTTTAAATTTTTTTTTCTTTTTTTTTTAACTTTGAAAGTTGGTAAAATAAATATGTACAACTTCATTTACGATACTGCAGAGACTTAAGGCGCAACAAAAATGATATCCAGAACTTTAAAAGTAGAATGTATTTATAAATAAAACAATACTTATGAACTATGACAAATTCATGTAAGTGTATTTTGTACAAAAAGAATTGGAAGAATATAATCAAAGCAATATAAGAATTCAATAGGATTCTAAAATTGTTGAAAGTATACCTTTTTTTTAGCAACACTTTCAAGATTGCAGTGAGAGATTAGTGGGCAGTGGAAAGTGAAATTTCGTTTGTTAAAAGTTAAAAGTAAGAGTGTGTTTTGCTTTTAATGCGATGTACATTTCTTACAGTCGGAACTTGCTTTCTCTCTCTCTCTCTCTCTCTCTCTCTCTCTCTGCTTCATTTACAACCGTCTGTTTTAATCGCATCAACCTATTATTAAATCGAAATTAAAGTTCACAAATAGCAACAATAACAACAAAAGGATAAAATTTTATTATTATTATTTTTTTTAATTAATAAATATTAAACAAAATAATATATTAAATATAATATCTACACTTCTCCCAATACTAGTTCGAGCGGATAAAGTGTAATTAACAATGTAAAGTCCACTGTGATTGGCTGGTAGGTTTATAACACGCTCTCTGATTGGTTTAGCACCACGGATACAGCTTTTGGCGGGAACGAGTGTAAGTTATGTTATTATTTATATATTGTAGCTTTTAAATATTCGAATGCTTAAATCCACAAAACATAATATATTATATAGAATACTAAATAAATTAATTAACGGAAAACATTTATACAAAATTACAAACATATTTGAAATGCCATAAAATTATAATTTTATATATAAAAAATTAATATACAATGTTTGTTGATAATTTAATAACATTAAATGTAAGTTATTTACTTTGTGAGATGGTTTGGAAATGTCATTAGCAAATTGTATTTTAAGTCACGACCACTCTTTCTCTCTCTACAAACTTTGAGTTAATGTGATCTCTCTGCAGCCATAGTCACAACAAAGAGAAAGGTAACTTAAAGGAATAGAACACATTGAACCAAAAACATGTCTAGTATCCTAACATACCTAAATATCAACGTTAATTTGACCGTAGTCATTGATTTCTAATTTATTTTCCATTTACAAAATGTCAGCTGCATGTAAAATAAATTAGAAATCAATGACTCCGACCAAATCAACGTTGATATTTAGGTATGTTAAGACACTAGACATGTTTTTTTGTTCTCAAAGTGTTATATGCCTTTAAATGAATCATATATATATATATATAATATATATATATATATATATATATATATATATATATATATATATATATATATATATATATATATATATATATATATATATATATAACAGTTCGTAACAGAACGTAAAAATTTCAGTAAGAATTTTCAATTACGATCTTAAAAGATGTTTATGTTAAAAATCAATGTATTTTAAATGGACAAGAATATTGTGTGTTCTGCAGGTTGCCTATACTCACAGGATACTATGTTTTATTTATTTTTTTTTTTTCCTTTCTTTTCTTTCTTCGAATAAAGTAAATTTTCAATTTGAATCAGTGTGACAATCTATTAGGCCGTGATAAAAATTACATAAAAGAGAAACTATCCATAAAAATTATTCTTTGATATTTAGTAAAGATAATTAAAATATAAGTTAGAACTAAAATTGTATCAATCTTTGAAGCGATAAGTTCAAACACTGTATAATTGATAGTATTGATACCATTCAGTTACTGCACTTAAAACTAATTTTTGATCATTATATGTGATAAACACAAATTAAAAACTATAACTAACAACAATAAATAATGAAAAAAAAATATATAATTATCATTGTTATACTTCTTACTCTTTATTTAAGTTGTTGTTGTTGTTGTTTTGAAAACAAACTGTCATAAAAAAATTAATTAGTAGCTCATTAAATTTATCACATTTTATCCACGTTCATATTGAAGGTATTTGATACTTTAATGTAATGTTCTATGATTTGACATTAATGTGTGTTTCAATATAAAATAAAAAATAATGTTGTTGTTTTTCTGTCAAGGATATATTGGTCAATATGTTTAAAATGCTATGTAATAACTGGGCAAAAATGTAACAATTTTAAATCTTACGTAATTAGAAATGAAAGTGAAAAGACGACTAAAATGTTTCCTTTTTTTTTCCTTCTAATTTTCTTCCGTAATCCTCACCTTTCTTTTTACCACACTGAAAATCTAGACGACTGAGAAAAGACGTCGCAAGCAATTTCAAGTCCTTCTACTCAATCATTTCTTTTTATTACGTATAATCTTTGCACAAAAGCCTTCAAGATTGATTTTCTTCCTCTATATATACCAAAAAAAAAAAAAAAAAAAAAAAAATGCCCAAGCAATGAAAGGACTGCACAAATATAACGTAACTTCACATACAAATTTAGCAACGTCACAAGAAATATTAATTTAAATCTACTATTATTGATGAAGTGAATATTCAAAGTTTATTTAATATACAATTTCATCAAAGTTTTACAAGGAAAATAAAATTTAAAACATATAATAACATTCTGAAATCGATAGCTCACTTTATATTCAATCAATATGTAATTTGTTTTGTTTTTTTCAACTAAATATGTTAACATGTTGCGTACTTGAGCTTAAATTTATGATGTTAAAGTCATTAAAAATCATTTTATATTTCAATATTATTTTCAACGTTAATCCAAAGTTTAATTTTCATATTAATAATACTATACTTCTTGCTCCCCTGTTCTCCCAAAACGCAATACTATTTAAACTACATTAGTTGATCGTCATTTTTAATGTTTCGTAATATAGAGATCATGGTTTTACAAGTACAGTATAAGCATTGTTAGGATGTGTTTTTATTGAAAATATAGGTCTAAAATCAACCTAATTGGAAAATAGAACGCAGTGATAAATCATTTTTCATTACAGTGTTCATCTCCAAATTATTTAAAAATAATGAGAGTAACTGCGGTCATAATTTGTTCTATGGTGAGTGTACTGGCACTCTAATATAATATGCTAGTATGGAAATACCAAGAATATAATATGTGGAACTAGTTAATTAAAGTTTCCATATGAATACATTGTATTACCATAACATAATAGAGCATAATTTGATATCTCTCAGTGTCTATAGTCTATCCTTTTCAGTTTCCGACTTTTTAAAAATTAATTTCAATGTCGTAAATTTTAACCATGTTTTTGTGCAGCTCTCGGAAAAGCAAAAATATGTCTCTTAAGGTACAGACAGTGGTAAAAAATATCGTGTTTTTATTGTAAAACTAGTTCTCTGATTGGCTTGTGGGAACCCACTAACAAATCAGAGAGCTAGTTTACTATTGCCGTCAAATAAAAACACGATATATTTTTACCACTGTCTGTACCTTTATGTCACAAAATTTTTCTTACTTTTAAGGACACCCTATACCCACTCTAGAATTCTTAAAATAGCTTTTAAAAAATGCGTAAATTTAAGGGCAATTTTTGGTCCAACTTTCACATTTTTATCTTATTTTGTTCCATTTGTTCCTATTTTTATTCATTTATCTGAGATTCACTGTATTGAATACTGGGACTGAAGAAGCAATAAATAAATTGTATAGGCATAATTTAGATTCAATCTTAAAAAATAATAATAATAATAATTTTTCAGTATTTTAAGTTGAAAGTTATAAATGAAATTTTAAAGGTTTTATAATTTGCTACTGCTTAGGCTTTTGAAATGCAAACTTAAGTGAAAGTTAAATTGTTGTACATAGTGAAAATAGTACCAACAAAATTTGCCTAAAGCATTATAATGTAGTTCCTACGCAAGGTTAATTTATATATTATGTAAAATTACAAATATTGACGTAATAGTAGCTGCAATCCACATTAATATTTATTGCTATAGGGAAATGTTTAATATTTGAATTAATCCTGCATAATAAATCATACTTCACACACTGACGATAATTCAACACTATTGATATCAGTTATATAACAAGCGCCTTGCCAATTTTCTCTTCTAAATAATATTTCATGTCATTACTATTGTATTTGCTGAACTGAAGGAAATCAAACTAAAAAAAAAAAAAAAAAAAAAAATGTCATCTCTGGCTTTAATCAAGTGTATATTTAATAAGTATTTGGCATGAATTTAATCAATTTTTATGACAAATAAAAATTTGTGTTAAATAATACATTAATACTTATGTGTATAATTTATTGAGCTTTCGTTGTAATTATTGAGCTGGTATGGCCGAGTGGTGAAGGCAGCTGACTCGCAACTCTGTACTCCTCACCGAGTATAGGTTCGAGCCACTGCTGGGTGCGTACGTGAAGTGTGAGAGCACAACACGTTGCACGATGCATGTTTACATGCATTCCATGACGACGCACAGTATTCGGGAGGTGCATGATTGATGTGATTGCACCGACCAGCCTGCCTAGATGTTTCCACGGTTTCTCTAGGCTGTCATGGCGAATGCCGGGCTGTGTACTTAGGCCGTGGCCGGCCCGTGTGTGCTTTTCCATTAATTGGAAAGTCCTTACCTGTCGATAAGACAATGTCTTGACTGGGACTGGGACTGGTGTATAGCACAATAACACAATATGGCAAGCAAAAAAAAAAAAAAAAAAAAAAAAAAAAAAAATTACTGTTTACAATTTTTTAAATTTTTATAGAAATTGTGCAATATAATACTAGTTACATTTTATATATATGGTAAATTTAAATCTAGGGTTTGATATTAAAGCCATAGACCACATAAAACAACATGTGCTTTTTAATGAATAAACACGAAATGGGATCTTCAAAACTGATGACAATTTTTACCAGAATGCTAATGCAGCTCCACGAGAGTGCGTGAAAACACTATTAAGTATGCAATTTGCGTGACTATTCATGTTTATGACGTCAGAAACATGCAAAAATTAGTAAAAAAAAATTTTAATCGGGTTGCGTTATGATCACTACATTATCACTACGTTATGGAGCTACAGTTTGGTTTTGAAACAAACTAAGGTTATTTGTGTAAGTCCCATCAAGTGTTTTGTGATATAAATGCTTATGTTTTCTTCTGGTCTATTCCTCTAAATATATGGTTTTAAAAATTTAAAGACATTATGAAATTATTATTAAAAATACAAATGTAAACACGTAAGTTTTAAAAATATAACTCTATTGTGTCGTTTTTTTCTTCTTCTAAATAATGACTTGTTTAAGTATTATTTGCTTTTACTAAAATAATTTGCAATTGTTTGTCTTAATATTGTTTGTTGAATTGCCTTTATTTTATTTTATCTTGGAATTTTATAAAACACGTGACAAATGATTTTGTATTACAATTAGCATTAGCTTTTTGGTAGCTTTGGCTGTCAACGTCTCTCTCTCTCTCTCTCTCTCTCTCTCTCCACAATGCCGTCACAAAACCTAATTTTTCACTCTCTACAAATTTTCAACTATTGATTTTTTCCCCCAAAACACGCTTTCCTCTAAAACTATAAAATATTTCATTATTTTGTGCTGACTCAAATATGTATAGGCATGCAATTAATTATAACATTTTACGACTTTAATCATTAAACTGTAGAAAAATTATATTTTTCAGTATCATTAATAATACATGAAAAATTTACTTTCAAATACGTTCCATGAAATGTAATTCAAATACTACACGTAAGCACACTGAGAAAATACAAAAATGTTAAGTAATTTCAATTTTTATTTTTATTTCCTATACGTATATACCTGTTATTCTATTTTGTGTTCTTGTATTCAAGCGTGTGAATTAATTGCAAAAGTTGGATTGTAATAAAAAACCACAATAATTTTAAATTATTGTAAGTGACAGTTATTTTAAGTTGAAAATATTTTAACGTAAAAATAAAAGTTCTGTTCTGTATTTGACATATAACACAAAACTTTAATTAAAATGTACGATTCACAACGTAAATTAATATTATATATTTTTAATTCACGTTGATTTAACACCTATTTGATCAAACAATGGATTTATTTTAAATTTCTTACAAATAGAAAAATACATATTTATACATTTCTAATTGGCCATACAATAAAAATGTGATATATTATAACATTATATAAGTATAATATTCATCCATAAAACTTTGTGTTTAATAAAAATAAACTTATTCTTTAAAGACTTGGTGACAATCTCCAAAGCATTACAGATTTTTCTAGTTGAAAACGGCTTCTTAGAGGAATACTAATATCAATAGGCCAAGATTTTGATACAGTACTAAACATTATTTTGACTGATAAAAAAATAAAGGTATGTTTATATTTTTTTTCGTAATATATATAATATATATATTTTTTTTTGTCAGTGTAGCACAAGTAATGATTTTCTGTATTACATTAGAAGAAAAATTATTTTTGCTTGCTTAACAAATCGTAAAAGATTGTTATATTTATATAATATAAAAAATTAAAAGAAAAATGAATTTAACTATTTTTTGCTTCTTTTTATGATATGACAAATTCTTGCTCTTAAGAAAAAAAATATATATATTAAAATATCAGCTAACAACATTTTTTTTCTTTGTTATTTGTATAATATTTTCAATTTAAAATGCTTGGCATATCTTTTGTACCGTCTAGTCTAGCTATTCGTTAGCTATAATACATTTTTTTTTCTCTTTATAGAGATATTTTAATAATTAAAATTCATTTCTACTTTTGTGATTTATTTGCATATATTTTTAGTTTTTTTTTAATAAACCTTAAGGAAAATAAAAATAAAAATTAATAATAGTTCAGAGAGTTTCAATTAAAAATGTGGAATATAATATAAACAACATAACCGTTAATTGTAACAACAGATTATACTTTTTTTTTCTGAGAAAAAACTTTAATTAATAAGTTACAGGTGGTGATCAATGTTGTCATCAAAGTGATTGTTTTTACATACTACAATACACACAAAGAGGTAATCAAATCTATGATCGTTTTCGTAAACCTGTTAACTTAGCCCTAAATATGCCCAATCCCATTAAAAAAATTTATTGCCATTTTTCGTGCTCCGGAGCATAAAAACAACAACAAGGTTTACGAACAAGCTTATTTTTTCATTCAAAGTTTTAAATTTCAAAATATTATAATTATTATTGTCTTATGGTAATGAATTCTAATATTATATCAAAATATCAAATATATATTTTCAACAATAAGCCCTCAGTATTCAGCGGAATCAACTTGTAAATTTATACAATTAGGCCTAGTTTACTTAACCTTTAATATATATAGCATATAAATCAATAATGTTTTTTTTTTATTCAGAAAACAATAAAATAAGTTTATCAAGGAAAATTTACATCATCTTTATGCACCCTCTTTTTTAGCAGCTTAAATTTAATTTGGTCGATTTACTTAATTTCAAGAAAACTTTATAACTGTCTCTTCTACTTTACGTCTTACAAAATAACACTGAAAAATCATTAAATAGTGGTTTAAAAATATGCAAAGTAAAATATGAGCAAAGATTTCAATGGATACTTGCGTATTAAAGTTTATGCTGTATTAAATTTGCTTGTGTTTAATGTTAACTACCTAACACGTTTGATAATTGTGCTTTAGTTTTGGCATGTATCCTCTGTAACATTATTTACTATATTCAGTGCATTTAGGAAATAGAGTTTTTTTTAATTACTTTTAATTTTTACATTGTTAGATTAGGGTTCCAATTACCAAAAATAATAATTTGTTATTAGTCACATTTTTTTTTTTTTTTTTTTTTTTTAATTTCTCGCTCAAATCTTCACACTTTAGCACAATGTCAATGAATTAATGTTGAATATTTTTAGTTTACAGCCTTTAAGGGTAAATAATACACAATTTTTAAATTTGACACAGTCTTTGTAGCACCTGTAAAGTCAATTGTACGACAAAATGCAGTAAGGAGAGATTCATTATAAGCAGTAACAACAAAAATAACGTCAATTTTGTTCTGTTTACGTATTAAATTTCCATTTTCTTACAGTGTATCATAATTACGTATTCTTCTCAACTCTTCACACCTGGTTTTCAAATTTCCTTTTCCCATGAAAAGTAAAGTTACTTAAAGAAATAATAAAATATATTTTCACACATACTTTTTACCTTTCTTTTGTAGTATAATTTCATTACATATTTTTATTTTTTAAATATAAATTTTAAAGTTTTTCTTTAATTAAGTTTTCTGTTAAATTATATTCTTATTGCGTTTTCTGACCTCTTTTTTTGTTATAGATTTTTCTGCCCTTCTTTGATAAAAATTAGAAACCATCTCTCATCTTTTACCAAATAGGGGAAGTCATTAGGTTATTGGAGTATGAAATTTTGAAGTTCGTATAATCACATATCGTATCATAGGAGGGTAAGGAAGAGAGAGAGAGAGAGAGAGAGAGAGAGAGAGAGAGAGAGAGAGAGAGAGAGAGAGAGAGAGAGAGAGGGAATACTTCAATTTACTTATCCTCCCAATAAAATTGAAAGATTAAATAAAATGATAAATCTTGGTTACCAAAATATTGATCATAATAGTTATAAAATTTTGAGATCGAGAATTGATTAATGTTAAATTTAAAAGTCTTAAGTGCATCTATATATAGTTATGAATTAAAAATGCTAAAATAAAATTTTTATCTTAATTCTTAATGAAGTTTATAAAGTAATTATTTTTATGTTTTCATTGATTTGATAATAGATTTTAAAAAATTCATATTAAAAACATTCTCTTTTAATACAATACTTCTAATTGATATTTTTAATTTTAAATCTCTGTCCCTCAAAATGCGCAATTTCATTAAAAAACACATTAGTTGGTCGCCTTCCCCCCCCCCCCCCCCCCCTGATGTCTATATATGGAATTTGTATTTTAAAACTTTTGTGCAAACCTAAAAGCAACTCCACTGTGTATTTCTTTGAAAATTCTACGTTAACACTTCAAAAATAATAACAAAATGTGATTCTCAACTAAGAAATAAATAATATTTTTCAATTTTATAAAGTAGAACCACCTACACTGAGATTTGAAAACTTTATACAAAAATTTTAGATTGAATGTCTAGACTATATAAAAAAAATGTTTTAAAACTAGTGTACCCTTAGAGAGAGAAAAAAAGCACAACGTTTTAATAAAATGATATTTCGCGCACGCCTTTTTTAAAAAGAAAAAAAATAATATTATCAACTTTAGCACAAAAAACTTTTGTAACAAAATTTATTTATTTATACACACATTTACTATTTAACCTTTTTTTTAGAGCATAAAATGATATGGTTTTAAGGTAATTATTTGTATATTGTTAATTGTTTATATGTGATTAATAATCACTATTAAATCAACGTGAAATGAAAAACATTATTTCATATTTTATAGTATAATTTAAAAAGACCAACCAAACTGATTATATACTTTACTGATTAAAAATTCATACATCTGTGCAATAATTATGCTTCTCATTCGCTCAATATTTTGAATTTGTAACAAGACAATAATTATTAGTATTTTTTGGAAAAACACATTTTTAAATTGAGATTCATATCTTCAAGTTCTATTATACACCACAGTGGATATCAGATAGTTCAATGAAAAGTGGGGGCAAAAATCGAGAAATAGTACAAATTAAGATAAAAACATGAAAATTGGATCTGAAAAGCCCTTAAATTTACGCGTAAAGCTATTTTGAGAAATCTAGAGTGGGTAGGGGGGTCTGCAAATGTATAAGAAAACCTTTTTGACAAAAGAGACATATTTTTGGCATTCTAAGAGCCACACGAAAGCGTGGTTAAAAGTTGCGACGGTGAAATAATTTAAAAAAATATTTGGGACTGAAGTGGAATAAAATAATTAAATATTTAAACAAACATTTTAATAAAATAAAAAAAATCATAGAATGTTTATATAATATCTTTATATAAATCATTAAATTATTTTTGTTTCTCAAACTGTGAATGACATAGGAAACATATTTTCTACATCTCAGTCTCATTCATCATTGAGTATTATTTATTGATAGTTATTTGCTCCACCCACTCGTTGGTTATTGTATTTGTATTGATCTTGACATGAACTAAACAGAAAAAAAAAAAAAAAACTTGTTTGTTGTAATCATATCAGATCAGTTTCAAGATGGTTTGATTTGCTTAGTTACTATACAGAAATATTATTCTTTGATGTTATGATATAATTAAAGGCGTAGAACACCTTGTACAAAAAAAATGTGTAATATCCTAACATACCTATAATATCAACGTTAATTTGGCCGGAGTCATTGATTTCTAATTTATTTCCCATTAACGAAATGTCAGATGCGGGTTTATGACGTCACAGCTCACTAGTCCTCGTGCGCGGAAACAGGCAAGCTGTGACGTCATAAACCCGCAGCTGCCATTTCTTGAATGGAAAATAAATTAAAAATCAATGGCTTCTGACATATCAACGTTGATATTTAGATATGTTAGGATATTGGACAAGTTTTTTTGTTCAAGTTGTTCTATGTCTTTAATGTGAATATATCAAAATTATGTAACTGTACACTCGGTTCAGTTGACAAATTTTATTGTTTAATTATCATTATTATTTCAGAACATAAACTATTTTGGTTTACATCGCTCTGAACTCAGATCATAAAATAGCATTGATATGTGACGCGGTATTAGTTTAAAATAATTTTAAACCGCAATGTTTATTATTATTTTTTTAAATTATTTTCTACTTCTAAAACTTTTAATTATTGTTTGTTTAAACAATTGTTTTAAATGTTTTTTTACTTGCCAACCATTCAAAGCATCATGTCGTATGTAAGAAGTAATGATCCACTTACCTAAAACAAAAACAAAAATTATCATTAGTAAATTTATTACCAACACAAAATACTATACTTATTGGTATCAAACTACAGAATTTTCACAAAAGTTTTGGTACTTTCAGATAAATAAAGTTTTAAACAACTAAGTCCAAACATTTAATTGCAAATAGCTTCATGTATACATTAAAACTAGCAAATATTGTTAAACTTGTGTAATGGATGTCCGTTCCCTGAATGCGGCGTGCGTGGGGCCTCATTCGTTAAAACAAAAAGCTTTTTTTTTTATTCTTTTAAATTAAGTCCGTTATGTTTAACGTAACTTTAATGAAGTTAAATTGCAGTCTTATAACCATATAATAGAATTAAAATATTATAAAAATTAGAAGACAATTTTTGTCACCTCTTGATGCACTTAAAATCTTTGTTCTAATATTTTGTCATGAGAGAGATTTCAGAATCGTAAATACATTATTAGAGTGAACGTCTAACAATTTTAAGATGTCACTTTGTAAATTTTTAATTTACGAGAATTAGAACATTTAATTCTATATAAGATTTGATGTTTATAATTTAATATTTCGATGCTGTTGCGTCTAAACCATACTTCTACTTTTAGCGCGTTTGCTTACTTTCACACATCTACGTTTATCGTGATACCCATTGAAAAACGCATCTACATTTTTCGTCACCTCAGAATAAGAATGTCGTTTCTGCAAAAAAAAAATTGATGCAATTCTGAGCCTTATTTGTTATTAACATAAGGCTCAGAATTGCATCAAATTTTTTTGCAGATACGACAGTCTTATTCTGAGGTGACGAAAATTTATCGCGACTCCAGGTAAAAAACATTTCTACAGGTGTAGAAGTGTTTTATACCTGTTGTCACGATAAATGGATAAATATAGATGCAAGTTTTTATGGTTATAGTGATAAACGTAGATGCGTAAAAGTAAGCAAACCCGCTATAAGTAGAAGGGTGTTGTTTAGCCGCGACAGCATCAATTTTTTCCTTTAAATTTTAATTTATTTCTATGTTCATCTTCTTTCAAAGATTTAAGGATTAAATCTTGTAAGATTTTTAAACGACATAATTGTGTGTATACACAAAGACACATTTTTTTTTACTTCATCTTAAAAATTACAATTTTTACTTTCTGTTGAAAAAGATAAATAAAAATCCTTCCAGATCTCCAATTAAATACAAAATAAGTATATTTACCTCTTTTCAAACATGCATCAAAAATATTCTAGGGATTAATTAATAATGAAAATAATAATGTTTTAAATTGAAGTTTTTGCTACATTAATTACGGGAAAAAATGATTGCAAAAACACATGCAACAATCATATACTGTATACATTGTAAATATAAATAAATAAATTGTTAAATTAATTAATTTTCTGTCTATGCCAAATGTTTACTCTTATTAATTAAAATAAAACGTGAAAATCAAATAACATGGAAATTATTTCCCAGTTTAATTTATAATAAATTATTTTATATATAACAAAAATAATAATATAACATACACATACTATTATAAAACTTAAAATTATTTATTTTAATTATTTCATGTGTAACGTAATATTTTTTGGGTTTTAAAAATTTAATGTTATACAGACTTTGATATTAATTTTATGTAAAATTTTAATAATTTTTGGTTATATATAATGTTAAAAGCAAAAGTTATAAGTTATAATAGCTTGTATTAGTTTTAGCTAGCTTTGTATGAGTTTTAACTTTATTTCGTAATAGTTTTTCATCATTACATAATCATCATTTTTATAACATTTAATAAAACAAACTATTTCCTTAATACTTATACAATTTAGAACAAGTTTAATGTATTTCCAATTTAATGTTTTTAATGGAAGTGAATTTTTCAAAAAACATTAATAAAGTGTCCATTAAAATGTATGGCATTGATTTACCATTAACATTGTTTGAAATATGGTTAAATTTTATACAATGTGCTAGATTATATGTCTATTTTATTAATAAAAATCAACAGTAGTGATCAGATCGGTGATCAGCGTTTTGAATATAATTAATAAATTATTAACAGTAACAGATTTTTTTTTACACGATGCTTTAGACACATGATCAGATAAGTAAAAAAAAAAAAAAATGTGGTGTCACCATGCATTTAGACAATTTTAGATATTGACATTTTTGAAATTTCATAGACTTAATAAGCTTTAAGATGACATGAAATTTAGTGGCATATAATAACGTTCCAAAACTGGAAATAATACACGGAGAGAAATTTACTAACTAAATCAACTCATTTTATTGAGTTGAGTATTTTTAAGTTTATATAACTGAATCCACTATAAAAGAAAATAGAAAGAAAATAAAGGAATTGATAAAGGAATCTATAAAGAAATTGATAAAATGTGATTTGTTGATTGAATTGAAAATTTCCAGCCAGCTGTATTTAACTTTTGAGCTATTTCAACAACGGAGAGCTTCTTGCTATACAAGTCAAAATATCAAATAATTAATCAAGTTAGAAAAAAATATTTCCTAGTTTTTTCCGAATTTTTAATTTTAATTAAAAAAATCACATAAGGAAATAATTGCTTGATGTAAAAAATATATAATACCAATAACTAATATTAAAATTAAAAAAAAAAATTGAAACAAATTATAAATAATAACTTGTATCAACTTATTTCATTTGAGTATACGTAAAAAGGTATTTCATTAACGTTGTTAAATGATATATAAAACTGGATAAAATATTGAAAAGAGCTTTACATAATACTAATAACAAAAAACATAAAAAAAAAGACCTAATTTTTTTCTCTTTGTAGTCTCTGCACATACAAAACAATTTTTTTTTATTATTTTAAAAGATCAATAAAGTAGATCAGTCGTGACAAATTGGAATTTTACTCGTGACAGTTCATTACACAAAAACCCGCTCCTAAATAATAAGCCTCTTATTTTAAATACCTTATTATCTTCAATGCTGGCACAGTACAATCCATCGCACATTTTCAAACTTTTTTTATTATTTCTCTTTCATGTTTTTTTTTTTTTTTTTTTTTTTTATATATATTAAAACTATGCATATCAGAATACTTGTTAATTATTATTTTTTTATTAAAATAGAGATGAGATTAAATTTGGTGGAACTTAATATTTAAAATTTAGAGGTATCAAAACTGACTAGTTGTATTAAAATTATGAGTTTATTTTACCAATAATTTTTCTGGTCAATATAAAATCACATACTAATTTTTATAAAAAAATTTGAAAATATTTCTAATTGGAATTTATACTAGAATTTGAATGACAACGATTTAGTTTAATATAATTATACTTTTTTTATTTTAACTATTAAAAATATAATAAAGATGTTCGTATTAAGCATTATTCACATGACGCGTAAATTTGACGCGCGTCTACGTGCGTCGACGCGCGTCAAATGGAGCCGTTCACATGTAATTTTCAAAAACCATGTGAACGGCTCCATTTGTTTACATTGTTCCAACTTTGTTACGCGCGTCGACGCACGTTGACGCGCGTCAAATTTACGCGTCATGTGAATAATACTTTACTCTTTAGATATTAATTTTTTTTTTAAGATATGAAACTGTATAATAAAAATAAAAACACGTATATGTTTCATACATGACATTAAAAATAATAATAAAATGTGCAATATTTATTTTATGAAAAATTAAATCCAATTAATTTGACTCTTTAAAACTTTTTAGACCACTGGAAATATTTTTAAACTACAATGATAGGTTAAAAAAATGTCAATGCTCATAGTTCAGTATATCTGTCATATGCAAAATATCATCCCCAAAATTTTATTAAAAATAGTAAAACTGCTCTTTAAAATCTTGAAAAAAATCAAATTAATTTTAAAATTTAGGTTTCATCTTAATATACAATACTTTTTTAAAATCTTAAATCTAATTATACTGCAGTTTACAGGAATATATATATATATATATATATATATATATATATATATATATATATATATATAATAGCTTTATTATGTCTTTATTCCTATAAAAAAATCTCTTGATAATACATTGCTATAAACTATCATTATTCATTAGTAAATTAATTGTAAAAACAAATTTGAATATTCACTTAAGTGTAAATAAACGCTGACTGTTCAAAATATTTTCTCAATAAAATATTATACAGATTGAAACTGTTTACGTAACTAAAATTGTCATAAAGTAAGTTTTTATTTCTTGTAATGTCGAAGTTGTGATATAATAATGATATTTCTCAAGTTATCATTGATTATTTGCTTCTATGTGTGATACAAGAATAAAAAAAAACTACCCTTCACTTCTATGTTTTCTTTTTTAAGCCAATGCAATAAAGATTTAATTATGTTTTGCTCAACAAATATTAATAATATTAAGAAGAAAAAAATGTCATCAAAAACACAAAGTACATAAACTTTACTTTCATGTTATTTTGCTTTTTTTTATACAAGCAAGAAGCAAAATTATTAGTATTTAAGAATTTTTATTGCTGTATCAATAAATCTGCTTATTCATGCAAAAAAGAACATTTTTATTTATAATTTTTCTCTCTCATAACTTCTCTCTCTCTCTCTCTCTCTCTCTCTCTCTCTCTCTCTCTCTCTCTCTCTCTCTCTCTCTCTCTCTCTCTCTCTCTCTCTCTCTCTCTCTCTCTCATCTTTTCTTTTTTCTTTTTTTTTTTTCTTTTCTTTCTTCCTTTTTTTTGTAACAAATATAAAAATTAATGAACATTTTAATTTTCTACAGCACAACAGGTATTGATAAAAAGTAATAAAAAGTTTCGTGAAGAGTAATATATTTATATAAATAATTGTAAATAAGATCAACATGGTTTAATAATACGGAAAAAGAGTAACAAATAAATGTACTTCGCTTGCCTTGAGCATCCAAACAAAAAGTTTTTATAAACAAGGAAAATAATAAAGAAACTTTGACGTGATGGTAAAATATAAATATTTTTTTATATACAATTGACATTTAGAATATTAAATAATTTTTTTATATAAATAAAAAAATGTGCGCTTGAAAGAGCAAACAATATTAACAAAAAAAAAATTAATTATCTTATATTACTTTTGACTTATTACGTTTTTAACTTTGATCTTTTTTTTTTTTTTTTTTTTTTGGGGTAATAAATAAATAATATAATAATAAAAATGAAAATGCAGGTTTCCACTCTTTTATCCTATTATGTTTGTTGAAAACATTTTGTATATTATTAAATTATTAAAAATAATCTTTATCTTAAATAAATATTAGTTTGTTAATCTTTATTTTAGTTAGCGTTAACTTATATGTGTATTTTAATGTTTTGTGTGTGTGTAAAAAAAAAAAAAAAAAAAAAAAAAAAAAAAAAAAAAAAAAAAAAAAAACTGTGCTATAATATGTTACTAATAATATGTAACTAATATGTTAAGATATCATGTTACGATTATTTTTTTTTATTTTGGCAACAAAGTACTCTGTCTCTGTCTCTGTCTCTATGTCTCTGTCTCTGTCTCTGTCTCGTAATCTGCAAACACTATTTCTTTTTTCAATTTTTTTCAGCAAACAAATATAGTTAACATAATCATAATAATAAAAACAAATAATAATAAAAAAAGGGATTGGGAATAATAATAAGTATGCGCAAATACTGAGACATGTCTAGAAAATTTTGTTTTAAATTGATAAGTGTGACTATTATTAAGTTGAATGTTATGAATATTCAAAACAAAGTTGTTAGAATATAATGTTAACAATAAACAGAAAGTCTATTATATTAAAATGATAGTGGTCAGAAATATGTTAAAATTGTTCTATGTGTAGTTAGATATACAATTCAGTATATTATATACATATATATGATACGTAGTTTGTAGGTAGATATACATTCAAATTTATCATGAACAAAATTTTATTGATTTTTTTTTGTAACAATTTTCCATTTAATAACTAATACTAATAATAAAAAAAAAATCGAATCCCCCGGTGAATGTTTAAATTGATATAAAACTTGGAAGAGAGTTTTAAAAAAACGGTCTTGTTTGCTTAAAAGTCAATTTTAGTATAAAAAAAAATCTGTGTGAATAAAAATTTCTATTAACCTGACTTTTTCAGCCATCGATGTTCAAATATCAAATATACCAATGAAATCTTTGCACCACTTTTTTTTATCGTATATACTTTTCTTTTTGTTATCGTCTTCTAAAAATTAGTTATAGCTTGAGAAAAATCAATTTATGAATGGTAAAAAGTGATAGTAATTTTTTTCTTTTCTTTCTTGTCTTTTTCCCCCTTTTTTATTGCTTGTTCTAAAAACATATAATATGTTTTTAAATATTAAATATTATTTAATATGTAACAGTTTTTCTTTCTAGGGGTTTATGTTAGAATATTTAATTTTAAAACAATTTTTTACTATATTATAATAAGTATTTTATTGTAGTTCCATGTAATTAATACTATTTAATTTAGCAGCTTTAAATTATCTTCCTTTTTTTTATCCATTTCAAAAAATCAATCTTAAGGCAAGAGAGAGAGAGAGAGAGAGAGAGAGAGAGAGAGAGAGAGAGAGAGAGAGAGAGAGAGAGAGAGAGAGAGAGAGAGAGAGAGAGAGAGAGAGAGAGAAAGAGAGAGAGAGAGAGAATAAATTTCAAACTATGGTTTTAAAACTATCCAATTCAGGTATGCCAACTTAGTCTAGGCCAAAATCAAAAGATATAATTAAAATTTCTGAAAAGAAAAAAAAGGAGATAGTAAATGTTAAAAACAACAGCAACACTGTTCTTGGGAGTCTCTGCTTATTATTGACATGTACCATTTGATTAAAAAAAACAAGTTTAAAAAAGGGCAGCAAAATTTTATATATAAATATAACTACCTTTGAGTTTGGTAAGGCTTATTCTCAATAAAAATGATGTAATATTGTTTTAAATTACATTTAAATTATGAATCTAACATTTTAGAAAAATACTACAATCTTACAAATATTAAACATTAGTTTCTATTTCTCTATATATAAATTATAATTTCTCATTTCAGATTCGTCAATTATTTCAATTTAAAATTTCATAACTAAACTATGAATATGTATTTATAAATATAGTGAAAACTTCAATATTGTAATAAGAATGAGTGAAGAATATAATTGTTAATACGAAGAAATAAAAAAATCAGTATAATATCTACTTTCAAGTATTGTGAATAAGTGTCAATACAAAAGAAAAAAAATACAATAGCTTTATATTTTTACTCTTACATAATGCAATCAAATCAAATTGAGATATCAACTTTTTTTGTAGCATTATTCACAATGTTACAATAAAAATATATAATTCGTTTCTTTGAAGCGCTAATGTGTTTCTAGTGATGTAAAAAATAACAATAATAGAAGTATACGGCATGTCGCAATATTGTGATTAACGACATATTTCTTATTTGAAAAAAAAATAGTTGTAATAATAAAATATTGATAATCAATTTACAAAAAAAAAAAAAAAAAAAAAAATGTGAATGTTATTGATTTTATTTATTACTTTAAAATGAAGTTAAATATATGATATGAGATGTACTATACTTATAATATTTAATCAAATATGTATTTATTCATAAATAAATTAAGCATATTCAATTTATTTCTTCTTTATATTGTTGTATATGCTTTTATAAACAAACATCATTGGTAGTTCAATTAATATTATGATTTAAAAAAACGCTCTTTGATGTCACACAATTCCTATATGGAAAACAACTCGTTTTGTCAGTTACACACACACACATATTATATTATATAAATGCTTTACAATTTGATGATTTTTAAATAATAAGTTCTTCGAAAGACTGTGAGCATTGATTCAGATTATTGATTCATTATATTTTTTATTCGTTTGTACAGGGGAAAAAAATATTCATAAAATTTTTAAATTTTTCCATGAAGGGAAATGAAGAGCAAAAATGTCAATAAACCAAAATAAAGCGAGAATAAAAGCAGTTCACAATCATTCACATGGCGCGTAAATTTGACGTCTATTAACGAGCAAAGAAACAAAAAATGCATTCACATGAATCCATCGCTATCCGTCGTTTTGATGCATTGCAACGCGTTGAAAGCTGGGTGACGCGTCAGCGCGTCAGTTTTAAAACCATGTGAAAAAGTCAAATTATTGTTCACAACATAAGTAAAGTTGCAACAATATTGTTGCAACTTTACTTACGAACGTCATAATTACGTGCCAAATTAATGATACTTCGTAATAAAATTATTCTATACACAAGTCAAAATATAAATGTTTTTCGTCCATTCTTCCAGTATTCGCTAGCTTTAAAAAAGATATAAGTCAACACGGCAACAGAACAAAAATATGACAACACCATTTTTACAAGTTTATTTTGTTCACAAGATATCAAAAGTTGTCATATTTCCCGGCACGTGTTCAAAGTTTGATCCTAGTTGTTTTTTTTATCGATATTGTGAATGATACCAGGGGTCTAAATTAGCTCAATCTGTGTTTCAATTTTACCCAAGACCAAAACTGCAGCGAAATATGCGCTGCCTGCATTGTATAGTTTTTTATGATGCTATCCACTGCACAATATTAAACCTTGCAACAGCTGGGGGCATCATAATATTTCAGAGCTTTTTTTAAATTTTGATAATAAACAACAATTTATAGATGCACACATAAATATAAGTGACATTTTTTCCTAGCTTTATTTTGTTCCTAAATAAGAAAGTGTATAAAAAGTAATATATAATATAAGATTATTTCTTTGTTACAAAATAAACGAGCTGCTGTGGAACGTCTATATATCTACATATTAAATAATGAACCTGTATTTTATAGATTTTTTGAAGAAAATTCAAATAATAATGATGATAATAAAAGCACTTATGTACAAAATCAATCATAAAACCTTAAAAAAAAAAGTTACAATCATATCAAAGTTATCACTTTTTTACATAGAGAAAAAAGTTTGGCTTCAGTTTTTAGAAATCCACACAAAAGTTTCACTGTCATAGAAATAAATCATTACAAATATTCAAGATTAAAATCATAAAATGATGATAGACTTCTCTCTCTCTCTCTCTCTCTCTCTCTCTCTCTCTCTCTCTCTCTCTCTCTCTCTCTCTCTCTCTCTCTCTCTCTCTCTCTCTCTCTTATTATTATTATTATTTTCAATCATGAGTTCAAGCCAAAATGTTCTACTTATATTCAACATGAAAATTTTGCATTTATAGGCAGAGGAATCAAATATTAAATATATACGTATAAGCTAGCTCTCGTTCATCATAAGTTAGCTACAATAATGCGAATAACGTTTCATTTGCATATCATGAAGCTAAACTTTCAAATTCAAATTTTGTATTCAGTAACGTTTCATACTTTTTCTTTCACATAGAAAATGTTATTATAGTTTATTTTACATCACAATACATTTTATTGCTTTGATAATAAAGATTTTTTTTCTCTCTCTCTCTCTTTCTAACAATTTTTGTGTATATAGTATAAGAAAAAAAATGTGACGTCATTTTGTTGTGGACGTGATAAGCTATATTGTGGTTTGCAATTTTTACTGTTTGCTATTTCTTATATTGCTCAGGCTATATTTTTGTAGACGTATAAAAACATTCACAAGGGACCATGATAATAAAATATTTTTCTATGTTCATTTCTTCACTTTTGTATTACAATTTTCTAACTTTTATACGTAAACGTTTTCAATTCTCTTCATTTCAATTAATTAGGTAAAAATGTAAACTGTTTTTTTAATATGAAGTGGCTGTGTTTAATTAATTTAAATAATCTATACTGGTAATCAAAATTGAAAGGAATCAGTTGTTGTAGTTAAAAGTAACATTAGGCTATAATTAGCAGGTACCGGAACCACATATAATTTTTGCAGTTGTTAAGAACTAATTCTTGAAAAAGCTTCTTGAGAATCGGTTCTTGGCAGTTCTTGATAATTAAAGTTTTCGCAATGCAAACTTTTTTCTGAATCTCTTGGAATCTCCATATTAGATTTACGTACGTATTACAAAAATATTTATATTTAATATTTATATTTCTGCTCTCAAAAATATTGCTGAGGAAAATGCAACTATGTCCTATATAATTCAAATTAAACTTAGCATGGATTGTAAATATTAAATTAAATGTTAGTTAACACTATTGTGTTACAAAGTGTAACGTGTAAAAAAAAAAAAAAAAATGCAAAGAATTAAAATCATAAAAATTTAAATTACATTGAAGTTTAGATTAAAGTGCATGTCATTTGCTTTTACTTTATATTTCAATATTTAATTTTGTCATTTTTTTTTCTTCCTTACCACGTCCTTAACGCTGTCAACTAAATAGCAAGAAAAGTTAATGTTATAAATAATGCAAAATTATTACGAGAAATCAATATTTTATGTTTATAATAAAGTAAAAAATATATAATATATACATTTTAATATAAAATTCAATTAAAAATTCTGTTAGAAAGTTAAAAAGTGAACTAATGCTATTTTACTTGGGGTTTATTAAGTTAGAGGAAAAGCCTATTTCCGATGACAGCGAGTTGCAAACTTTTGTAAGCAAGAGAGAGAGAGAGAGAGAGAGAGAGAGAGAGAGAGAGAGAGAGAGAGAGAGAGAGAGAGAGAGAGAGAGAGGATGCTTGTAATGGTTGTTAAAACTTTGCTGCTATTGATCACCAAACTTTTGTTTCAAAATAACAACACACAACACCAATGATAAAATACTCATCACTGCAACTTCTTCATTGCAATTGATATATTACATTTCCTCAGAAAATAAAGTGAGATATTTTTACTGCAAATGCTTTAATATGAAGCCTGAATTCTTAATTGACGTTATTTATAATAACCAATGATGAATCACACAAATTTATATAATATTTAGTTACACAAATATATTATCTTGTATGTTACATAATATAGTAGTGTTCCTCATTCTCTCTCTTTATCGTGTTTTCTACTTTTTTTTTTTTTGTAAAATTAAAAACATTGACAACAAATAATATAGATTAATATAAGTAGTATTTAATTTTTATGCGCGTTATACAGTATTTATTTTTTATTATTATTTCAGAAGCGTAAAAAATGAAAGCTCTAAAGTTAATATTAAATAACAATAATAATAATAAAAAAATACAAGGCTGTGTACTATGGTTATCTTGTAATATATTTCAATTGTGCAAAAATTATATTTACAGTATAAAAAAATTGATTTTGTCTTCACTAGATTTACAAATATGACGTCAAACAAAACAAAAAACTCAATTAATAATGCAAATGTCTATAAAATAACTAAATTTGTAAACAAAACAATATGTTGTTTACGTTGAACAGGATGATTGGTAGACAGTAAAGCGTTATTTTATGAAGAAAAAAAAAAAACAGATTTTTTTCCTGTACTGATATCAGAACAGGAAGATAATATGATAAATTGCCTCTCAATTTTTTCCACATAATCAAAGTCTCTAGGTAGATACTAGGAAACATTTTCCAGTGTTGGTGAAATAATTTGTTACATTTTGTAGGTCTGACTCTAGTGAGCTGATATATATACTTAATCGAGAGAGAGAGAGAGAGAGAGAAACCTAATCGTATTAAAATAAAATTAACAAAAGTTATTTTTGATGTAATTTTATTTCATTTAGCACAAGAAAACAGTTAAAGAGAGAGGGAGAGAGAAAAACAACAGAGAGAATTATTTCAAATGTACCAATAATTACATGTAACATGGAGAGAATTAGGACTTTAAAAAAAAAAAGAAGTTAAAAAAGTAGGTAGTGGGTGTAAAAAATTAATATAAATAGTATGTTTGTGTTCAAATGTGGTATGTAAAGAGAGAGAAACTATCTTGTGAGGGAAAACACTGTATAATATAGTGTTCTTTATTCTCTCTCTCTCTCTTTTTTCTGTGCTCCCCCAAGGATTCACCAGATACTCAAAGTTCGGTTAAATGAAGGCCACATTAGCTTGGTAAACGTATATATATACACAACCAACGTAACTAAAGTTAATTTAAATACTAAGAACTGTAGTGTAAATTTTTAATGTATCTCAAACATATAAAATGTTATGAAAAGTATGTGTTTTTTTATTTGTGTTTTATAATGATTATTTATAGAGGAATATTAATTATTATGATAGTATTTTTATTTATAATATTATTTGCAAGAAATATGAAGTTTTAATTTAATTACTATATGTTAATTACTAGTTATTGATTTTGAATATATATAGAAACGAGTAGTACTCATATGTGGCTTTGCAGATGTAAATACATTCTTCAGCACCACATAGGATTTTAGCAATTTTGACATAAATATACTGTATTATCAATATTATATCAATTATTATTTATCAATTAAAATGTATAAAGAAGGATCATACTACGATAATTACTTTAATTTATATTAAGGGTTGTATTCAGATGGCTTTCATTTCAAAATCTAAAAAGAAAACTTCGAAAATTTATGATGCCATTTGAAATTTAATAGTAACAGCTACCTATGATGAAATGTTTAGAAATCATGACCATCAAATAAGAGAAAAAATAATTAATGAAATTAATATGGGCTCTTATGGGATTAAAATTTCAAAAAATCATAATTTAAAATTTAGGATGGTGACCCTCTAAAATTTTTACATTTTCGAAAATATCTTATCCTAATGTATCACTGTGCAAAATTTCAGATTTTTCCTTCTTTAAATTTTTTTAGTCAGATCCCTTAGTACTTGATTTCCTGCCTTAAAATGAGTTATTTTTGTTTCTTTCATATGTTAGTGAAAGTAGCTGTTGTTTTGACCAAGATGACTGGAAGAAATCACACTTTGGATTGACTCTGCTACACATAATGTGTTCAATAATATTAAAAACAACAACAACATATAATTGAATAACAAATATGAACTAAATATTGCATAAAGTTTAAAAGTTTAATTTTCAAATTTTGATTCTATAATTCTTACAGTAATCATAGCAATCGATTTTGGACCATAAAATAAAACTACGTTTGTTCAAATAGATAATAGTAAAATAAGGTAATTCAACATATTATTAATAATCCATCAATACAAAAACTTTATACTTTATAACTGTATTACTAATTTATATCAGTACACAAATACTTAATATTCTAAATAACTGGCATTGAAATATATTTATAAAGATTAAAACAATTGTATTATTTTATAATATATTAAATAAAGTTTAAGCCAAGCAGATTTTCAAAAGCTTTTTGTATACAACTGGATTTAGCTATTGTTCATGAATTACAAATACAAACGTTTTTGCTCGAAAACAGATTTAGATGAGATTTTTAGCTTACTAACAAAAGATGTAATTTGTATTTAATAATCGACTCTAAACACGGATATAATTTAAATAATTAAAAATTAATTAAATTTGAAATCATTTCGTTTTGCTTCATTATAAACTTGTTTACAAATTTACTTGTAATAATATATAAATAGAGGAAACGTATTGTGATGAAAGTGAAATGTGAATTATGGAAAATGTTAATATTTATATTAACGAAAATTATCGAATTTAATTTTTAAGGCGGTGGGGGACTGACTTGGACCGGAAATCGCTAAAAGAAGAACTATATTTTCCCAACCATTTTTTGTACATGATTTAATTCCAATTAAACAAATACTATATTTTTCAAATAAAAGCAAGTAAATTTAAAATATGTTTTTTTATACAAAAAAAAATAATAATAATTGTAAAAAAAATTCTGATTTGACTAAAATTTCCAGCTCAAATTTAAATTTCCACATTTACATGTTAACTTTAAAGTGTAATAACTTAAATATTTGATCGTGTTTTCACATGTTTGACATAACTAAATTTGTAAGTAACAATTCTACTTTACTTTGTGTTATTATTATTATTCGCAACCGTCCTAGTTTGCGAGATATCAGTCGGTCACCTACCCCCTTAAATACTTTGGAAGTATGTGATTCTCTCTCTCTCTCTCTCTCTCTCTCTCTCTCTCTCTCTTCATCAACTCCCCTTTTTTGCAGGTATATGACATATTAAAAGCCTCAATATTAGTAATTCTACTTATAAAATCAGAAGTATTATCTAAAAAGCCAAAGGATTAGGAAGCGAGAAAAGCAAGCCTGAGATTGACTGAGAGACACAAGCAAGCAAATATACAATGGCTGGGTCCAGGAGGGAGAACATAGTTTACTTCTAACTTAAAAATAAGATTTACGAAAAGTGTACAAAATGAACTTTCATTTAAAATATCAATTTTAAAATGACTTTAATGATTTTTAATCCATATTCTTAGCTATAATCTTGGTAAAGTATAATCCTTTATTACCTTTTTTTTATATTTTAAAACATCTTACTGTTTTTAATAATATATACGTGATTATATATAAATATTATATATAAACATATTATATATATATATATATATATATATATATATATATATATATATAATATATATATATATATATATATATATACATATATATATGTATATGTATATGTATATGTATATGTATATGTATATGTAATATTTTATCCACACAGACATAGAGGATTTTCTTTGAAACAACAAACTCAAATAATACTTCATTGCATGGTGGGAAATATTGATCAGAGTGCAAGTTAATTGCATACGTGCAGGAAAAACAAAGCTTAGGGTTAACACTTAAGGTTCAATAGTTTGTGACAACATATGTTACACTGCAGCTTATCACAAGCAAACTTACTTGTTGGTACACAAGCCAACCTACTTCATACATACTCTTGTTTTAACTAAAAGACATAATATAATTTTAACATTTGATTTTAATAAATATTCAGCAACAACTTATATAGCATAATACTTTTATTTATTGAACAAAAAATTGTTTACGATTTACTACTACCTAGAGTAAAATATTATAATATATTTTGTCAAAAATCTGTTTTACTAGAAGCCAGTTAAACTACAATTAATATTTATTATGTTTTCTACTATATCAAAGAGAAATAAAGTTTAAATATAAAGTACACAACATGAATTTTCATTGTAAGTAAAATGTATATTTATTGTCATTAGAAATATAACAATTTCTTTTGTAGGTGATAAAATAATACTTCAAATATATTTTTTAGATCATTATATTATTATGTATTAAAAATTAATTTCAAAGTAATATTACAATGATTTTTCTTTGTTAATTATGTATATAACATTTAGATATAATAGAAGAAATACTCTGACTATTGCATATTGTTTAAAGAAAGTCAGAGGACCGCATGTAAGTGGGTTTGTATCTTTTTTGGCCTCTAATAAAAACCATTTATTATTATTATTTTTGATCACCATTTTTCATTAGAATTTTAAATGTTTTTTATTCAATATCTATGTTTAAAGCTAGCTATGTTTTAACTTAATTTTGGTTTTAACTATTGAAGTCGTTGAAGATCCTGTCAAATGTTTGAAAATTTGAAATAAAAAAAAAGTTTTTTTTTCTACTCGTGGAATACAGTGTGGAATGATCTTTTATGCAGTTACTATACTGTAAACTGTATCTCTACATATATATAGTAATTTTGGTGAACATTTCCCTTTAGTACTTTAGCCATGTCTAAATTCAATTAAGGTTAGAGAGTCTACTCAAGTTCTATGATAATATTTTGCTACAATGTAATTGAGTAGGGACAAAAAGCGATGGAGTGGACTAAGCAATAATAATAGTCACTAAAATGAAATTGGTGTTGTGCATTAGTGAAAACCATGTAATGCGTGTACAAAAGTCATGCATTATACACTAAGGGCCTTTACTAATCTACGTGAAATGTACGTGAAATGTCACAATAATGTCACACAGGTGCATGACAAGTGAATTTTACTTAATTTTAATGAAGTTTAAATAATTAATATTTATATCTTACTAAATTGTTCTATAATCTAATATTATAGCTATACAGGATGCAAATACTAATTGATTTACAAAAACAACAACAATATATCACATTGTAGGTGTATGAGAAATAAAGTAGTGTTTGAAAGAAACGTAATATTTAAAAAGAGAAAGAATGTTAAATAAATTTTGTCCCTATATTTGATTCCGATGTTATACAACTTATTTACTTAACTATTTAACAAATTTTAATAAATATATTAAATTTATCATTTTATTGTAGCCATGCACCTAATTTTAACCCAGTTACAATATTATAGTAATATCTACGAATATTATTCTAAGCAAATGAATATTTTTACGTGAAATAGAAGAAAAAAATATTATTCTATTGAGAAAAAAAAAATCAGCGTAGATGACGATCTTCTCACTTTTACTAAAATCAATTTAAATTCATTAGAAAATTAGGAAAAGCTGCTAATTTTAATATAGCTGTTTTTATTAATATTATATTATGAAAAAACTCTGTTTCAGGAGCTCAAATCGCTTGTTCTGAACTTAATTTCAACTTCTTTTTTATTATTTTTTTTATCATATAACGCGATTAGGAAAATAGTACAAAATATTTATGATGCTTTGCATTTCTATGTTCATATATCAATCATTCTACTCTTATTTTATCTTTCCTTAAAATTTGTTACAACTATACATGTATGTTTTATGTACAAGTATATTATTCTTGCACCAATGTAGACGGTAATCTAATTATCATCGTCTGTATTAGATGCATAATACAAATATAAACAAAACATAAAAAGTCGCAACATTTAAATATATGTTTACCTATTATTATTGATCTTTAGTAAAAAAAATATTCTTTCATATTTGAAACACTAAAACATAACAATCAATAATTTTTTTAATAGTATTGTAATTTTACAAGCTAATAACTTAAAAAATGAGCATTGAATTAAATGTTTTACTGCATTTTCCGACTCTTCTTCTTCCTGCAGTATTTTTTCAAACCGATGTGAAAAAAATTATGACAGTAAAGTTATTAGTACTTGGCTTAGCCCAAAATTATATAAATGAATAATTTCAATATTTGAATTTTTTGTTTGTTTGAACATTGTTAAATCGAGTCACAAATCACAAATATATGAAAATATTTCAACTGTAAAAAAAAAAAAAAAAAAAAAAAATCAACAGTGTAATTTTATATTATATATTTATAAAATTTTGGTTTTATTTAATATTTTTGTTGTTGTAAATATTTTGTTTTTAATATCATTTAAACCTTCAAATATTATTAAAATTTAATGTTAGTTATATATATATATATATTATATATATATATATATATATATATATATATATATATATATATATATATATATATATATATATATATATATATATATATATAATGTGTGTATGTATCAATTGTTTGTGTGTGTAATATATTATTCATAAAAAAATCTTCTATTTATTTACTTCTGTTCTCTTTGAAATAATATTATTACTATTATTTTTTTTACATATTAACAAAATTAAAGTGATCAATAATAATTGAAATTGTTAATAATAAATAAATAACAAGTTTTTTTCATTCGATCATGATATTCTAAAATAAATAGAACAAAAATAAACAACATGTATTGGTATATTGACGAAAATATAGAATCCTATACAATACATTGATCCATGTATAAATAAACATGCTCAAATACCAGGCAGTATTAATTCTCTGCAAAAGAATTTTTGAAATAAATTTCAATTTTTAGTAAAAAGAGAAGCATGAACTTTATATTTAGAGACTAGTGTGTCTAGTATTATGATATTATTGCATTTTTTTATGATTTTTTTTAAAATTATTTTCAAGTTGGTTGTGGAACTTGATAACGCTGTTTATTTTAATTAATTTTTTTTGCTTGTATTTCTCTTTTGTTGCAGGAAAAATCTTAGCTGTGGTGGCAGTTGTGTTTTGTTATCTGGACAAGAGTGGAAAATATCCTTCTGGTTTCTTATTTCATGCAGAATTTTCAAGTAAAAATACTCACTTCCCTTTATTAATTACTATAAAAAAGATGAAGTTTTTTATTTTATGTATTTATCTTTCAAGAGTAAAATGTATGTAAAAAAAAAAAAGTTAAAATAGTAAAAAAAAAAAAAAAAAAAAACTATGATGAATTCACTTGTATTATTTGTTGCCAAGTGCAGATATTTTGTTTATTTTTCACGTTAGTAAATTTAACAATAATACGACAAAATCATTAATAAACGGACAAAAAAGTGCATATCAGTCTAATGCAGAAAATAACATAATAGCAATTGGGTTTAAAGTTCTATTTCATTAAGTTAAAATATTAAATATACAGTTTTTTTTTAATCAAGGGCTAATTTTATTGTTTAAGTAAAAAAGAGAAGCACTATTAAACTGTTTTACTATATATAAAAACAGAATAAGGAAAATGATAACACATACAAAAACTAACCATATGAATAAATTTCACGAAGAAGCAAAATATATTTGACAATGGAGCAGTACATGGTAAAATGCAAGGAATAAATTAATTTTATCTACAAATATTTTATGATACGTTATTGTATGTATATTATGTATATAGCTGCCCAAATTTACCATTTTTTTTTCTGTAAACAATTGTGCATTAATATTATATGAAAATAATGAATATAATAATTCACACTCGAACAAAGATTTTAATTTTAATAATTGTAAAATAATAATGACAAACTGTTGAGATTCAAACCTTTCATGTTGATAATTTGTATAAAATATTATAGCTGCACTATAGCTTGTTGGCTCAAAGTCTAAAAAAAGTCAATAATAATAAAATAAATAAAAAGAGGATAATTCCATATAAAAGCGCTAGTTATTGATTTTTTTTCCTCGGTTAGCAAAGATAATGAAAAAATATTAATTAAACAAGATTGCATGTACCATGATATTTTCAACAATATACAAACACTTGAAACATATATGTTACTTATGAAATAAAGCAAAACAATGTTTCAGTAAAAATTTAATTACAAAAAATATATAAAATATTTCTCATATAATGTATAATTCTCATTATAAAAAAAAATAATTTTATATGTATTTATTTCATTGGAAAAAAATTTGAATGAAAAAAATATATGCTTTATGTCGTGTTTCTATATTGTTAATGTATAACAGAGAGAGAGAGAGAGAGAGAGAGAGAGAGAGAGAGATGATCTACTGTCATTCGGCAGATAATTTATTGATTTGTCTTTTGTTTCTGTCTTTGTCATGCTCGGCTCAAAGAGAAAGATAACAATAACGCAACAAAAAGCAAAAATCACTCAAGTAAACTAACTTCGTATTCAATTATTGATATCAAAGGTATTATAAATATTTATCATATATAAATGTTTTTTTATCAGACCTTGAGGTGTAATGAAGAAAATTTCATTATTATGTGATATTCTAAATTATATACTGTGTTTACTGTGAGAATTTTTACTGACGATAGCAAACAAAACAGCAGATTGAGTGTAAAAAAAAAAAAGAAAAAAAGTGCTTTATTGATGTAACAGCATTAAAACTACTTCATGAAATTATGAAAAAAGAACATATAAATATTACATAATATACATATTTGTGTACATATGAAAAGTGATAGTTCTATTGCTTTTTATAACTTTAACATAATATATACGTAAATAAAGTAAAGTGTGAAACATACAAAGAAAGGTAGCATGTAGCACAAAGAAGAAGGCACCTCATTATAGTAAAATAATAATATGTGTAGAAGTATGTATGAGATTTTAGAATATACTATAGTAATATGATATTATTGAGAAATATAACAGTATTATGATTATTATTTAGTTATTATTATATTTATACAATTAATACTAAGTAAGTTCTGCGAAACTACGTAGTCGTGTAGTAATAAGCTACTTAACTTTTATATTAAAATTTTCAACGAATTTCAGTACAAATAATTAAAACTATGTGTGTAACTGGTAATGTATAATACCTTTATAATATAACAATATAAATATATTTATAATCTTCTTAATTTTTAATTTTTTTTAGAATTAAGAGAGAGAGAGAGAGAGAGAGAGAGAGAGAGAAAAGAATGAATAAATTTAATATTTTCTACCCATATAGAACCTCAATATTGTTAGTTCAAGAACATTTCCAGGTAAAACTTGACTCATATTTCTGGAGAAGCTTATTTTGTTTTCTATGGAATCTTAGCTCTTCATTTTCATAAAAATATTTTCTGCAGTCATTTGGCTTAGCAAACTAAAATAATATAACACCTATCGCATGTTAATTTATTTCAGAAAAGTGAACCCCTTTCATCTCATTTTCAGAGCTATTGTAAATAAAGGTACAAAATTAGCTTAAAAATAAAATATTACACCCTACTTTGATAATATACATTTAATTAATTTCCTTTATATTATTATACACCATTTTTTTTCATTTTTGAATTCGTATATATTTCTATTGAATTTTGTAATAGATTGATCATGTAAAAAAATGTTATAAATAATAATATATTGTAAAAGTTTTTGACAAGTTAGGTAGGGAAGGGGATGGAAAAAGTAAAAAAGGGGTTAAATTGAGTGAGAGAGACGTGTTTGTCTTGTGAAATAAACATCTCTCTCTCTCCTTTACTTTTACTTTACTCTCCAATCTAACCTTTCAACAACTCTCAATGTCAAAAATACATTCCTCCCAATTTACACGTTATTTTTGCAAGATTTAGAAGGTACAAATTTTTAAAATTGAAAGTATAGCATCGATGACATAAATCCATTATTCATGCGGCTCGTGTTATTCGTTTGTTTTTCTAGTTTACTTGACACGTGGTGACAATCCCACGCTTCACCTTCCCCCCCAACCTCACCCAATGTTACCACCGTGTCAATTTCTCCTTGGGTCACAATATTCAAATAATAAACATACACCTGTTTCTCTTTCTCTCTCTAAACATTTTGTCGCACTGCAGTTTTGGATTGATTCAGATAGAATAATAATAACAATAAAAGAGTCTGCAATATTTCTTCAACTCTACTCTAATTTATAGTCAGATATTTGAAAGAAAAATTCCAGGTGTTTTGAAATTTGAACAGGTGCTCGAAAATAAACTTTTATAGATTTTCAACACATGCGAATGAAAGATATCCAAATTTTGATATCCTGCGTCTTATTACTGTATAGCCCGTACACTATATGCTTATTTTCCCTTTCTTTACCAAAAATCGGAATATTTCGATAATGTCATAGTTGATTGTGTTATGTAATATTCTGATGCTATTGCATACAATACTTGACATTTAATTTTGTTCACTGTAATATATAAAAATAATAATGACCTAAAAAATGATAAATTTAAAGTAGATTTTTATAAAAACTGTATCATAAATATGATGTTCAACTGTCTTTATAAACTCGTGACTGCAAGCAGTAATATAATATTTAAAATTTATCAAGGTCTCTTTGATAAAGAATAATAATCAAAATATATAAAGATAACTTAAAACAAAAGAGTTTGATGTTTTTAAAATACAAAAGCTGAAGCTCAAATAAAACAAAGAAAAGTTATTGAATATCAATGAAAACTTAAAGCGCGCTTGTTTGATGTCAGTGCAACAATGATGAACTTGTTGTTTACTCCAAAGAGATTCAAAAATAGCATCTTTGTTTGAAAGTAAGGCATATTGGGAATAATGTTAACTCATAAAAAAATTTAAAATAATATTCTATCATAGTTTTTTTTATTTTTTATTTATTTATTTTTTTTTTACTTTAATCCATATACATTTTTTATTGTCTTGTCATTTTTGTACATTATATTGGCAACCTGAAATATAAAAATTACTCATTTTCCTTGATTACAGCCGTATATTGACACAAGGATAAAAATAAAAGAGTTAATATCAATATAGCTCATTTTCAGCAGCATTAATTGATTCTTTCAATTATATTATATATATATATATATATATATATATATATATATATATTATATTGTCCTGGTCGTGACAAAAGGGTTTATCTTCATTGATCAGCAAATCGCTTTCAGACGTATCTCCAGTGATCAGTAATTTTAGGGCGTATCTCCACCGAAGATACTGTAGATTATACTGGAGATATACCCTAAAGCAAGATGCTGATCAATGGAGATAAGCCCTTTTGACGCGATTAGAACAAATAGTATAAATGCGCAATAGTTCAGTAATATGTACAGAGTGATAGAGAGATAATCCCATCAGTTAGAATGTTATATGTATGTATTGTACTTGTACAAGTAAGTTTATACATTAAAATGTTAAACATGATATGATTATACATTCAGTAAATGCAGCCTAAATTTGTTGCATATGAGAGAGAGAGAGAGAGAGAGAGAGAGAGAGAGAGAGAGAGAGAGAGAGAGAGAGAGAGAGAGAGAGAGAGAGAGAGAGAGAGAGAGAGAGAGAGAGAGAGAGAGAGAGAGAGAGAGAGAGAGAGAGAGAAACATATGGGTACAGCATGTTAACTAGTTATTAACATAGCTAAGTGCAATACAAAGTGACATAAACCGTGCAATGCAAGTATAATTAGTTTGAAACATGTTCTCAGAATATAGAATAATTTTATAATTAATTATTTCAAACTGCAAATTTAATAATTATGTATATATTAACTCTATATATGATATGAATTTATTTTAAAAAGTTATGGAATCTATGTTCAGAGCTAATTAAGAGCTCTGTTGTATGTTTGCCAGACATTCGACGTAATGACTTAAGAAGATGTATAAGTTTTTTTTATTGACCCCTGGCAGTTAACATAGTAACAAAGAATAACTACAAGCGTTGTTCTTGTCACGATATATTTACAATTTATGTATGTACAATAATGACAAACTAATTAATAAAAGAAGCAAAATTTAGTTCAAATAGAAAAGAAAAAGAAAAGAAAAAAAAAATGACATTAATAATGGGGAAAAAAAGCAATTTTTTAAAAAAAAAAAACGATAATAATAATAATAAAAAAAAAAAAAAAGCAAAATTTAGTTGAAATGGAAAAAAAATTACAACGTGTATTATTATGCATCAATACATCTATATAAATCTTTAAAAATTAAACTCTGTTTTAAAGAGGTTCCGAAGTAGTTATTTACATTATAGTGTAATGGCAAATTATCATACATTTTAGCAGTGATATAATATAATGATATAATAATTGATATAATAATGCTTGAATGTAGGCTCTCTACGCATTAAGTTTTCTGTGGTTTTCTTCATGCTATCGCATGACTGGACAAGACCAAATGACAGGCCACAGACGTTACATTCCGATCCTTTTTTTTTTTTTTTTTTTTTTACAATTGTCACCCTACTTCTTAATATCCTATTAATTGTAACGATAGTCGGGGTCCTTGTGATACTAGAGTCTATATGTGCTTATCACTCCTCTATACCTCTTTCATCTCCCAAGAGTCCTCTCAAATACAGTATGGTACACACATGAAGAAAACAAAAAGAAATCATATATCATATAGATTGAGTGTAAAAAAACGTGCTTTATTGTTGTAAAAATTATGTTTTATAAATGAAAATTTCTAAAGAATTCTATATAAATAGAAATTTTAAAAATATCTTAACATTTTTCTATGTATTTTTATTGTGCACGCAACAGTCTTAAAATAAAGATTAATTATTTAATATTTTAAATAATTTCTATTTCTTTATTCAGTTATCAGTTTTATTATATATAATTTAATTGTGATAAAACAAATAATATATCTAAAGTCATTTTTATACTTTTATTAATTTTCTTCTATGCATAAAATTTAAATATTTTTATGTATATATCTCTATAGCTGAGTATACTTTACTATTAAATCGAGCGTAATTAAAGTGTATGTAAATTTAAGTGTTATATTAAAAAGAAAAATCATTAAAAAATAAGCTTGGGTGGAGTGAGGTCCATATTTTTTATTAAGGATGATTTCAAGCCCTCAACTCCTTCCCCCACACATCTAAAATTTCTCTAAAAAAAACAACAATAGGGAAATAAACCACCACGGTTAGGAACGATAAGTCTTAATAGACAGAGGAAACCAGCAAGAACCTCATTATTATAATATTATTTATATTTCTTATTATAGAAAAGAAAAACACTCTTAAAGAAAACTATCTACACTCTTTAATGTAAGTAGATAACTTATTTAATCCAATAAGGTCTCCCGCTGAAAAGTACTGGTCAGCTGGAGATGTGTATTCCAGGTAAAAATTACATTGATCAAATGGACAACAAAATAAAAACTTCCAGGATAAAATAATTTGAAAAGAAAAAGAAAATTGAATAACGATATTCTATATGGCTTACCTATCTATGTATTTATTCTGTACTCTTAACCTATAAAATTCAAAAATAACTATATCAAACGTTACTCCTTTTCATATAAAGTATGATAAAATACAGTAGCTATACTTATAGCTTATACTTAGCTATATTATTGACCATTGCATGATTAAAAAGCAATAATATATTATATATATTTTTGATGTTTTTAAATTGCAAGTGAAAACCTTATAAAAATGATAAACTAGAAAATGCCCTGAGATATATTTATATTTGATAAAAACGTTCAATAGATGTGGTTTGTTAAGTTGTATAGTCTTTCCTTTGGCTCTGAGAATTGTCAACGACACACGGGCAATTTCCAACTGCCCCCAGCGTGTTGCAAAAGTAGTAACACACAAGAAAAAAAATCATTGCTACGTTTTACTTCTACACCGCTTTATTGCTACTTGCCTCTCATATTTATGTTTCACACCTAACCACTGCCGTAAAATATAACTTAAAGCTGTTCTTTCTTTGGTAACATATTTTTATAACTATAGGAGTTGGATGTTTTATAATTTTCCTCTTCTTCTTTTTTAAGTCTGAAAAAAAAAATGAAATACTGCACTGATTTTTACTATAATTGTTGTAATGTTCACATTTTTTCTTTTTACTCTGCATAATGATAATGATGAATTTAGGAAGCTTCACCATGCAAACGAAATTTTACTATTTGTAAATAAAAATGCTGAGATTTTATATGCATAAAACCTAACAATAATTTTCATAAATTTATCAGTCTCCCTAATCATAACATGGTCATGGATTTCCAAATTTTTACCATAAGTAATTGTTATACCATTAATTTTCTAATTACATTAAAAAGTAGGGACTTTATAGGTTAAATTTCAAATTTTAGAGATGCGAACTTTTTATTTACAACCCTTCAACTTGTACTTTCAGAAATATGATCGTAATCAATCATCTGGCGTTAAAAAGAAATAATAATAATAATACGTTTAAGTGGCAGAACAAAACTTAATGGGTTCAAATGAAAGTATAGAAAAACAGTAACTTTTAAAATTATCATCGTTTAACGTAAAAATGTTGTAGTTGTTTTTTGAAATTTTCAATTTCTAGATCAGAATTTAAGTATTATGTTTCACATCGCATCAAAATTACGTTTGTAAGTCCAATCAAGTGTTTTGTGGTATAAATGCTTATGTTTTCTTCTGGTCTATTCCTTTAAATATATTTTACACATGGTCAATATTTTTTATAAAAAAAGAAGAACAATGACGTCATCATTTCAAATTTACCTAAAATTTGCAAAGTTGCAACTTGCAACAATACGTATCATTATAGAGACACAATAAAAAAAAATGTATAATTTAAATAATTACTTAAGAGAATTGCATTACAAATTACTAAATAGTCGAGTGTTACGTTCTACTATATAGAGAAAATGATAAAAAGTTTATAAAATGTGTAATGTAACATATAGTAATGTTGAGTAATAACCATTAAAAATAAGTACATTGAACGAGCAGATAAAGAGAAAAAGTTTTAATTTGTACATTGAAAGCAATGTGTTTGAAATTTTCTACATTCCAGTGTACTATACTCAACAATTAGAAATGATTATTATGTTATCTTTCACAATATTGTTGCACTTGGATTGCAGTATAAAAATATAGGTTGGTAGAAGTTGTATGATCTGGGATGACGTGTTTAATGTATTTGTGGTAGTCGTAATTACGATTATTTGTTTTAATATTCTACATTATTTTTGCAATTTATTTGAGATTTAATATAAATTACAACACAAATGTTCAGTAAAAATAAATAATTAATAATATTTATTTAAGTTTTGCCTGGTAGACTTTAAAGAGATCGCGTAGAAAATTGATGATAACTGATAAACTACACAAATTTCTATTGTTTAGACTTTAATTTCGTGACATCGTGAATTCCAAAAGTTGCCTACTTCACAATTTTCCAACCCCATTTTGTGAGGGTATGAAAGAGTTAAAGGAAATAATAGGTACAGTTCTGGCCAAAAGTTTAAGAACGGGGCAGTGGTGGTCGTAGTGTTTTCCCATAAAGATAACAGTGTGGTTGCGGTTTGCCTATACAAATCGTTCTCAAACTTTTGATCAGAGCTGTACATGCACGATGGTCCTTCTAATGATGTTGTAAATAAATCCAATTCTCATGATTCAAACGTTTGTTTTGAGTAGGCGATCCCTTAAAGGTGCTATCATAAATTTATTTATTTGTTGAAATTTTGCGCAGTAAAATAATTATCCCCATTTAAAAGAAAGCAATTTACATTTTGCAGCGCATAGAAATAGCTGAAAATGTGAATGCACCTTAAAAAGTATCTTCCACAGAATAACATTTTTTTTGTTTTTGTTTTTGTTTGTTGAGAATAACACTTATTTAAAATATAGACTTTTTAATATGAAAATATAATAAAATAACAGTACCTAATTAGCAGTAAGCAGTATAAGCAATTACAATACATGTAAATTTTATTAATGTTTAGCAGACTTAATAAAACTAGGAATTTATTCATTATTAAACAATTTTACTATATAAAATACCATTATGTTTATTAGTTAACTTTTATTGAAAATTTGTAATCAATAATATTTAATTAAGAAGTAATTATCATCACGTCTCTTTATATATATGTAGAGCTCTCGCCCATATATGAAAGGGGAAAAATATAATTTAATTCATAGTCAAATAATTTAGATATAGTTGCCGCATAACATCAGCATCAACATATGATAATAATTAGTTATATAATAGTATATTGAAATGAGTGATATAATATCAAGTATCATCAATATGATTGTTAATAAAATAACAGGTTAATAAAACAGAAGAGAATACGAGGTAAAGGAGGAAAGAGAGAGATATAAAATGATGCTATTATATGTGATAAAGATAAATCCTCATACTTCTAAAAGCCGATTACCCAATAAGTCAAATACGTATATAAAAAAATATTACTTTATTTTTTATTATAGAGGGTCGGTATAGAAATAAATATTAGTGTCAATCTAACCTCATCTTTTTGAATGAAAATCCTAGAGATAGAGATCTAATATATTATTGAATCACTATTATATGTGAGTATGTATACATATATTAATAATACGTAAAAGATTAACATTGAAAACTGACAGCGTATTTAAAGAAAAAAACCTCAAAATTAAATAATTATGTATATTAACAAAAATACTCTTTTTTTTAATGTTTGTTACTCTTTTATTGTAGCTATATGAGAAAGATATAGATATCAGTTTAATAATTGCAATTAGTAAACAATTAATTATGGCAAAAATACTCTTTTTTTAATGTCTGTTACTCTTTTATTGTAGCTATATGAGAAAGATATAGATATCAGTTTAATAATTGCAATTAGTAAACAATTAATTATGGAAAAAAGTAAATATATATAAAAAAAAATGCTTTCTTTTATGTTCTTTTACGCATTATGTAGATTTTAAGAACTTAGTTGTTGTTTTCTTTATTGGGCAGTCTGCTCCTGTAAAAAGTATGTATTTTTAAATCCTTCAAGTTTATTGTTGAAATATATTTCTTTTTCTCCCACACACTCGCTGACCACTGACCGAATATAAACCTATTAGAAGCAAAACTGACCACTCGGATCAATTTGTAATACGATATTCAATATAAACACACACACACACGGGGTTGCACGCAAAAACTATCAATTTATACGACTTTTCTTTTGTATTCTCTCTCTCTCTCTCTCTCTCTCTCTCTCTCTATATATATATATATATATATATATATATATATATATATATATATATATATATATATATATATATATATATATATATATACACACACACACACACATATACATACAAAATATCCAATTGAAATATAAAAGAAATATTTTTTCAGGAGTGGATTCAATAAAAAATAGATGGGGGGGGGGGGGGAGGGACGTTAACGTTTTTTATTCTCTTGAGTAGAATTTTTCCTTTTAGATTGAGGTCATCCTTACACTGAAAAAATAAGGTGCAAGTAGAAGTTGAACAACAGTGTTGACATTTAACACTGTATTATTAAACGTGCTATAAAGTTTAACTTTTTCTGTGCTTATTTTTAGATAGCTACAACTATTTTGATAAAAAAAATAGGCAATTCCCAGGAATTTCTAAAATACATTTAAATCTAAAACCGCTATAACAACTTTTTAGCACACAAAAACGTTTAGTATAATATTCAAAACTAAACTTTTGAGGATTCTACACTAAAAGAAAAAAAAAAAAAAAAAAAAAAAAAAAAAAGTTAATTCATGGTATTTAAACGATATAATATTTAAATATAATTTTTTGTTACTATTTATATTTATGAAACATTATTATTAATAACTGTTACTTATTTTCATGCTGAATGGTGAATTCGTTAATATTTTGATCGGATTAAATGTTTCGTAAGATTTACAAGCTAGATTAATGGTCCAAGTAAGTGACCTATATAGAAATAAATTTTGCTCACCACGTAAATATGAACAAATGGTGAAATTACCTGAGTAGCATAGATAGAATCATGATAAACCTATGTAATCTTATCTGCAAGTGGTGATGCTATCGTAATTGGGGAGCAAGGTTACCAATTCAACAAAGTTTGTAGCGCATTACACCAATACTGAAGCTGCCAGCCAATCATATTGCTGGACCAACGCTCAACAGCCAATCATAGTCAAATTGAGGCGTTTTCGAGGCTGTTCAACAGTAAGTTACATGATCGCACGACAACGCTTTTGGTTGCTGTTACCTTATTGTGTTTTTGTACTTCACCTCTTTATCATAGCCCCATCAATACATTTAGGCTTATCGACAGGTGATTATTGATTAGGCTATCCAGGGCTTAAATGCACACCCCGGCATTTGCTATATCACCTAGACAACCACCATATGACAACCTACGTATAGTAAAATGTAGGCAGTGTAGTCGGTGTTAATGAGTAGAGATGCTTTTGAGAAGTATCCTGGTGCTTATGCAATTAGTCGGGCATTTCAGTGGGCCGGTGATATTTTTTTTGGCAAGAGCACTAGTATTCCAGCACTAAAATACGTTCTATAAATATATTTAGGGTTAAAACTGCTGCTATTTTTTTAAAATATATAAAATGTTATAGAATGTGCAAAATCGAGCTTAATTTTGTAGTAAACATGGTAATAAAATAATTAAAAATATAAAAAATATTATAATATTTTCCCGTGTCATAACCACAACATTGAAGCCCTAATGTAAGTAATTTATGAAATATATTTTTTTTTCTTAGTAATCCAATAAGTTGAATGCTCACACGAAAGGGTCTTGAGGTTAAAAAGACTTTGTATTTCAGAGACGTAAGTATGAATAAAAAAAAAAAAGAAAAGAAAGAAATCCGATTAGGTTTTTCCCCTATAACAAGAAGTTATGCTACATTACACTAAAATACAGGCAATTTATTAATTTAAAACTGATTTAATTTATTTTAAATTTTGTAACTGACAGAATAAATATTTAAATGTAATTATCCATAAAATTGTTATAACGATAATGTGTTTTTAAATATGTAAGAAATGTAAGTAGAAATTATCAAATTCTTACGCAAAAACAATCATACAGATAAAGACAAATGAGAACGCTTTTATTAAACTAAAACAGAGCGGGGTATACATTAAGAAAGGATAAGAAAGCAAATATCATCATTATTTCATGAATGGAGAAATTATTTTCGTTTCAATAATTTTTTTTTTTTTTTTTTTTTTTTTTGTAAAACATCGACAAAAAAAATCAAACTAAAAGATGCTAAAAGTGTATTACCGTAATTACTCAGCATTAAATTAAAATAATAATTATATACTAGGCTAATAGTAATAATTATAAATCATTTAATTAGAAATTTTGCTTTAAATTTTGATTTGCGTGACTTATCCATCTTTTGGTTCAATTAAAATAAATTTACACACGTAAATTTGTCAGTTCCTGTACATGTGATTGTAAGTCACCTGTTCATTATTTACACATTTCATACTTATTGGATAACAAAAATCTATTCAGACTTCATTATAATAATGATTTAAATATACTGTACAGTAGAGTACTTATAATTTATTCTTTTTGATGTTAGAATTAGAATTTTAAATTTTAACAAAAATTTTAACTTTTTGGCTAAATTATTCAGTTTGATTATAATATAATAATATTATATATTATAATATATATATATATATATATATATATATATAAGCAATGGAGAAAACTCAAATACATTTATTCACTTAATTTTGAAGCATATTTAGCATTGAAAATTCAGTTTAAAATTTTAGAAAATATATAAACAACGGTATTTGTTTTAATATACTCAAAATTACATGATTAAATCATTGAAAAAAAAACAATGTATAATAAATTTAATTGTAACTGTTAATTAACTGTATTTTTTATTGCTTTATTACACAAAAATAATTTTTGAATCAATATTAATCCATATAGTTACTAAATCTTTATACATTTTTTTCCTCATAAAAGTAAAAAAAATTGAAAAGCTACCAAAGAAATATAAATAATATAAATATTTTTTTATTTAATTCAGACTGTACACTATTCAATCTTTTTTAACAAATAATAAATCTTATATTATAATAAAATAAAATAAATAAATGAATATAAGAAAAACCATGAAATAAAAATTTTCATACTCAAAGAAATTCAATCCAAATCTCAAATATTGATTCTTTATTCACTAAACATTCATAAGTAAAGAAAAAAATATATATAATATAAAAATAAAGTTTTAGATTTGTTGAAAAGATATGCCAAGTTTATACATATAACTTATAATTTTTTTTTCAACTTCTGTATATGTAAAAATGTAAAAAACTTGTTCTTTCGCGTGAATTTCAATAACTTTTAGCACTATATAATTTTTAAAGTAAATACTATGTCATATTTTTTATCTTTATTTCATTTTTAAGATAATAATAATAATAATAAATATACGTTTTTTTCTAACTTTATGAATTTTATTCTCTTATATTATGCTATGTATTTTTTGTCTTCATAGTAGTTTACCGAGAGAGAGAGAGAGAGAGAGAGAGAGAGAGAGAGAGAGAGAGAGAGAGAGAGAGAGAGAGAGAGAGAGAGAGAGAGAGAGAGAGAGAGAATCATTTTAAGTAAAAGTACATTATAAACGACGAGCACGACAAATAAAATAACATGAAAAAGCTCTATGATAAAACTTACTCTTAAATAAAAATGAATTATTTTATACGAATAAAACCCATTTATTTGTTTGTAAATTCGTACAATCATCATTTTTATCCCATGTAAACGATCCTCCTACTAACTCTATCTGATGTTCTAAACTCAATTCACGAAGTCTTTATTACAAGTTTTGAATGTTTGGTAAAAAAAAATATTATCGTTAAATTTCTTTATTACTTTTAAACAACAAACTTTTTATTTTTAATGAAAATTGTGAAACTCATTTTTATCAATTTGTTTTTGTGAGAGTTTTATTCTTTTGATGTGCCACTTAAAAAGGGGAAATAATTTTTATTAATGTAATTTATTATTTCACTATAACGGACTAGAATTCTCTAAACAAACTATCATCATATTGATAAGATACGAGTATCATGAATACACAAGTCTTTTTTCTATTCTTACAAACTATTCTAGGATTTAAAACTTGTAAAGTTGGCAAATTCTGATATTAATACCAGAATATAATAAAAATTGTAAAAACAAGTTGCCTACTTTACATTTTTTTTATTCTACCTAGTTTTTGGGATTACAGAGGGGTTAAGGAATATAATATAATGTACGTATGATTTATCATTTTATGATTTATCAGGGAAGACAAATTGTGTTTTTGAATACGGTGGCACTTGAAGTCTAATGTAATTTTCAGTCTCAATGCAAAATAACTTATAACATTAACTGATGTTGATAGATTCATCACACATTATTTAGTTATCGAGATATTTTACGTAAATTTATGATATTATACAATGTCCATAGTTTTCAGGTGAAATATTTTTATAATAAGAGTATATTATAAAACGTGAGCTTTTTATCAGATGCCGTAAATGTGCATCAACTTTTTTGTTGATTTTATATTTTGTAGTACTTGCCAAACCCCAATGACACCAATAACACGTCAACTATATGAAGACTTACCTGAAACAAATTACAAATAAATAAATTAGCAACATATTTTCATACATATTTCTTATAACAAATAATTTTTTGCACATGGAACTTTTTTTTTTTTTTTTGCCATATCGTGTTATCGTGCTACACCTTTTCCCTTTCCAATAGTCCCGTCAAGGTAGAAGTCTTATCGACAGGTACAGTCTCTTTCAAAACAAATTTAATTCTATAGGGTGGTTTAATTCATGTTAAAGTCGACGTCATAAGTGAGTACTAAATAACATTGGCTCGGTATAGGAAAATGGCACATTTTGCCAGTTTAAAAATACTTTGCATTTTTTTTGGAGAGCATTGATGCTGTTAAGTGGTTGAATTAGTATCTCAAGTATGCAAGAAAAATAATAATGACCAAAAAATAGCTAATTTTCCAAAGAAAATAGCCAAAAACTAAGTTTTTCCTATGCTGATCAATGTTATTCATTGCTCAGAAGAGCATGGAAAAGCACTCATAATGACGTCATGCGTACACACCCTATTGGCTTATGGCCATACAATGCAATCAGATGGAGATATCAGTTTACGCAAAACTATATTTAAATACATGTAAATTCCTTATGCATATAGAATACAATTTTTTTATGAAATCAAATGTACTGTACAATGGAAACCGCACTCGTAATTTATACGTAATTTATGCTGCAATGGATAGTCACTGTAGAGCACAAATGCTGCTATTTTTAAATAACATGAATAATTATTCAGATCATCTTATCTATGAATTAGAACTAAAAAATAACAATATATATAGTATATATATATATATATATATATATATATATATATATATATATATATATATATATATATATATATATATATATATATATATATATATATATATATATATATATATATAGAGTATATATATATATAAATCGAATAATCTAATATATAATCGCTATAAAATATAGAATGTATTATTATGCATAAATGTTGATGCATTGAGCTAGTATATTTATTAGGTATTTATTATTGTCTATGCAATTAGAAATTACTGATGCAAACTTATTGATGAAACTCATTGATAAAACTCATTTTTACATTAAAAAAGCATTAAGTAATCAATATAAGCAATTACTAAGTTTACAACAAAAGCACTTTTCTAATGCAAATTGTTAATTGGAATGTAGTATTATAAAAATTCTTAAAGTTTTAGAGTCAATTCTGATAGTACACTTATTTACTTCATATTATGTTAATCATGAAGTTTCAATGTACATTTTATTTTTAATTTACATATTGAACAGCTTTTATACAAACTATTAAAAATTTAATGTATCACACAATTTAATAGTCAATATTTAAATTACTATACAATAATTAGAAAAATAAAAAAAATGAACGCATGATAGAATTTCCCTGCTTAAATGTGTATCAAAAATCAGCAGGAATATTGGGTAGTGGCAAAATGTGGAATGTGAGGTTGCTTTGTAATTTTGGTCCAGATCTTCTCTTCACAGGGATGCTGTGACCACGAAAACCACAGAAGCAAGCTTGTAAGGTAAAGGGAGAAGGGAATGCCTTGTTGTATACATCCTTTATATTTTTGTCTTTAATGCACTTCTAATCTCTTCTGGAATACTCATGTGAGAAATTGTATATATAAAGTCCTTTTCATATTACTTAATAATTTATGTCCCTTCCCCCAATAAAGTCTGAAGTTATATAAAAAAAATACAGCTACAACTTTTTATTTTATTTTTCACTGAATTGTAACTTTATAAAATATTTTCTGTTTTTATCGGTAAAATGCATTTTTTAACTGTACAAAAAAACAATCAATAACATTTTTGATTTACTACACCATTTACTAACGTTTTAAAGCCATAGATCACATAAAACAACATGTGCTTTTTAATAAATAAACACGAAATGGGATCTTCAAAACTGATGACAAATTTTATCAGAATGTTAATGTAGCCCCACGAGAGAGCGTGAAAATACTGGAACGAATGCCATTTCCGTGACTATTCATGTTTCTGAAATCAAAGACATGCAAAAATTAGTAAAAAAAAAAAAAAAAAAAAATGTTGTGCGGGTTGCATAAATCAAAATTTTCTGATCACTGCTACAGATCTACAGTTGTTTTTTGAGACAAACTAAAGTTATTTATGTATGTAAGTCCCATCAAATGTTTTATGATATAAATGCTTATGTTTTCTTCTGGTCTATTCCTTTAAGTTCTATTCCCTGAGATGCAATCTTTGATTTAATAGATACGATTATTATACAAAATATAGAATTTAATATCTAATCCAAAAAAACATTATCTTTAACTTTATGCATTGTACACTCTAAGTAAAATTTTAGATTATTTACTAAAGAAAAAAATAAAACAAAATTCTACTCTAAAAGGTAGATGTCCAATTCTTTAAAGTGACGTACCTGTATAAACTTTTCTTTCTCAATTATTTATTGAACTGTAATTAAACATTTTATTTTATATCTCTAAATAATACTTTAATTGTACTCAAATGTTAGTAAAATATTGTATTTTAATAACCTACACCCCTACATTAATTAATTGCTATATGGTAATATGAAATTTATACAATTATATATAAAAGCAAAAGGTACGACAAAGCGAGTGAGAAAATACGTTATTTTATAATTCTCTCTAGTGTATACTGTATAAAGCTTCCAGTTGTACGGCAAAGCTTGAACTTATACTTATAATTTACCTTAGAATATGCTCTCTCACTGGCTCTTTCTCTCTACACGGCAAAAAAGAGGTACTTTAACAAAAAACTAACTAACATACCTGTGAATAAGTATATTTTTGTGAGTCTTGGAGAAAAAACAACAACTTTATTTGTTACTATGAACTGCCTAGGTCAATAAAGAAATCATATATCTTACACCAAATAATTAAGTATTAATTATTATGGTTATGGGAGGTTATGAATTATTAAACTTATTATGTTTTAAAAATTCCAAATTAATAATAAATAATATACTTTATCACTATGTCATTTTTTTTTTTTTTTACCAAAAAGTGCATTTGACCAACAACATTTCCAACACTCTTGCGATTAAATTATGAATTACGAAAATCTAGTATTATAGACATTAGCACTTTTTTTTTTTTTTTTTTTTTTTTTTTTTTTGTGTGTGCATAAAAAAGAATAGTAATTAAATTATGCTTTTAAAGAAGAAAGTTTGAAAGAAGTTTCTCTTTGCAGGGTTTGTTTTCTCGGTGTATTTTCTTTCCTTTCTCTCTCCCCTCGTTCTCTATGTACAATGTAATTATTCTGAACTCACATAACTTCACATATATATGTTCCAAGTTAATGTAATATAATATTTTATGCGGTAATGAGCTTCTCAAATTATACATTTTAAGACAAAATGTTTTAGCGGAGAAGGAATTCTCTAATTTTCCGACTAAAAGCTCTAGTACACACACACACTCTTCTCTCTCTCTCTCTCTCTCTCTCTCTCTCTCTCTCTCTCTCTCTCTCTCTCATTCTATGTTTTTAATTTATGTGACTTTTTACTTTGCTTTTATATTCTTTGTATAAATTTTGTTATAATTTGATATTTTATTACTATAATATTTTGGTTGCAATTGAAAATAATATGCTGCAGTATAAGGAAGAAAATGCATAAAATTTAGTATTTGTTAGTGTTGTATACTAAATTTACTGTACTTAATGATACCATTTTCATATTTGAAACACTGGCTTTGTAGTAAAATTTCTTGGCAATTTAAATCTAAAATTGAAATATTATATTCAAGTTAGATTACATATTTTCAAGTATTTAAATATAATAATAGACAATTAGTACCGTGGTATGGTATATAAAAATTATTTATAGCTTATATGTAAATTTAATTGTGACGTTTAAATTGTTGAAAATTCTTACATACTGTATTGACACAATAAATTACCAAAATAATAATAATAATAATTATTCGAAAATAATCTTCAATAAGTGAATAATTGTCATCTTATATATGCATGCAAGTTTTTAACGTATGTGCAGTAAAAGTGGCAACCTATGTTTACCCCCCCCCCCTCTCTCTCTCTCTCTCTCTCTCTCTCTCTCTCTCTCTCTCTCTCTCTCTCTCTCTCTCTCTCTCTCTCTCTCTCTTTCTCCTTTCAATCACGCGATTTGAAGTCAAAATGCTCACTCAAGCTTTATATTGCGTGTTTCAAATTACAGTCATGCAACTGCAACTTTACTGCATATCATTGGAACAATCTTTACTGCAAATGTATGTTTTGAAAAATGTGACAAAGATTTTTACTATTTTTATTTGTTAGATTTTTCCCCCTTACTATCGTGTGTAATTTTTAAGCCTCAAACTCAGGGGTGTAGTGGAGGGATGGCGCGAGATGGCGGCGCCATACTTCGTAAAATTGAATTTTTGAATCGCCATGCCTCGTGAAATTTTAAAAAGGCGAAAAGGTGCGATTTTATTTGTGTTCATTAGAAAAATTTGAAAATAAAATCTGAGAAAAACAGAAAAAGAGAGAAAAAAGTAAAAAAAAAAAAAAGTTATTTTTTTCTTTGGTTTTACTTTATCTTTTTCTTTCATCAAATTTGCAGGTAATTGTCAAGAAGTAACCTTTTTAATTTTTCTATATAATATATGATAAAATTTGGTGAGGCCAGGATTATTATTGAATTCTATTGTGAATCATGAAAGGAAAGGAAGCTGAAGATTTTTTTCCAATACTTTCTAACTCTTTCTCATTGTATCTTTCTCTCTCTCTCTCTCTCTCTCTCTCTCTCTCTCTCTCTCTCTCAGATGAACATGTCCTAACATGATGGTGACTTTTGGACATACGTTACTTTGAAAACAATAAAAATACAGAAAAATACACTTCTACCTGAATAAGTAAATGTATGAATCTCGTAAAAATTTTGATAATCCTTTAGTAAAAATTTACTTAAAATCCTCTTAGAAAAAAAAATCAAAGAATTTTAAAAGCAATGTGAAGGTCAAAAAAAAAAAAAAAAAAAAAGCACCTGAATTTTCTCTCTTCCCCTTAATATTTAAATTAAATATGAAGAAGGGATGAAAAAGAAGGGGCTATTTTAATTTTCCCCAATTTTTTTTTGCAAGTAGCACCACTTCAGTATTCACTAGTCAGTTGGTGCTGGAGGATGACCCATAGTAAACAGTCAGTGACATTTTAGTGCAGCATTATATACAAATTATGTACATTAGCATACTTATATTCCAGCTAATATTTTAGATTTCTGTTGCCTAATTCATAAAAAATATATATACTCTATTTATTAAGTTAAATATGATATTTCTATATTTATAGATATAGTAATATTTTTTTTATAAAAATTTAAGCACGAGAACCTTAATTGAATCAGGTAATTAATAGCACTAAATGTAGCAAGTGAATTTTAATTTTAAAAAGTGCATCAATGAAAGATGACAGTCCCACTATATAGCATCGAGGTCGAGCGTAGCTTCTTTTGGGGTAAGTGAATGTGCACAGGGATTATGAGGAAGATATCAATATTTTGTATTTTTATTATTATTTAATTTTCAGATATTCAATATTTTTGGTAGAAATTGAAATTTAACTACAAAAATTCATAAGACGAAAAAAGAAAAAAAAACTTTTTATTATCATAATTATTTTTTATTCACTAAATGTTCAAATTTTATGAAAAAATTTATAGAAGCTATATAAAAAAGTATCAAAATTGAATGATCAATAATTTGGGCAACAGTTTTCCAAGTATACTAATTTTGCATTTTTCCCAAAAAAGGGTGTGTCCCGAAAAAAATTTCACCTGCGGCGCGCTACCCCCCCCCCCCCCCCCCCCCCGTCTAAAGGGCTAAAGGGTAAACCTTCCGCCATACTTCGTTAATTTTTAGGACTACACCCCTGCTCAAACTAGATAATATTTGTGAAAACAATGAATTAAAACTTTTATCAACAGAAAGTCTATTTTGTTTTTACTTTATAGTATTTTGAACACTTATAATACATGGAAAATAATAGAATATTTTCAAGGAATGGTCTCATCATAACAAAACCTCTGCGCAGTCTATTAAAATTTGTAAAATAATTGTAATTTATGCCAAGTCTATTACATTTTTTTTTTTTTTTTTTTTACTTTAAGAAAAGAAATGAAAAGTTTTCAGGCAGTGTATAGAAAAATAAAGTGAGTGATATAGCTTGGTTGATAAAAAGTTATGGAGGTCATACAAGCTGGTCATCTCGAGGCGACGTGATTCCATTACCTCCCCCACCTCTCCCTCTTCTCTCCTCCTCTTCAATCCCACAACCCCCTAGAGCAATCTCACCCTCAAAGTGAAAATCTTGTTTCAAAGTTATGTAAATTTTTATATCCTAATTTTCAATTTTACTTCTTTGCTTGGGAATTTGACCCAGAGTTTCTTTCATGATGATATGAAAGGCCATATCAAAGCAGTTTTTATGTAAATAGGTAGGAAGTATTATTTAAAGTAGTACGTAAAACAAATTCTTTGCTGCTTACGCGTTAACAACAAAATTATTATTATTTTTCCATATTGTGCTTCCGTGCTTTTGTATATTTATACCACAGTAAAAAAATAATAATAATAAAGATACAAAAAACTATGATAATGTTTGTTCTTTCTTAGTGTAGAACACATCGACTTTGCAAGCAATTTTATTTTTAATTTCTTCTCTCTCTCTCTCTCTCTCTCTCTCTCTCTCTCTCTCTCTCTCTTTCTCGTCCTTTAACTATGTATTTGTTGGTAATATAATTTAGTTCTTTATTTTAAATATATACTACCTTATATTGCTCAATAAACAATTTATAGTTATATAAAAGTGTTACATAGTTATATTTATTTTACATACATAAATGCAGTAAAGTTTTCTATTAATCTATGCCTCTAAAATATTCCCAAATGCGCAGTCAAAAGTAAACTTTTCTAGTTGAAGATAACATTTGCTCAAGCGAAATATATAGCACTTTATACAAGTTTACTTTTTGCCACACTCCAAGTAGAGCAATGAAACTATTTTATTTTGTGTATGTATATGTATACAAAGACCAGTTAAAAAAAGGCCAAGAACATTTTATTTCAATATTTGCCTCTTTCTCAACAGTATATCATTTTACTCTCCACCTCACTATTGCTAAAAAAAAAAATAATAATAAAAAAGGTAATTAGTATTAGAGCCAAATATTTTTAACACATATTCCTATAACTTTAATGTAAAGAGCGTAATTAAAAATCTACGTTAAAATAATTTTCATTCCAGTTTTAAATTATTATTCAAACTTTTACACTTAATATATAGTTACTGAGGTACAAGTATAACATTATTTTTTTGTTAAATTACTTTTATCCTTTAATATATCAATCTATCTATATGCAGTTCCAAGTATTTCATTATAATGTGCCACTGAGATAAATTAAAACAATATCTATTGACTTCACAATTGACTGTGACGCCTTTTATTATTACTTATTGCTCTGCTTCTCTTCAAGGCTAGTCATTTTTTTTTTCCTTTTTAATAAGAACTCTTCAATTTTATTAGCAATATATAGGACGTCTATAACTATTCATTGAATGGAATTATTATAAAAAAAGTAGAAATTATAATTGGATGATTTTTTTTTGTAACATAATAATGCAATTAACTTATTTGTAGTTTAAAATAAAAAATTATTATTTTGTATTGGAAAAACTTATTAATAACAATATTACACTTGAACGTCAGAATATGTACTGTATCTCAAATACAAAAACAATCCAATGTATTGAAGTAAGTATATAAATATACAACTTACAGTATAATATTTCTCAGATCTTTACATAAAATAAAAACTTTATTTTGGGGGGTTTACATATTTATTCATATGATTTACATGATGCATCACAGCAGTGTTAGAATACCAATGCAAGAAGCGTACATACAAAATATACACCCTCTATATGTATAAACTGTAATTGAAAAAAGTACTGTTTTAAAATTGATCCTGACAGTTGTACAAAAATATGTTTTGCATTTTTTTTTCTCTTCTTCTTCTTATCTAGAGGGTGCAACTTATTTATGCAATCTTTATTCTCTCCCTCTTATTTCTTACCTCTCTTTCTCTCTCTTTCTCCCCTCTTACTCCATTAACTGTGATGATACTACGACACATCTGCGTCTATACTACTGCAAAATACAGTGTCACATTTCATATTCTTTCTATTATTTTTATTAAAGTAATCAAAAACATATATTTTTATTCTAAGTACATGTTGTTTATCATGTCTCAGATGTACTGTATATTTTTGAATAATAAGCATAATATTATTCCCAAGTGACATAAAAATATCACTAAATTTTTAGTATTATTTAATATGAAGAAAATAGTTATAGAGGTCTGATATACTTTTAAAAAAACTTGTTATTTTTTTTATGTGTTATCTCTTTTCTTAAAATAAGGGACATTTTAGTATTTTATTATACAGATATAACTTCAAAAGTGCACCATTATAGAATTTATTTATATTGATTTTTGTTCAACTAAAATTATATTAAAAATTAAATCAAACTATAAATAAATTATAATCACGTGTATATAATATATATATATATATATATATATATATATATATATATATATATATATATATATATATATATATATATATATATATATATATATATATATACTTGACCTAAGAAAATAATGTGAATATACGGCATTATACTATATAAAAATAATGATTTATTATTATATTCGATGTACTGAATGTGCAATAAAGGTATATATTTTTCTTTAACATTCAACTGCACCATTATATACTGCAACAATATATTATTCTGCATAACTTGTATAATATCTAATACGCCATAAATTAAATACTTATTATTATAATAATAGTTTATTAATGTATATAGTACAAAGGAAAATATTGAAATGTATTTATGAAGAGGAGAATATACATTCAATACAATATATTATATAAATATATAAAAAAATGGATTATTCATTATACGAATTCTTTCATGCAAATATATTGCAGAGAAAACATTTACTTTGAAATTGTAAACAATGTGGATATAATATATATGTATGTATGTATGTATGTATGTATATATATATATATATATATATATATATATATATATATATATATATATATATATATATATATATATATATATATATATATATATATATATATATATATATTAAAAAAGAAATGTACTGATATATCATCTCCATGTAGGTTGAATACGATATAAAGTCTTGTTCACGCGATGCAATATTTTCAATGTGTAATCAATTTAATTGCACGTATGCACCTATTAACTTTTCATTCCATTAAATTTATTGTATACAGACATTATCAGAAGAAGTTGAAATTGCTACCTTTATATTGGAAAATTATCTAAACATACGACAGTGGGTTTACTTGACTTGTAAGATACAAACTTTTGTCACTTGCAATGCACGTAATTTTATAGTGGTGATCAATACACTTTTTCTTTGTTCACCTAAACGTTACATGTATTATGATCCCAATATAATTTTTTAACAATCAAGACTTCAGTATAAGCAGGACACATGACTACTGTGTTGATATTTTGTATCATTCAAATGAAGTGTATACTATGCTTTTCTCATAAAATTAACATTGTAAGTTTAGCGCGAGTTTTTGTATAGTAAAATATATTATCACAATCGTGTATAAATTACTTGCTTTGTGATGCAATGGCATGATGATGCTACATTGCTTGCTGCTTGCAACCACCCACTGTAGGATATTCATATGGGTTTTCCATTATACACGCTGCAACATTCAACTTCTTTTGATAGTGTCTGTACCATATATTGAAAATAAAGCACTGTGCAAACAGATTAATAATAAAGCGAGTTTACATTATTTATGTTGCTATTTTTGTTACTGTTTATTTATAATCTATTAAAAAATATATAATTTATGGTAATATAATATTATATTTTATTATCAACGACAAAATTTTCCTCATTTATTGTTTATATTATTATGGCTTGCTTTTTCTTTCTTTTATAACACCAACACGGGACTCATGCTCAAGGCAATGTAAAGGTGACAGTAATTTAGCACCAAACTATAATTATTATTATTATGTATATATCCACTTTTCATTTCATAATTTAAATTTGTAAAATAATATGTTTAAAAGGATAAATATTTATTAAATTTAATTACATATAAATTTAATACATTTTAATAAATGGAGACTGTATTTAAGTAAAATTAGTTACACATTGAAAATTTTGCACCGTGTGGACAAATCATTAAAGTGAATTTTATGTAATATGAATTATAAAGTAATTTATGATAGAGAATATCAATGAATTGAAGACTAGAAATATCAAAACAAAATCTTAAATTACATATATCATAAAGTTAAATGTTTCGTGTTGTTACTGTAAGTTTTTACTTTTTATTATTATTGTATATCTATACCGCGTGACCTATTAAGAAATTATTTAATGATACACTCATATGTGTATTCTCAATGGAAACTTTATCCATTAAACGGTGATTTTAAAAATATAAAAAAGCTAGAGTTTCTTAATACTTTTCACGGTAATCTACATAAATAAAAAAAAAAATCTTTGCTATTTTTTGTAAATAAAAGTTCATACCGATTATAAATTGAGAAATTAAAAAATGAAATTTCTGCAAAAATATTACAAGAGAGAAAAACAGATGGTATCTCGAGTAGTTTTTATATAGAATAAAATAAACAAAAAAAAAATATATATTTCGCAGAATGTGTACTCAAGAATCAATAGCAATCTCAAATATACAAAGCAGTTTAAGTTAATAGAAAATATATCATGTAAGAAAAAAAAATCTAGCAATAAATCATGGAAAAGAATTTTTTATCATGCGTTTAGTATCACATCATGTACTCTCTCTCTCTCTCTCTCTCTCTCTCTCTCTCTCTCTCTCTCTCTCTCTCTCTCTCTCTCTCTCTCTCTCTCTCTCTTCTAGCTCTTATCAGTGAAAAATATCAAACTAAATGTAAAGCATTCTAAAACAAACACTATTATTTTCATAATCTGATGATATATTCTTTAATATACTATATCATTTTCATTTTTTTTAAATAATTAATTAGTACCTTCGAATTAAACAAAAGAGTTGTGTTTTGAACCCAATATGTATTACGGAAATATCCAATACTATACTTACATTTTTATAGAAATATATATTTGAACACTATCCATTATATTTATTTAGCTTTTCAATTACATTTATCATCATTATCAAACATGAGAAATATGAACGATTCTCCATCTAAATATTAACAAATTAAAATGAGCAAATATTTGAATAGTTCATTTATTTAATTTTGTCTGTAAGATATTTATTGTAATAATATACGTCAATTTTACCAATTATTGATGTCCCCCTCGTATTTCAAGGAACATAAGTCAATACATATATTTCATAACTTGTTAACAAAATATTAGTTTTTTTTTTATTTCCATTGAAGAGGGGTGCTTCTGTAAATATAATAATGTCTTCTTTTTCTATCAAACACAAACATGATAGCAAATAAAAAGTAGAGTAATTTATAGAATAATAAAGTATCGTATTTTTTCTGCTTTAGATTTTACAACTTAAAATACCAACGTTCGTATATTGAGATTTTTTTTAACGTTTTGACCAATAATTAATATGTTAAATATAACTACATTGTGGCAGAAATCACCAAACCTTTAGTGATGATACAGGGTAGAATGTCCCGATATACATAAATATTTTAGAACACATTCACCATAAAATGTAGTAAAGTGGCACCATGACTAGTAATGTCCCAGAAATGCTCAACCTTATACTCTCTCTCTCTCTCTCTTAACAGTGACCTTGCTTCCATAAAAAAAAAACATCAAATTGTAACAGATAACTTTCAAATTTTGGAAATATCTGATTAGATCTTGACTAATTGACTTGATATTGACTTGATTGATCCCTTGACTTAATCAATATTAATTAAGGTTATGATACCAAATACTAAAAAATAATATCCTTATTTATTAAGAGAACTTTTGTTTACAGCAATAACACATAAACCTACCTACGCCTTCTCCATTGCAGTATTTAAATAACATCGAATAATTTAGAATTATAAAATTTTATATTGAATTTCTTGCTTGGTAATATGTAATATACTGTATATAATTATATATATGAATACTTTAATTATAAATTATTATGATTATTAATATTATTTACTTTATTTTTAATCAAATGTACATTTATGGTCAAAAATATTAATGCTTCTTTCATATATAATTATATGTGGATGGGTGTGTGTGTGTGTGTGTTTCTTTTAAAACTACTATATCAAGTGAGTATCATACTAAAAAGGATATCACTTACATACTAAGAATTTTTGTTAATGTTTAATGAAACTTTATAGATCTAAATTGTTACAAAACAAGGTCAATTTATTTTTGTGCGTGAATGTACTTCGATAAAATTGATAGAAATTTATAAATAAAATTATCGTGTGTCTTAATTACTTGGTGTAGATTATTTTTTCACTCTTAATTTATTCTGTAAAGTCTTAAATTTAGTGGAATGAAAATTTAATTAACACGGTACATTTAGCAGTATTTAATCTATTAATAAATTTGTGCTACACAGACAGATTCAAAAAGAAATTTATATAGAAAAATTTTGTGTGTGTATAGCAAATACTGTTATTACTTAAAAACTTTTTTTTTATATATAATGTATTTAAAAAAATCAATACTAAAAATGTTCTGAATTGAAATTAAAAAAAAAAAAGTTTTAATTTTATAAATGTAATTATGAACAGTGTTGCAAAAAGTTATAATAAATTTAATATCATGTTCGTGAATATGAAATACTGTTTCATTTTGTAATATTAAAAGATAAAATGTATTTTAAATATGTGTTAACTGTGAGAATAATTTTTTTAATTTTTGTCTCTCTTTTTTTACGCGCAAGTGCAAACAAATATACCCTTAAAAAAAACTATTTTACGTAGAGAATTCTAGCGTTCATATAACGTCTTAACAAAGTTACTAATTATTATTATCTGTTTTTAAAACTCAACATCATTGACTTAAGAGGCTTACGCATGCACCACAGTGGATAAGATACATACACTCTGTCACCACCCAACTTTGTGACAATTGAGATTGAAGGCTAATTTGATGTAATTTGTTACCAAAGTCTTGTTGCCCTATATAATGCTGGATACCCCCCTCCCCCCCCCCCCCCAAAAAAAAGGCGTTTAAAGGTGGGGTGGCTTTTGGCCAATGCATCGGCCTCCGTGAGTCCGTATTCGCGAGCTAGGCGGAAGGGGCTTCCAGGACTAATGCCCACACCTAGGTCCTCTCCTGGGCAGGAACGGACGCAACCCTAGTCTTGGAACCGAGCTCTACCACTCGATTTGAGGCTAGATTATTACTATTATTATTTAAATAATATGTTCACTTTATGTTCTTTATTTATATATATATATATTTTTGTATTGACAATAGAGAAATTTTGCAGTGGAGTTTTTCTTTCTTTTGTGACGAAAAGTATCTTACCTGAGTAATACCTATATTGTTTAATTGTATTTAGATCAACATTATATATATATATATATATATATATATATATATATATATATATATATATATATATATATATATATATAAATTAAGTCATGTATACGTATTTATTAATTATTGTTACTGCCATTTCATACTCTTTATTTATAATATGCTTATTGTTATTTTTTATTATTATTTTTTTCTTTTTACTCTTATACATGCAAAAGTAAAAAAATAGCATTATTGTATTGTTAACTAATAATTTTTGAATATATATATAATAAAAAGGAAAGGAATGGAAATTTACATTATGTGTGAAATATGAAATATTATATTCATTATTTGTGTTCATACATATTATTTACATTGAAATTTATCCAACATTTAGTCTGTTAACTTGGCTAAAAAATTTCATTTCCATACGCTATATTTGTATTATTGTAATGTACATACGTATACTAACAAGCTGTAATATTTTGTTACAAAAATTGTGGATAATGTTACTAATGTTGTATATAAAATGTTTCTGAAGCCCTAATACCACCTCAATAAAGTTACACTAAAAAAAATGTTTATTTCTTCAGTTACGAATCCTAACTTATTTGAGATAAACACTTTTGAGTTTATATAAGTCAGCTAAAATAATGCATTTTAGCACATTAATTATAATTGCTAATTTAAGTTGTTTTGAGTTGTTTTCAGTTATTTTATAGGCTATTTTAAGTTAAATTAGCTATTAATAATTTGCTAAAATGCATTATTTTAGCTGCTTATAGTAACTCAAAAGTGTTTATCGCAAATAAGTTAGGTAACTGAAGTAATGCAGTTTTTTTTTTTTTTTTTTTTTTTTTTTTGAGTGTATTTTTTTTAATATAGTTAACTCTCCAGACTCTTATCTTTGTCTGCAATACTTGAAAACAAAATGTTATTCATGCCATTATGTACCAACGTATATCTGTTTCAACTTTAACATTTTGTTAACAAGTCAAATTTAATATTCTTATGATCATGAATACTATAAATTAGAAAATAAAAATATGATTTGAATACAAAAATGACTTATATATAACCTATTTAGGGCAGAACTTTAAAAGTATGTGAATTTTTTCCTTTAAATATAAATTTTGTCACACGTGATCCAAAAACAAATTTGCTCTTCGAGTAATCCCATCGACTTCTGTGTATTTATTTTCATATCCTCAAATTATTTAAAGTATTATCATCAGGAATAAAATGGAAGATTAATAAAACAAAACAAGAACTTGTCGTCTAAAAAAAAGTGCACTTCTTTCACCCTATAGGAATAATTTATGTATTTTAACCCGCCCTTCTAGTATGCATAGAAAAAAATGTAAAGGTATTCTCAAGTAGAAATAAAAAATTCATTTCACACACGAATTGGTATTGGCCATATTGAAACATTCTACGCTACTTTTTTTTTATGACGTCATATTGCATGGTAAGCGTGTGGTATATCAGCAATGTTCTGGGTACTTTCCCTTCCTCTCTCTCTCTCTCTCTCTCTCTCTCTCTCTCTCTCTCTCTCTCTCTCTCTCTCAGTAGATTCCCAGTAAGCATGGTTTTGGCCAGCACGCGTGAACAGAATAGAAATGACTCTCAATCTCAAAACCTAAACCAGAAAAAAAAGAGCTATATATGCTTTCGTAACTTGGGAATTATAAAAAGGGCCATCTTAGATTTTTTAGGTCAGTTTCTTTTTAATATACAATAATTTCATATTTTCAATATGGTTTATTAAAGGTAATAAGTAAAAATATGTTATACGTGTTATACTTACAGAAGCTATATAATATATTTTAACAACGAACATAGAATTTTAAGTCTTAAAATATCGTTGATTGTAACGATTCTATATAGGTACGATAATGCTAATATCGACTGTCAATTTTTTGACGAAATTCCCTATCTTTTAACATTAAACAAATGACATGCGAAATTAAAAAAAAAAAAAAAAAAAAAAAAAAAAGTCGTTCGTGTCCTATATTGTACCTGTAGAATCGTTGGTTGATTGTGTTAAAGTTAAACAGATGCTAATAACAGAATTGGAATACAATAAATATCAGACTTATATTTCAGGCTTGTGCTGATACGTATGGACTACACTAAATTTAACGTAATGAGTATTTGTAATGTATATTTGAATTAACAAGAGTTTTTAATTATACTACTAGTGTGGTTGAGAAGCAGTTAAATACATAATTTTATACAAGACGTGTAAGAGTTACAAGAAGTGATTCAAAATTTCATTTTTAACAAGAATATTTTTACTGGAAAACACAGCATGGGCATACCACAATAGCGAACCTCAGTTACCGCCACTAAGTTTTCATCGTAAGAAAATGACATTTTGGTGATCCCGTATGGCTTAATAAATAATGTTTTTAATTACAAATATATCAAGATAAAATACCTTGAGGCAAATGAAAAAAAAAAACTGTTCTTAATAAAATAGCCTTTACAATTTTCTTTCCTATATCTATCTTATACGAAACTTTTTAGTTTTACTAAATTATTAAATTCTCTGATCAATTTATACTGTTATATTTTAATGTGTATTGTATTTTTATTTTCATTATGTTATAAAACTCTGACATGAGAATTACGTTTAATATATGTCAGAGGACCATGTAAGTGGGTGGATACCTTTTGTGGCCTCTCAGTAAAAACCATTTATTATTATTATTAATAATGATAAAAAGTGAAAGTAATATTGAACTGATTATTTATTAATTTATAATTAAAATAAATTGTTTTACTTATAATAAACTTCAAATTAAATTGAAAATTAATTATGAAAGAAAATGTGAAGCGTTATTCTTAAATAAATGTAATTAAATCAGAAAAGTGTTTGAAATGGTTTTTTTACAATATATTTTAATGAGGCGGAAAGATAAATATAAAAACCATGACAGTAATTTTAAATTTTCCTCTTTTTTTTATATATTTTACAAACTTAAAACGTAAAGTTGAGATTTATTTAATTATGAAATTAGATTTTTATTGTAATTTAATAAAAACAGAATTTTTCTGCTTTTTTCCCTCTCTAGTTTTTTTTTAAATCAAATAAAGTATACGTGGAGTGAGAGAGAGAGAGAGAGAGAGAGAGAGAGAGAGAAACTAACAAAACTTCAAGAGTAATTTATTATCGTTCCAATTTTAATTACTTTGCACTAAATCTGAAATGCTCAATGGATTTAATGAGATTTTTTTTTTAACTCTTTCTTCAATTTTTACATATTAAATTTATACTCACGAAAGCTTATATTTTCTTTATGTATTTCCTCAATGCCCATTGTATTTATAGTGCATGTTATTTTTTTTATATCAGTCAATTTTTCAATATATTAAATATTAAAGGTAAAAAATAGTTTTTATAAAAATTATTTAAACTCATTAGAAATATAAATGCTATTAGAAGCCATAATGAAAACCAATAAAAAATTAATGAGAAGTATTATAAAGATTCAAATTAAAAATAAAACTATCGTATAATATGAGTATTATTAATACCTTCATTAAGAATATTCAAACAAAATTTTATATTATATAATTACATATTCTAAAATAATGAATCATCCTAAATCGATTGATATGTGTTTTTGTAATTTTTTGGTTCGTTAAGTTATTTTAATTAATTTTTGAAAATCATAATATGACATCATGGTCGGTAAAGTTGCATGAGCGAGCACACAGATACCTAAGGTGAAGTCATATTACGATTTTCAACATTTGATTCAAAATACTTAATGAACTTGATAATTAAAAATTGCAAATCAATCGATTTAGGACGATGCCCTTTTTAAAAATAATGCAATAAAGTCACCTCTAAAAGGTTTTTGTCTTTCTTATTCCTAATTTTACCGCATGCAGAGATTGCTCACGCATTAATGTAGCAGTTGCGTGTACAGTACATTATGCATGTTGTACTATAAAACTATAATACAGACTGATTTTTAATATTATGATTTGAAAACCATTGATTTTACATTAAAATTAATTAAACAAAATAATAAAGTATTTGACATCCTGGATGAAAAAGATGAAATGGTATACAGAAAAAATACTTAAGAAAACAATATTAATTTTAAATTAATATTCTTTATCAATCCTACGAGAATAAATGAGAGAGAAAAAAACTGTAACAAAGTTTAACAATAGAATTTTAAAATTAAAAATAAGTAGGAAAAAAAAGGAAGAAAAAAAAAACTTGAAGTTTAAATTTGCGCGAAACAAAAAAGTATGTGAGTGGAGAGCAAAATTGTGAGTTTCTGACTAGAATTTTTAAGTGAGACTGATGCAGCGAAGAAAGTCTAATAAACCAAACGATGCCCACGCTAAAAAATATTATATATCAAAAATAATTCAGTCAGATGAGTTAAATATCCAAAAACTTAAAATGTGGTTAGAATATAAATTTTTGGAAATTACAAGTTAAAAATAATCTCTCTCTCTTTCTCTCGCTCTCTCTCTCTCTCTCTCTTTCTGTCAATCTCAGTCTTAATGCTATTAAAAATAAATGAATGAAAAATTTATATATTGTTTATTATGTCTCTAATAACAATGATATAAACAAACAATTATATCTGTTGTCTGTATAATATTATACATACATACATAATATATAAATAGTATTAGGTGCATGCCTATAATGCTACTTTTTATGTCAAAATTCATTTTATTATTAAGTAGAAAAGTGTTTCCATCGCGATGTGTCATGGAATTTTGTAGAAATCGTATTAACTATAAAAATGGATATAAAATAGTTTAATATTATAAGGGTAATAAAAAATAAATAACGAAAAGTACATAATCTATAAGTCATATTTTATAAAAATATGATACTTTGCAAATTTTAGTCTAATAATTCTTAAAGATAAAAAAGACAAAATTTTAAAGAAATATGTAGTAATAAAATAATAATAATAATAATATATGTGATGGTCAATATGTAGCACAAATTTGAATTTATTTGGCGGGAAATAAATTTTGTTTAACAGATTAGATCCATGAAGAGTAAGCGAAATTTTTAAAAGATATTACTTTTGAGAAGAAAAAGAAGAAGAAGAGAAAAGCGAGTGGGTTAAGAACTTTCAACGTCTTATAAATCATACTTTGTGAGATTAATCTCCATAAATTTCTCACTGCGTCTCTTCGCGCTCTTCTTCTCCACTCTATCTACCTCTCGAAATATTAATCGTTCATGTGAATAACAATTTTAGCCTCACACAAACACTCTTTTTATTTTAGGCCTGTTGATAGTTACATTTAAATTATAATATTTGTTATTTCTTGTTACGTTTTTTAAAGGCGTAGAACATCTTGAACAAAAAAACATACATCTAATATCCTAACATACCTATATATCAACGTTGATTTGGCCGGAGTCATTGATTTCTAATTTATTTTCCATTCACAAAATGGCAGCTGCGGGTATGTGACATCATTTTTCACTAGTTCACGCGTGCGTAAAAAGGTAAGCTGTGACGTCATAAACCCGCACTGCCATTTTGTGAATGGAAAATAAATTAGAAATCAAAGACTCCGGCCAAATCAACGTTGATATTTAGGTTTGTTGGGATATTAGACATGTTTTTGTACAAGGTGTTCTGCGCTTTTAATAAATTTTATATATAGCATTAAATAAATATAAAATTTACAGTTGGCCGTAGTTAAATTGTATTGCTTTGTTTGAAGAAAGCCATAATCCTAACATTTTTATGTATATAACCTGCACGCAACTTTCCAGTAAGAAATACTTAGATATCACGTACTAGAGATCAAAATCAACAATATTTAGTCTTTGAAAATACTTTATATGATATTAGTATTATAGATGTTACTGTGCTTGTGTAGTTACAAAAAAAAAACATTTTAAACGATAAAAGAATTATATTTTTTGAAATGATCAAAGCTACAAAATATGTGAGTTGATTTATCTATATATTATAAAACTGCAAAGTCTTTCATATACATATATATATAAAAGATAAAATTATACTGCAGTCTATCAATAAAAATTATATTATATAAAAAAAATTGAATGGAATATTATAAAAACGCAATTTTAACATGTCGGGAATTGTGTTTGAAAGTCTACTTTGAATGAGAAACACTTATTTGGATTCAATTACGTTCTAAGATTCTCTCTCTCGTCTCTCTCTCTCTCTCTCTCTCTCTCTCTCTCTCTCTCTCTCTCTCTCTCTCTCTCTCTCTCTCTCTCTCTCTCTCTCTCTCTCTCTCTCTCTCTCTCTCTCTCTCTCTCTCTCTCTCTCTCTCTCTCTCTCTCTCTCTCTCTCTACACTATCATCTCAATCGCTCTACAAAAGCTTGCAAGCATATTGAAAAAGTAAAAAGAACGAGAGATGAAAAAAAAAAAAAAAAAACGATCAGCAAAAAGCTTTAAGCGAAAATTTGCTCTTTTTATATTTTCTTAACACACAGTATTTTTTTATTATTATTATTATTATAAAAAAACTCATTAAATTCTTTCCTTTTTTATCTGATTGTTTTCTTTAATTAGTTTTAATTATAATTAGTAATTTTATCATGTAATTAAATGATTGAAATTGATATGAAATAATAAAGAAAATAAAATCTTTGTAAAGGGTGAAAAAAATTATAAAGATTGGGTTGAATGGCTCGTATAGTTGTGATTGATTGGGAGAAAATTAGTCATGCGAGTAATTTCATGGCAAAGAAATGAGAAATGCGGTCCAACTATTGCAAATATCTCTCTCTCTCTCTCTCTCTTGTGTGTGTGAACTGTGAACCTCTCGCTTCATACACACTATATTCAATTTAATATAATTCAAATGTAATTCACATAAATTTGAAATGTTAATTTAAAAAACATCTTTACCAAATCAATGAAAATTTCTTTACAAACCAATGTGCTTTTTTCTTTCTTCCTTTTATTTTAAATAGTTCCCTTTATTATTATTTTTTGTTTGCAATAATATATAATTTAGATAATAAGAAGATAAAAAATGTATAATATAAACTTGTTTATTGTTTTAAATGGCATTGGCATTGGAATATACATTTATTATTATTTCTATTTTCACGCAAGAAAATGATACTGAATTGGTGAAATTTGAAAGTAGAATACAAATCAATGATTAGTAAACGTGGATCAAAGCGTCCAAATTAAGGCTTATTTGATTGCAATGGTATTCTTGTTCTTTTTTCCCCTGATACCCACAATTATATAAGCAGCTATTTTTAACAAAAGTATACTCTTCCACTTTAATACATAGAAAGAGAGAAGAGGTAATATTTATCTTAAAATCCTATTTTGACCTTACAACATCTGAAAAGTTTTTTTTATTATATTATATATTGATTATATTAATATTTAATTTAAATTTAAAATCAATGCCTGCGAAGAAAATCAAGATAAAGTAAAACGATTTCTTTAATCCAGTAAAAGTATGTGACAAGCCATATAAGTTTTAGAAAAAATAACACGCAAAGTAAAAACCCTCTCCATGTTTCTCACTGTCTTAAAAAACTTACAGTTTATATATATATATATATATATATATATATATATATATATATATATATATATATTCTATAGTAAATATCAGAGATTAACTTTCATTTTTCTTTAACACGGAAACCTATCATGCTTTCAAAACATTGAAAACTGCACGAACATAAAATATTTCTTTTAAATTTTTTTTTATTATTTTTTTTTTTCATTTTCTTTGGGTCTTCATAAATTTGTGCAACATAAAAGATTTCCAGAAGGGTTTTAGATTTAAAATAAAATTATATTAGTATAGAAGCTTAACAGGTTACACATTGTTAGAATACATTTATAATATAAATAATTTAATGCAATTATAAAAAGGAATATAGATGAGTTTTTATAAAGCAATTATAAATAAAAGTTTTGGAGCGCAACATTTTTTTTTACGGTAAATCTAACATATCTTTAATATATTTATTCATATTTTAATTCAAAATCAAAACATAAAAATTATAATTGTATTGCTTAAAGCCTTAGACTACATAAAACCACATGTGCTTTTTAATGAATAAATACGAAATGGGATTTTCAAAACTGATGTCAATTTTTATCAGAATGTAAGTGCAGCTCCACGAGAAAGCGTGAAAATACTGTAAAGTATGCAATTTGCGTGAAAAATCATGTTTATGACGTCAGAAATATGCAAAAATTAAATTAGTATGAAAATGTTGTGCGGGTTGCATAAATTGAAATTTCTGATAACTGCTACGGAGCTACAGTTGGGTTTTTAGACAAACTAAAGTTATTTATGTAAGTCCCATCAAGTGTTTTGTGATATAAATGCTTGTTTTCTTCTGGTCTATTCTTTTAATATTTAAAGCTAATTAATTACAAAAAAATATATATGATAATTTAAATACTGTATAATATTCGTATAACAATTTTTTTTCTGCAGTTTGGTTTACAAAATAAGGAAAACGTTTTGATTAAATTATACTACTTATTTTTGAGATACTGTATTAAATTATATTATTTTGTAATGATAATAAGAAAATGACTGCTTGAAATCTACTATATCAAAAGTTTTATATAAAATTATAAAAATTAGATTAAATAAACTTTTGTTTACATTATTTTATAATATAATAATAATTCAGAATGACAAGTAATATAATATAAACAGAAATGAATAAATTATATAAAGTACTTGTGTATATACCTTCATCTTTAATATATTTATTATTGTACACATTAAATTATTTAATATTTCTTTAACCATCGATCATACCACATTCATAATCTTATTTTAACGTCACGTATATATAAAAACAATATGCTTTTTGAAAAGTTTGAGATATTAAATAATATAAAACCACATTTATTTTGCAAACAGAGATAAATTTATCTTATTGTCTTAATATTAATTATATGACAAAACTTATATATTTAAATAATTTTAATTTTGATGATAATATATTAAATTTTCATTGTTTATCATTCATAATATTAACTTTACAGTATAATCTATATGAGTGGTTTTTGAAGTTAAAAAGTTTTATATAAAACTAATTATAAATTAAAAATATAAATTAATTAAATTTAAAGAAAATCTTATTACCGTTTTAAATTATCTATTTGTGGTCTTCATAAGATCATGTAACAATATGAAACTATATTTTATAATTATAAATTTTAATATAAAAGATTTTTTAATGAAAATGAAACAAAACCAAAAAAGCTTATAGTTACTATTTTTTTTTTTTTTTTTTTAAGAATTTGCCACCTCTTCAAGTCAGAATTATCTATGATACAATTATAAGTTTTTATAGAAGATACAGAAAAAATATTGAAATTAAGGGTTGTATGCAGTTAACTTGAAACTCAAAATCTAAAAATAGTAAAAATAGAACTTTCAAACATTATGATGCTATTTGAAAGTTAATAGTAACAGCTTGCTATACCTATAATAAAATTTTCAGAACCGGTGGCCGTCAGATAATAAAGAAAATAATGAATGAAATTAACATGGGCTCTTATGGGCTAAAATTTCAAAAAAACATAATTTAAAATCTAGCATGGTGACCCCCTCAATTCTTTTTATATTTTTGAAGATACCTTATCCATCATGTATCACTGTGCAAAATTTCAGAATTTTCTTTCTTTGCAACTTTTTAGTCAAATCCCGTAGTACCTGATTTCTCATTTTAAGATTTTTTAATGTTTTTAATACGATAATTAGATTTTTAGCTATTTTTTCTCTTTACTTATTCTTAAATACTAATATTACTTATTATTACTTATTAATAAAAAATATCGAAAACTAATAATCCTAATAAAAATTAATTTATTTGATCCCCCTCCCCTCGCAACAAGAAAAGTTTTGTTATATAAAAATATTAAATTTCATTTCATTTAGAAAAAAGTTTGTCCCGATATATTTTAGAAAAAAAAAATATTAACCATTATAAAGAGAAGAAAAAGTAGTAAAAAAAAAAAGTTCAATTTCAAATTTCATAATATATAATATACTTTCTTGTATGCTGTATTATATTTTTATATGTATTTATTCCTATAATAATATTGCATTATGACCAATGTTATGGTTGTATGCGTAGATTTAAATTTAAATTCAGGGAAAATGTGTTTTGCGGTCGCATATTGATGTTTAAATTTTTTTCTTTTTCGTCTTGAAAGCCACTTTATGCACCTGCCACCTCTCTCTCTCTCTCTCTCTCTCTCTCTCTCTCTCTCTCTCTCTCTCTCTCTCTCTCTCTCTCTCTCTCTCTCTCTCTCTCTCTCTCTCTTTCTCCTCAGTTTATCGATCGCCTCTTTCGTTGCCAACCATTTCTCTCTTTCTCTTATTTCTACTTTACCACCTCGGAAGTGAATGGAGCCCACAGTACACTGAGAAATGTACGCAAACTTTAGAGATGATAGACATTTTATGACTCAAGGTTTTTGGGATACTTCTGAACATTTTAGTATCCACGAGAATTCAATGGGTCATGACAAAAGTGTCTAGTTTGAACTTCTATACTTTTTATATTTTGAACGTTATAGGTCACATTTTATTTCATCCGTTAGTCCTAGAGAGAGAAAGAGAGAGAGAGAGAGAGAGAGAGAGAGAGAGAGAGAGAGAGAGAGAGAGATGCGGACAAGCTGTAGTCCGCTTAAAGTATAAACTGCGTACCAAGCTTTTTCCCCTTCTCATTTTTACATTTTCTGTTATAATAATATAATTTTAACATACTTTGATTTTAAAAACGCATCATGATAAGTTTTTTTAGTGTATCTCAGGCTTGCAATATGCGGTTTTGCTATAAGAAAATCGAGAGAAAAAAAAAGAAGAGCTTTACTAACTTTTATTTCCTACTAACCTTCTTTTCTCTCTCTCTCTCTCTCTCTCTCTCTCTCTCTCTGAAGTTATTGCTAAATATCTTTGATTCATACCCTCACTTTTTTATAAACATTTTTTTATGGAGAGAGAGAGAGAGAGAGAGAGAGAGAGAAATGAAGAAAATAACATTATATAGAAAAGATTTTTGACTTTATTTAAAATTTAAACATAAAAGATTTTGGTTCGCTATTCATTCTTTCAAATTTTTTCTTCATAAAAAAAGTATTGCCTGAGGACTAAAAAATTGTATGTGGAGAAATAGATTTTTGTGATATTTGAAGAAATGATTCGTCGTGTCTTTAAATACATATTTTGCCAAGAAATATTCAAACATATACATATTGAGTATACTTGCCCATACCACAGAAAATAAATGTCACGATTTAGAAGTAAACAGTAGAACTAAACTTACCTAGAACAAACAAAGAAACATAAATTAGTATAAACTTTATAAATTATATATATATATATATATATATATATATATATATATATATATATATATATATATATATAATATTATCATAATAAAGTTATCAAGTTAGTATCATTAAAATCAAGTTTGTACTTTAATATAATGTAATTAATTAATGTACGATCTTGCTGCTTTACACTCACTTCGTCTTAAGAAAATTTAATATAAATGGTATTTTATATTTCCCATATACATAAGGCCTGAAGTATTACTTAATGTATAAATTTAGAATATCAAATTATAAATTAGTCTTATTCCGATTTACAGTCTTCACTTATATACACAGATATTTTAATGCACTTATTAAATTATTTAATAAGTTTTATTCCATGTTGTATTATCGTACTACAGTTTTACTAAAGTCCCGTTTAGACATACAGTATAGTCTTATCAACAGGTGCAATGTAACCGTGCACAGACTGATTAAGTCGATATACAGTCCGGTATTCGCCATGGCAGCCTAGAGAAACCATGGAAACGTATATAGGCAGTTTAGTCGATGCGATCACATTTTTCATACACCTCCCAAATGCTTTGCTTCGTCACGGAAACGTATGTTGCGATCTCATATTTCTCACATTTTTCCAGTAGTGGTTTGAACTTTAACTCATTTACAAGTTAGGAGTATAGAGTTATGATTGAGCTAATTCAACTACTCGGTCATACCAGCTCAATCTTCAATAAAAATAAATAACTTTAAGAGTTGAACAAATTTAAAAGGCTTTCACTTGCGAGCATGTTGTGGGAAAATAAAATTAATCATAAATTTAATTTTATAGCAACACAATTAGTACCAAGCATAAAGGGATTTTATTTCTTTTTCTTTTTTCTTATCAATTTATTTTAGTTTTTTTTTTTTTTCTTCAGATTTTCTAGAGCAATATAATTATTTAAAAATAATTTTAAAGCAACTTATAGAGGTGATAAAAATCACCTGTCAATACATCTAACATAGCAGTTCTATTGCATGTCTATAATATGGCGTGCAGAGTATATTCTTTTAAAATAACTTTTATAATATTAGACTTCATTTAGAAGATCTGGAAAGATCATTATATATTAATAATAAATAAAGATATGTTAGCTTTTGTAATAAAAATAGTATCTAATTGTTGCTCAAATATCTTTAAACGCATATAAATTTTTTTTCAAGCAGTTTATAGCACCTTGGATCATTATTTATAATTATTAATTAATCAATCAATTAAAGTACACGTGGTTAAAGATGAATACTTTTAATATATATAAATCCACATATGTTATTACGTCTTGTAAATTAACGTAGTCAATTAATTCAATATGAAATCGAAATTTTATTATTATATCTTTTCCTTCTAATGATAATTAGTGTTGAAAATGTGCCATTAGTTTTGGCAAGTCAAACAACATTACATAAAAGCACTTTGAATGGGAAGAAGATAAGAATAGTTTGTGCATAGAGGAAATTATATAACTGTGTCATGAAAGTTTGTGACATATTGGGAAATTACAATGTAATAATTTGGCATAGTTTAATACTGAATGATTCAGTTAATTTTATCTACTATTTCAAAATAAATAAATATGGATTGTATTTTGTAAAACTATACCCATTATTTTATTTACTGAAATCTTAATTTTAATGATTAATTAATAAGAAAATAGATTTAATGTATAACAAATAGTAACTGTATTTTATGTAAATTAATAAAATTAACACAAATCGTATAAGATTGAAAATTAAGCAAACGAGGGAGAAAATATTACTTATATTTAATTATTTAATGTACTTATTATTTTTATTACACTAAAAATATTTTTGGATGACTAAAAAAATGTTTTAATCTAATATTCTTACTATTTATGTAATTAGTACTTTTGAATATACATATTGGCCAATAAAAAAATAATCAGCGTAAAAAAGTTCCTACAAAATTTTTCTCAACTTTATAAAGAAATTTTATTTCTATATTAAAATTGTAACAAACTATATAATTATGGAATACATAATTTTGAAAACCGTTCCTGCGTAGAATAGTATACTCCACCCACTGACCACCTCTCGTCCGTCGTATATATAACATCAAATTAAGATGGTTCTTAATTAGAGTGGTTTATAAGTAACATCAGAGTAAACACTTGTATATTAAAATTTTCTTAATCAACACAAATTTTGAGGAAAATCAGCCGATGTAGCAACTTTTCCATTCATTTCCATTTATCAAAGTTAAATATATATATATACATACATATAGTAGGCAAGCAAGCAAGAAAGCAGCTATAGCTAGAGCATCGTAAAATTAAACTAGCTTACCAAGCAAAAGCTGACCATACAATCTTGCCCCACATTTCTCTTATCTCGCCTAATTCTAATTTATCGACCATATAACACTATATGTATTGCTACAGCGTATACATATCTTTAAAATGAAATTAAAATTATTAGTTTCATACTATACAATAATTAGAGTTATTGATTAAATTGAATTTGAGTGATATTATATAATTTGTGGAGTCTTAAAATTGTATTTAAAATGAATGTCTACTTCAAGTGCTTTATTCTCATATTTCTGTTTACTTGTTCAGTTTAGATATTTGTGGATTTACATAGTACAAGATTTCTAAAATAAAACTTACCATAAGACTTGTTTATAATTGACTAATGTTATTTCAAAAACTTTTTAACTATTACACTTGAATATAAATAAAAATATTAAAAATAGGGAAGCAAAATGATTGGCTGTTCATTGCCACCTAGAAAAATATTTTGCAACATTTTTCCTTTTCTTATACAAACATTAGAAATGAAATCACAGCTAATTACAATTTAATTCTAATTTTTTAGTCTCATTTTAAGCTATTTTATGTCATAACTTTAAAGGCATAGATAAGAAGTAAACGTAAGCAGTTATATCACAAAACCATTGATGAAAGTTACATAAAAAACATCAGTTTTTCTAAAAAACCAACTGTATAGTGCCGTAGCAATGATTAGAAATTTTCAATTCATGCAATCCGCACAACATTTTTATACTAATTTTTGCGACGTCATAAACAGAAATATTCATGCTAATTGCATATACTTTACAGTATTTTCAACTCACTTATGGGGCCACATTTACATTCTGGTTAAAATTGTCATCAGTTTTGGAGATCCCATTGTGTGTTTAAGCATTATAAAGAACATGTTTTTTCATGTTGTCTATGGCTATGATAATTATGTAATAATTTCAAGTTTCTATACGAAAAAAAAAGTAATAATAATGCTGACTCATTTTTAGCAACACAATTTCAGTAAAACACAATTTATGCTACGCTGTATAGAAACTATGTTACATAGCATAAATATTATATTATACAGCATAATTATTTATGTTGTTCCAATTTAGCATCATTTATGCTATAACGACATAAATGCAGCATAAATTATGTAATTTATAATTTCCCGGTAATGTAATATTTTGATATAATCATGCATTTTATGCCACTAATTGTAACTATAATTAGATAATAATAAAAAAGTATAACAATTATAAAAAGGTGTGTATTTTATAAGTTACATGTAAAGGAAAAAGTATAAGTAAAAATTATCTATAATGTGTGGTATAGTATGTATTCCTCTTTTAAATTACATGGGTTACATTTTTATTGTATGTGTTCGACAATTCTACCATTAATTGTTTAAATTAAATATTTTATTGCATTAATTCTTGAAGAGACAGATAATCATTAAGTACATTAAATTCACTACTGAACTGAAAAGTTTATACATAGTTGACGAATTATAATTAAAAAAATAAAAATAAACATGGTTCAATGAAAAATAATGATTTAATATAAGTTTTAATCCTATATACAGAAAAATAAAAAGTTTAGGATTATAAAGTACTAGTTTTTAATAGAGAAAATTTTCATTGAATATTACTTGCAAACTTTGTGTAAGATTGAAAAACTACTCGGAAGTAATAACATCAAGTAAGCAAAAAACTTACTCATATTCTATTAAAGTTTTTTTTTCTCTCTCTTTCTCTTTGTATAATTTTTTTACGACAGGTATAGAGTTTTTATTAATAAAACTTATTAACTAGATTGCTGAAAATAACTGTTACTAAATTTACATGATAGTTCTCAGACTTTAATAATTTGTTTTAAGATAATTATTTGACTGTTATATAACATAATATGTTAAACCTTTTTCTTATTATACAATTTTTTTTAAAACAATTAAAAAATCGATGCATGAGAGTTTAAAATAAAATAACAAGTCTTAAAATTAGAAATAAATAATTTTAGTTTGCATGATATAACTCTTAAAACTTATGTTGTAGTCTTACATAATTATGTATATTATAATTAATGTACTGTGTGTACCTCCCATGTATTGGGTGCAAGTCTGTCTTTGGATGAAGCAAATAAATACAAACTATTATACAGAAAGACGTTGCTATTAGGATAAACGTAAGAAATATAATCCAAAATAAAGAATCCAAAAATATCTGCCCGATTATTCTTATGATAAAACACACTCGTTTTTTTATGAAATTGGCAAAAGATTTAATCTTGATCGAGTGAAAGTGTTCAATTTTAGCAAAACTATTCTACTCTACATGTAGAAATTATAAATAGCCTTTACTTGCGACCTTACTGGCCCATACTAAATAGTAATACATATAATAATTATTATTTAACTAAAATTTTAATTAAAAAATGTATTTCTCATTCCACGCTAAAATATTATAACTCGGTGCTTCTGCACTCCATCCTCTTTTTTTTTTTTTTTTTTTTTTTTTCTTTTTTTTTTCAAAAAAAAAAGTAACAAAAAATTGCAATTTATCATAAAAATATTCATTGCGTTGAATATACAAAAAAAAAAAAAAAAAAAAAAAAGTTCGTTTATAAATGTGGTACTTAAAATAAAAAATATGTAGATTAAAATTCTTTTTGTTTAATTAATGTTATTAACAAATTATGACATTAAACTAGAGTTTTTTTTTTTATATATACATTTGAAAAAAAGCACGTTATATAAAATATCGTGTCCTTTAATTATGTCCTTTTTTCTTTTAGTAATTCGAATGCAAAAATTTTCCATGCAATTAATTAAAGCGAGAGTGAGAAAGAGAAAAAAAAATAATACTTTTAAATCTTTTCTAAAATTATATAGACAAAGTCAGTGAAATAAAATGTGTTGAACATACTATACGCATTCAACATTTGTGTATTTAATAATTGACGTCACAGAGAGGGTTTGATATGAAACTATAATTAAAGTACCTTTTTTTAAGTTCTAGCAAAGAGAATTATCTTTACTATAGCTTATTTTAAGTAGTTAAAAAAAATGGTGTATGAAGCTAAAATTAACAATTTAAGGCATTAACTTTTTTTTATTATATTAATGCATATTAACACAGTATATTATTTTATTATAAAAATGGAATAGTTCAAATTTTATATTACACGGTAAAAATTACTACCTATGGCAGGTACATGAATCCTGTATTTTGCAATAGGTATTTGGAACAGGTAGTTATGGCATAAACTACGATACCACTTAATCTAAGTGAGTCACACCTTTATTGTAGCATATTGCACCTGAATTATGTATTATTATAATATAATAATACCTGTTCTAGGTTATATGTCTACCTATTGCATTTACAGGATTTAAATACCTGTCTGAAGTATTTTTTTTTTTCCGTGTATGTATTTATTTACTTAAATTAACAGAAGATAAATCGTATTATTATAATTTTATGGTTGTAATTTCTATTTGAGAGAACATATTTTTAATAAATTATTATTATTATGCATGTAAATTTTCTATAACGGTTTCTATTTCTTACCTATATAGGTAAAAATTTATAATATATTTTTTAGTAATAATATTCAAACTATTACTAAAAAAAACTTTTTAATTTAGCATGTAATTTAGAATTGAAAGTTTTCAATATTGTCTATATGAACACGTGGACTATGTGTACATACACAATAGCGATGAAAAGAAAGAAAGAAAAAAAAAGTGAGGTTTTTTAGATTGACTCTTGACTTTTTTGCTCTAGGCTTTGAGCAAACACGGAAAATAATAATTACTCACGGAACCAATATGCTTTGTTGACCAAGGACTCGTCGAATCTTACATTTCTCGCACGAAAATGGTGTCCTCCATTTGCATACAATGCTAAATTCATGTCTACCACTGGTATCACCTATACTAGTTTGGACACACACATGAAATATATATATATAATATTAATTGTAACAGCAAAAGTGATAGCTATATTCACATAGGGAGGGGCATGGAATATGCTGTACATTAAAAATATTGAATTACAAGAAAGGTACAGTATTCACATGACTTTATTAATTTTGTCATTGCCCGTTTAGGGTGTATGCATTCATGTTAAAGTTAATGCCATGTTGGATCACTGAATAACATGGGCCGCATAGGGCATAGAAAAATTACCAATTTTGGCAATTTAAAAGTACTAATCAATATTTTTGAGAGCATTGATGCTGTTAATATATGGAATTGGTACTCACATATGTGAGAAAAATAATAATAACAAAACAAATTAGCTGATTTTGTAAAGAAAATAGCCAAAAACAAAGTTTGTCCTATGCTGAGCAATGTTATTCAATACTCCAGTATGGCATCCAAGCGCAATAAATATGACGTCATCCGCATACACCCTTTAACACCAAGATATAAAGAAAATAGTGCAACAAAATGCATTGTAAAATTAGCATCTATAGCATATTTCAAAGATATGTAGATATGTAGAGACGCATAAGCATTGTTATTAAATGTAACAAAATAACAATATAAATCACTAAAAAGGTTTGTCAAATTCAAAATAAAAGTTATTCTATTACTACGTATAAAATATATGTATTTACGTAAATTTATGAGATGGAATTCAAATTTAAAATTTTTATAAAAATGTAGAATTTTGTAAGAATTTCTTGCGACTTTCATTTTAATTTTTTATATTCTTGAAAAATTCTTTTCTCACTCTCTTTTATTTCTTTTACACAGTTTAATATAAAGCAAGTTGAGTCACGTAAAATTGCAATTTCAGAAGAAAAAAAGCTAAGAAGTTATACTTGAAGATAAATCACACTCGTTGTTTCAAAGCAAAAAAAAAAAAAAAAAAAAAAAAAAAAAATTAAAACAATTGTGAAAAATATAATTAAAAATGTGAGATGATATTTGAGGATCGTGATTGTAATTTTAAAAAAATTGCACCTTTTTCTTTCTTTTTGCTAAGATGACATTGACAAAGAGAAGTTTACAGTTTATCGGTCTCCAGAGTTTACTTCTTTGGTACCGAGTTCGTTTCCCAGTTGTAGTCAGCTATATGTTTCTTAAGACAGTAACGTGGGTAAAATATAATTTGTATGGCGTAATATATTTAGTTTCTCTTTTACGTGGTTTTAGTACTTTGAATACTATAATGGAATTAAAAAAATTGTATATAGTAAAAGTAAAAAATACAAAACATTTCAAAGTACCATAGTATTTTTTTTCTTTTACAATTAAAGTTGAACAAAGATAAAATAAATTAATATTTTTTTCCTTTTTATTTTTTAAATTGACATTAAAAAAAATATTTTGAAGCAGGTTTTGCGTGAGTAATTTCAATTACAGATTAAATAACTTTAATCCTTGTATTTTAAGCAAATCGATCTGCAATTTGATATTAAAGACATTTTGCTAACATCATGCTTAAGTGTTTCACTATTTATTTTAGATTCATATTGGAGGTTTAATTACAAACTTTATTTTAAGTGCTGTACAAACGATTTTCATTACATATTTTGCCATTTAAATTAAGCGCAATTTAAGTACAAGTTTTTTAATATAATATAATTTTAGCTTGATTTCTACAGTAAAATTAAACTGAAAAACTAAGCGTAATTATTTTTACTTTTTTTTTTTTCCAAGTTTCTTTTTGCAAAATATTTGCCATAGTTAAGATTTTAAGAATAAGAATTCTTTATTAACCAATGCAGTTCTTACTTGTTAGTAACAAAATGTAACAAAAAGCGTTGGTCTCATCAACTATTTCCAATAAATTATCTTAAAAGATATATTATTATATATATAAAAATACATACATTGTCAATAAAACATTAAAAAACAAAAGGAATTATTTTAATGCACTTTATGTATAAAATCGAATATATTAATGATTGCTATGACTTATAACATTTAACACAGCTTCTAAAAATAAAAAAACATTTCAAAGAAGAAAAAAAAAGTAAGAATGAATTATAGGTAAATATGTAAATAATATTTAATTATTATGAAAGAGATTTTATGGAAATATTAATATATTTCTGAATTAGTAACTACCAAAACAGTAAAAGTTTACTGATAAATGTAAATTTAGAAAATACTATCATAATTTTGCTTGTCTTTATAATGCCTCTCTTTCTCCTTTTCCCCCTTTTTTTTCTACATTTATAACATGTGCTAAATTTATGACAAAAGTAAAAACTAAGTTTAATATTTTAATAAAGCTTCAATTTACTCCATGTTTAAGAATGTGAAAATCTCTTATATTTTCTTGTAATGAAGAGAAAAGTAAATAACATATATTTTAAGAATTTTAATAAGGACAAAATTTTCTCAACTTCATATAATTAGAATTTTTTTTTTTGTACAGAAAAATGTAAATTATAAAAAAAAAGAAGAAAATAAGAAGAAAAAAAAGAAGTTATTTTTACTTCTTTCTTTGGTGGTATAAATTTAAATAAATTTTAATATATCAAGTATTTTTTTTTCATAACTTTAATGATAACTTAATAATTATTATTAAAAATATTAAATGTTTTGAGAACTTTTTATTTATAAAATAAACATACGAGAATGTCTTCTGTTTTAGTTTTGCAATTTTCTTTTCCTCAATAGTATGAAAAAATAAAGTTCCTCTAACTTTTCACATTTGTTGTTTAAACTTTGGTATCAATGAAGCAAGCTTGTTAATGCAATGAAGATTATTTAATTTAAAGGTTCATGCTAAGTGTTACATTAATTTTCTTTTAAATGAAAAATAAAGCAATGAATGTAAAAAAAAAAAAAAAAGTGCATAGGATATCACCAACACATCATACGTGATGGTGAGGCAATTATTTTAGTGGTGTGTTTAGTGATGCAATTAAATGTGCTATTATGGTACACTTAATTCAGATTGAATTTTTAATATTCAAATAAGTGTACAAAATTTCTATTGTTATTCTTATAAGAAAAATCCGCACATGCTTTTAAATTTTGCTATTGTACTTTTGTAATCTTACAGTAAGAATACACTAAAATTTAGATTCAAGTCATTTTCATTTTCAAATCTCTCTGTCTCTGTCTCTCTCTCTGTCTCTCTCTCTCTCTCTCTCTCTCTCTCTCTCTCTCTCTCTCTCTCTCTCTCTCTCTCTCTCTCTCTCTCTCTCTCTCTCTCTCTCTCTCTCTCTCTCTCTCTCTCTCTCTCTCTCTCTCTCTCTCTAGATACAGACTTTACGGAACACGCAGAAATCGTGATGTTTAAGGGTTGACTGGAATGAAAAATAAATAAATAAAATTTGTACGAGGTGTTCAATCTCCTAATTGCCACGCTCTTTAATGATCTCTCTTTCTTTCTCTCTCTCTCTCTCTCTCTCTCTCTATACCAAATGTCAAAGGAAAATGTGTTGTTGTGCCTGTGGTTTTAAAAACAAAATCAGGTACAAAAGTTAACCATTAATCTCATCTAATTCATGTGAATTTGGAACATCAAGAAAATGGTTTTCATTTTATTAATTGAAAGGAAAGTAATTGTATATTTATTTTTAATGAAAGTTTTGTATTCCAATATATTTTATGTTTTAGTGAAATGATATCACTACATTAGATAATAAAGTTATATATTATATATACATATATATATATACATTTTGAAAACGTAACTATAATTAATTAATTTAATTTCTAACGTTCATTCCTTCCTTTTTGTAATTACGTGTAACATTAATTATGTGTAATTATATGGAAAAAGGAGTTATATAACTTTTGTCTTTGTGTGGGAGGAGGACTGTTTTCGATTGATTTTCATATATAATATATGAAGGTGTTTACCCGTTGAATAGAACGAACTATACACTTTACAAATATGACTCAAAATAAACAATCTACGTTTGGCGATTGTACACATTTTAACAAGACAACTATATGGGTGAACTTGGAGTGTAGATTGGTCGTTTGGAACAGAACTTGTTAAGTGTAGTACGCTCATTTTGACGGGTAAGCATCTATATTACTAATTTCAGTATAATTTCTTACTAAAATATACAACAAGGGCAAATATAATATTCCATATATATTGATATTCAAAATATTTATGCATAATATAATTGTCACACTATAAACTGTCTAGGTAAATAGCAACATTCAATAATACTGAAGTGCTTGCAAATTAATATTAACTGACTTTGTTTGTATTATTAGTAATAATAAGATAGTTGTATTCTATTTGGTGTAGAATGAAATAAATAAATAATTTTGCATTTATCAAAAGTATATTTTAGTATTAAGTCAACGTGTAATTAATTTTAAATTAACGTTTTTTTTTTCTTCATATTTTACAAGATATTGATTTTAATTTATATAATATTTTAATTATAATATTTTCTCGTGTATATTTTAAAATTTCATTTTTAGTATATAAGTTTTACTATTATTTCTCAATTTCTTATATTTTTATAGCTGTTAATATAAACAGGTACAGAATTTTTACTAAAAAAATGATTTCTATTAGCTTATGGCCATTGAATGCAAACAAATAGAGATTTCAGTTGTTGCAAAACTACATTTAAATACATGTTATTTCCATGTACCAATAGAATAGTAATAAAATAAGCAATTTAGATTGAATTCTTACAATTTTTTTTTTTTAAATATTAATCGAAATTTTTAGCGTCGATATCATTTATTATTTTATTTCTGTTTACGTATTCAGTACTTGATTTTATGAATTTAAAAAAACATAAAATAAAAAAATAATATTCTCTATTAAATTATGTTGAACTATACTTAATATAAAAACTTTTCTAAATGAAAATAATAATAATTAGATTGGAAGAAATGGGAATACAACCTTTAGAGTAAATATTACTTTTTACTTTATAAACATTGAAATTTTTATATAAAACTAATAATTCTGGGGTAGATAAATCAACATGAGTCCAATTATAATTTTTATGTTTTGTTTTGCCAGCAAGCGGTGGAGGGGTGACCATGCTTACAGAGAGAGAGAGAGAGAGAGAGAGAGCAACCCTAGTAACACACATCCCTGCTCCAACCCCTACAAATAAACAAACAGCAAAATGGAAACTGTATGACATGAGTTTTTCATTAACAAAAACCTTCTGTGAAATATGAAGCTTCACCACTAGAATACAAATTATCATTTTTTTTTTTTTTTTTTCAAAAAAAAAAAAAAGTTTTACACTGGAAAGGAGATTATTTTTCTGCTTGAAGGAATATTCCGACGTAATGTTTATCCACTAAAAGTACACAACCACAATACACGTAATTTTATCTGGAGGCTGTGGACATTTTAACGATGTAAGTGTACTTAACAATGAAGCTTGTTTGACTCAAAATAACAGATTTTTCACAATAAAAAATACAGAATATTTTTTACTCAATTTATTTCTAACTATACTGTTTGAAATAATGAGAAAAAATTATGTACCAGTTTCGCATAAGACTAATTAATTAATAATTATTTTGGTTTAAATATGACGTAAATAACAGTAGTTTTGGAATAATAAGGAACGAGTTAAAATTATGAAACTTTTCTTTATTTGAAAAATTCTTTGCACAAGTATTAATCGTATGAAAAGAATTATGGTAAATAATAAATAAATAGTAAAGACATAATATAGTAAGAAAAGAAATAAACTCAAAGATCAGTAATTTTTTCAATGATTAAATTTTTACTGTAGCTCTACTGAACCTCAAAACTTAACTTTTTGCTTTCTGAATTTCTATCTTAGGATTATATTATTATTATTATTATTATATTTTTTTTTTTCATTCAAATAACTTGCTGGTCTTAAAATCAATCATTTTGAGATTCAATAAGCTACTATATATTAAAAATTGTAAAATTAAGATGAAAGCCTAATTTGAAATACAGCTGCAATCCTCCATAGGAAAACATGCTAAAATTAATACAGAAAGTAAAGTAATCACTAATCAGTAATCAGCTACTATTTATTATATAGTATTAAAGGGTTTTAGATTTGTTTATTTTTAAACCAAACCCACTTTTGCAAATTTTCTAATATATTCGTTACTGATATATAAGCAATATATTACCGTAGAATTTCTATAAGAAATGACTATACATACTAATACATAGTATGATATATTTTTAAATTGATTTTTAATCTTATAAATAAGTTGTACTATGTTTCAGTACAAAAATTGAATATTAATGATCTTTAGAAACTTTGGCAATATAATATAATGAAATATTTTACTCATTTTCTTCGTGAAAGAACGTGAATAGAATTTCACATGAGCAATTTTCCAAGAATTGATAAAGAATTTTTAAATTAACTTATCAAGAAATGTTTGTTTCTATATCTTTATAAAGTTAGTCATATAAGTATCGTTTCATATATCTCAATTACCATGTTGATGAAATTAACCCGTTAATTAATATATATATATTCCATATTTCCTTGTACAGTACTGTGCAATAGAAGTGACTGAGAGAGGAATGTACATTTTCCTCTGTAAATGTAATGTACAGCTCTGGTCAAAAGTTCTCGAACGGGGCAGCGGCGGCCGCTGCGTTTTCTCATAAAGATAACGTTCGGGAACTTTTGGCCAAAGCTGTATATTTTCTTTCATAAAAAATTCAATTCTATTGGCATAAGGAAATAACATGTATTTAAATGGAGTTTTGCGTGGACTGAAATCTCCATCTGATAGCATTGTATGTCCATATAAGCCCAATACAATTCAATTTATTATAAAAGTGACTGTACATTTTTATGTTATTTGTATTACAAAGAAAAAGCTGGTCTAAATAGAAAAATTGATGCTTTTTTTTTCAATCATACTTTTGTGAAATAATAATAATAATAAAACGACTATTTTTTAACACGAGTTGAAAAGCTATCGGTTTTAAATAACAAAATATGACGTCACATCCCTCTTTCTAATTCATAGATTTTATTTAGTTGCCTTTTTTTTTTTTTTTTTTTCCAAAAATATTAAAACGTACTTACCGCACGTTTTATAATATAATATATAAAAACACAAACGGTTAAAATCAACCTCTAAAATATTTAACAATTTTTATACATTTTTAGTTTCCAAAACACAGTTAAAAGTAAATTAAAAAAAAAAAATTAAAAAATATGAATCAATAAAATCATTAAAAATATATAGTATAAAACGTATGTTACAAATAATGTGTGTATAATTAGTAAATACTTAAGTAGTTTAAGTGTTACGAAAGTTATAGTAATTACATTTGATTTGTTAGGGATGACGTCACTTCGACACTATAATCGAATCTAAAAGCATTAAATTTAGTTCCGTGTATATATATATATATATATATATATATATATATATATATATATATATATATATATATATATATATAATATAATATTGTATTATATAATATTGTATATTATTAGTTTGCGAGAGAGTTTATATTTAGCTTGAAGGAAGAAAATTTTGCGGATTTAATGTTTGTGTTTCACCTAGCTATAACAACAACAAACTAATTTATAGTTTTGGAAACTGTCAAATAGTATTTGGACTTGTGTTGGAAATTAATTTACATAAAATAGTTTTAGTCAATATATATAACAAAAAGATAAACTATTTATAGTATTTATTTACATTAAATTTATTATATAATTAAATAAATATTTTTCGTTATTAGTAAATAGTTCATTTATTTATATTGAAGGTGTAGCTTCAGGATATTGATAAATACTTAGAAATGTTTGTTTAAATGTTTAAACATATTTTTTTTTAAATTTAATTATAATTGAAGTGTTGTAAGTTACTTTATTTTATTACAGTAATTTATTGTTCAGCTGAACGTAATAAAATAATGTCGTATTTTTTTTAATTATCAATTTATTGAAAAGTAGATTTTCATATTCCACCATGTTTATATAGAGCAGTATCTATGTTAAAAGGGATTCCTTTTGACTTGGACTCGAACCCCAGATCTTTGGTTTCCCGGGCCACTGTGCTTACCATTACACCATCGGGCACACAACATTTACTTGAAAAGAAGTATCCAATATAATTTACTGCTATTTAGCATTACTGTTATACTCTATATTTAGTTTTTTTTTTATTATGAAGAAATAATAAATTTTATTGACCCAGGCGGTTCATAGTAACAATAGTAGTTACAATAAGCATTGGTCTAGTTATTATTTAAACTAAATAAATTTATTATTGTATTAATATCAATAGTATTTATATCTAACGACCAACACACCAAATACCCTCTTTGTTAGAAATGCAGATATTCATACATACAATACAAGATTCAGTAATCAAATACATAATACCACCCACAGCTTAAACAGTCCTAAATCTGTTTGAACAGCAATTTATAATAATTTATATAAATTTTTGCAATCTTAAAATTATAAAATGAAAAAAAAAAGTATGGAAAATAGTGGTGAATTTGATGTGCAATAGTGCCTTATACAATTTTTTTTATTCATAAAAAATAAAAACATACATAAGTCCCACTAAGACAATGAAGTCTTATCGATGGGTGCTTAATCAACATAATATAAAAATGTTAGTAAGCAAAAAAAATTAAAATAATAATTCAACAAAATCAGTACATTTCAAATTTTTTTTTAACTACAAGAATATAAAGATATTGTTACTACAATTACAGCAAATAACACAAATTATATTATTTTACACAAATAACCATTTTTTTACTTTTGCTTTTAATTCTTCTTTTTAATTTAAAGGAGTTCTTCAACATTGAGCAGGACAATTTCCTAAATATTCCCAAGCGCGCGTAAACCGGGCGAGCTGTGACGTCAGTGACCGCCAGTGTCATTTTGTGAATTGAAATAAATTAGAAATCAAAGACTCCGGTCAAATCAACGTTGATGTTCAGGTTTCATAGGATAGTACGCAACTTTTTTGTTCAAGGTGCTCTACGCCTTAAAGGTACGCACAAAATGACTGATAGTGATATGTGAGGAAATATTTCTATATTTGTTTTTATTGTTGTTTGATTGTGTTGTGTGTTTATGAGACAAGATGTATGTAACTGTAATATGTAATCTTCTGACCAATAATTTTATTTATTTAATTAATATTTCATCATTTAAAAAAAAATGAGTATATGGTATACATTAGTACATTGAATTCGTCAATTTTAGAGTTGGATTTAAAAAATAGTCTTATTATTAAATAATAATAATATTAAAACTACCGCACTTGTGAGTAAAGATGGAAAATTTTAAATAAAGTTTAGTATTCTTTACACGGTATTGTGTTATAAACTAACAAAAAGGTTAGTATTTTTTTTCCTGTAATATCCACGACTAACACAAAATAATACAGTGTGAAGTTTTATATTCTTTATAGAACGTTCAATAACGTTTCTCTTTCTACATTACTTTATACACCAATACAAAAAGTGAGCTATAAACCAACGCTTATTCAGTATATAGGTCATTGAAGTCCTTTGCTTTTTATCTTAATTACAAAAAAATACAAAGAAACGTAATTATGAGTTAATAAGAGATTGAACTGAATTTACGAATTGAAAAAAATATCACCGTAACTTCAATTTACTAACTATACTTTAGTTTAAACAAGTTAAAGCCCGTGTCATCTTACTTTTTTTATCATTTAGAATACTAGATTGATAATTACCATACCTTATTATCCATGAATTAGACACCAACACGTTGATTTGGATTTTTTTTCATTTTTTCATTTTGACGCTTATTTCACGCATCTGACATCACAATGTACCACCGCCAATCACAGTCACCAGTCTGGTCACGTGATAAATTTAAGCCCCTCCCTCAAGTTCTTTACCGTTATCATAGCCCCATCGGTATATTGTGACGTCAGATGCGTGAGTGAAGTAACCGTTAAAATGAAAATAAATACAAAATCAACGTGTTGGTGTCTTATTCATGGATAATAAGGTATATAGTAATTATCAATCTAGTATTCTAAATGATAAAAAAGTAAGTTGACAAGGGCTTTTAATCTCCACTGAGCTCAATGTATTTGGAAATTCAAAAACAAAAACCGTTCAAGTAATACAGTATTATATACTATGTAGTCTATATACCATATTGCTTGAGTTTGATTATAAATTTCATATATATGTATGTGTGGACATAAAAATAGTTTGTTTATTCAGGTGCTAGTTTTACACCTTATCGATCTTTTTCACATCACGCTGAATCGTAAAAACTTAGAGACTAACTCAACTTTCAACTTCCATGCAAAATCCTCAAAACATTCGAATTAAATTCACTCGAATGGAACACACTTTTGCTGACGTTAACGTAAAAAATATTTTTTACGAACTTTTCTCCTTTTTTTTTTTTTTTTTTATTCATGATACAGTTCAATTCTTTTATTACCTTTTTTCTCGATCAAAATACATTATAATATATTGAAACACGTACTATTTTAACTGCTCAAAATTCAATGTTTATTGAGATTCAGAATTGGATTTTTTTTTTTCCTATCGATATAACTATATTTCTTGTCAAGATTGTATGGAAAGTAATAATACAGCATATCGTCGCATTCAATCTATTCTTAAAATTTAGAATTCAAAAAATATATTCCGAATGTAATTGTACAGTATATACACAGAAAAACCATAATCAATTCAAATAATTTGTTTAACAGCTTCAACATTTTTTTTTTCAAGTAACAAATTTACAAATAAGAAATTGTATTGACCCACGCAGTTTATAATAACTTTTCATATTTTCTTACTATAATAGATGAATAATAGTATTTAAATTCTTCCTTGTTAGTAAAGGTGAATTCAAGTTGAAACATTTAAGGAATAGACCAGAAGAAAACTTAAGCATTTATATCACAAAACACTTGATGGGACTTACATAAATAACTTTAGTTTGTCTCGAAACCCAACTGTAGCTCCGTAGCAGTGATCAGAATATTTCAATTTATGCAACCCGCACGACATTCTTTTTTTTTTTTTTTTTTTTTTTTTTTACTTATTTTTGCGTGTTTCTGACGTCAGAAACATAAATAGTCACGCAAATTGCATACTTTACAGTATTTTCACGCTCCCTCGTGGGGCTTCGTTAACATTCTGGTAAAAATTATCATCAGTTTGGAAGATCACATTTCATGTTTATTCATTAAAAGCACATGTTGTTTTATGTGGTCTATGGCTTTAAGAACGTTGATACTTAGCTTGCAATTTTTAACTATAGGTACAAAGCTTATCTAATAGGTTAATGAATGAATTTTGTTTTCTAGTCTTGAGGAGGTTGTTTTTAAATAATAACGTTTTGCCGCAACTTATAAAAAGTTTCAGGGCTATATTTATGTTTAATATCAAGTTTTTCATAATCGTAGTAAATCTAATGTCAAATTGATAATAAAAGACATTAAAAAAAAGAAAAACGTTGAAATTTCCTTTTAAAGCAATTAAATTAGTGATAACAAAATGTTTTAACACTAATTGTATTAAAAAATAATTTTAAATAATCAATATTAACACTCAATGTTAGCTGTCAATCATACATTTTTAATGCATCAAAAAGTTTTTTTTTAAATATGTAAATTTTAAAATTGAATAACAACATCTGCTATTGAAAGATTAAAATATTACTAATCAATATTTATTGCAGAGCAAGAAAAAAGGTTTTTTTTTTCTCTTTAATCTTCAAAAAAAAATTTTAAAGACATTCATAATTTTTCTTTTCTTCTTCTTTTAAAAAGTTATTAAGTATTTTGTGGGTGCTAAAATCAAAGCGTGTTAATCGAAATATAGAGAAAGAGGCAGAGAGAAAGAGAGAGAGAGAGAGAGAGAGAGAGAGAGGAAAGGGAAATGAAAGCTTTTGATAAATATAAAACCCGATAAGAAATTGAATTTTTCTTTTTAAAAAGATAATTACATCGATACATCTTACAACAATTTTCTTTTTTCTACACTCCTTTCAAATAAGAAAAATCCTTATCTTTTATAAAATATATATTTAAAGATTAAAAAAAAAAAATGAAACTAAAGCCCTTTTTCTCGATTAAGATTTAGAAAATTGGAAAATTTACTCCGGTTATGTGATCAAAGAGAACTGATAATTTCAGGAACAAAACATGGTAATCATTAATTAACTTGCAACCTTTCATCAAAGGAAGCCAATTTTATGTGAGGTTGGCCATAATTTTGAAATAAAAAAAAATCCTTTGAGATTTTCTCCAATAAACACAGAAGTTAGTTTAAAACGCCCAGCTTTCAATAAACATACGTCAAATGCAATATGTTTAGAATTTTGGTATATGATTTTGATTTTAGAATCTATTATACCGTTCTTGTCTTAAACTGAAAATCATCTTTAATCATGTTTTTATATATTATAAGATATAAGATAAAATATAAGATTTTATAACGTTCCATGTCGTTACAGCGAGTAGAACAAGTCATATAAGTTTTTTTTTTTTTTTTTTTTAACTCTACGTTACAATTTTCGTACATTTTTCGTCCAGCCAAGATCCTCATTTGGATCTTGTCGGCTGGTTCAAATATCAATAAAATAAAATTAGTTTTTTTTTATTATTTTAATAAATTTAACTAAAAATTAGATTTACAGCGTCCATTTACACTTTTTTTTCTTGCATCTTTTTGTAATTTTTAAATAAATAAAATTAGTACTATTTTTACCTGAATTACTTAATTTTCCTTTTAATAATATACATTAACTTATAGTGATTCATGCATTCATTTTTTTATTTCTGTTTTTACTTTTTTGACATCATCCATCTCTCTCAAATTGTTTGGAATTTCATTCCATAATTTTGAACAATAATACATTAATTTATAAGAAATATGATTATATTAAAAAAGCAATAATTGTCTTTTGAACCTTATTTTATTTAATTCAAGACTCATCATTAACAGTATAGTTTTTTTTTAAGTGCTGTAATATTTTAATGATAATTTTTAGAAAAATAAAAAAATAATAAAAAACAAGAAAAGAAATTGGAGTGGTAAAATATTATATATTACTGCCTGACATTGAGTTTTTTTAATATAAAATAATATTAAATTTTATATTACATTAAGATAATGTGAAGCCAAACATCTCTCTCTCTCTCTCTCTCTCTCTCTCTCTCTCTCTCTCTCTCTCTCTCTCTCTCTCTCTCTCTCTCTCTCTCTCTCTTTCTCTCGTTTCAATTTATATAATTGAAAAACGTAAAAACGACATCAAAAATAAAGCCTTGATTTAATTATGTACAAGTAAAAATATTATTTTATATACAATGTGTTTATTACAGTATATTTTAGTTTATATATATATATATATATATATATATATATATATATATATATATATATATATATATATATATATATATATATATATATATATATATTCACTTTCACTTTATGATTAAATTTAATTTTTTTTCTAGAGCAATATTATTAAATCAGTTAGAAAATAATAATATATTTGTATTTTCAAAGGTTGATTCACATTGAGAATTCTATATGAAGCAATCAATATTAATATCAGTATAAAAATATTGTTGGTATTTTGCTTCATCAATAAAACTTTAATTTAAAGGACAAGAATATTTCTACAAATATTTTTTAATGAAACATTCTTTAATATAATATGTATACATATTTTTATTTTTTGTTGATTTTATAATGATTTGAATTTACCAACAAATCTTATTACAGCACTGTTGTTAATTCGTAAACTTAAAAAAAATAATAATAATAAAAAAATCATTGTATAGTGATTAGTAAATTCAATAGAGAAATTTAATTTCATTCGAAAAATTGTTTTCAATGGTAAATGTTAAAGTAATAATACTAATTCAACATTTTTCTTAATAACCACTGTTATTATTTAAAAATATTGTACATGATTTAAAAGATTTAAAGTATTAAAGTAATTTTTACCTTTAAAAGTGTGATTTACAATAAAATATATTCATTGACACGGCTGAGCTGCTTTTTGCTTTGATAAAACAAGAGATTTAGGTTCATGTCACCACATGCAAATAAATTGGATCAAAATGTAGCAGGCACTGGATTTGAAAGATTTACAAAAAGGGATGTTAAAAAAAGTTGTTGTTGGTTCTGATAAACTAATCAAAAAGATTGATCTGAATAGTATACCTAAACCTGTGCTAAATGGTGTTGAAGTGGAGTATTTCTCTTGTGTTAAAAATCTTGGATTAATGATTGATGGTACGCTTTCTTGGAAACAACAAGCTGCTTTTACTAGTCAAAAAGTATATGCTGCGTTAAATAGTTTATACAAGTTTAGGAGAGATACTCCTATTGATACGCGGGTTAAATTAATTCAAACTCTTGTTCTGCCAATTATTGATTATTGTGATATTGTGTATTGTGATGCTACTTCTCAAGTTGAATATAGCTTAGAAAAACTTGTAAATGCATGTATAAGATATATTTATGATTTACGCAAATTTGATCATGTGTCTGAATTTTACACCAAATTATCATGGCCTAGAATCACTGAGCGTCGAGAATATCATATTTTATGTCAAATGTATAAAATAATTCATTGTGATCAGCCTCAGTATTTAAAAAATATGTTTACACTCATGAGTTCAGTTCACTCTCGCAATACTAGATCTCATAAATATTATTTACAAATACCTAATATTAAAACAGATTGTTTCTCCTTATTAGGAGCTAAGCTATGGAATAAATTACCTGATGATGTATGTTGTATGTCTACAATCTCAATGTTTAAAAAATCTATTTCTAAAAGATTATGCTAGTAACTAGCTCATATATTAGTGTACTTATCTTTTCTTATTAAAACATAATGTTATAAGTGGACACAAAATAATATGTTAATTATAATTGGTTATTTTTATTATTCCATACAGTGTCGTCACTTATTTCCGGTTCAGTTGATAGGACTCATTGTCCTGACTGCGCCTTTTGTTCAATTTTTAATAATTTATTATGTATATTTCATCTGCTGCTAATTTGTTGTTTGAACAATAAAGACTATTATTTATTTATTTATTTATTTATTTATTATGTTATTTGATGTTTATTGTATGCTATTAAATCCCAAATCCTCATATAGAATATATTATTTTCTTCATATATATATTTATATACCTTTGTTACTCAAATGTATAGGTGTTTTGTAATAACATATTTCAATACACTTTATATATGTATTATGTATATTTGTTATAGATAAATTATAAAAGATCCTTTAATTTATTATATTATTAAAAATAAACTGGCAAACACAAATTTAATTCTGGAAAGTATTATATATAGAAAAATTTAGATTTAAGTATTAAGATGCTAAAAAAAATTTATAGCAGAACGGGAAAAAAAAAAAAAAAAAAAAAGGCGCTAACGAACAATGACATTGCTGCGTGAAAAGAAAAACTTTAAATCTGTTTTCCTTGTTTTCCTTAATCAAATCAAGCTATTTTCTTTTGATTTTTTTATGTTTCCTTTCTTATCATTTTTAAATCTTTATGGAAAGGAACGATTAAATATTTCACGTTAACGTTACTTTTAAATTTTACACTTATGTGTATGTGTCAGGCAATAATTTCACTGCAAAAATTATTATTATAATGTAATGGAAAAAAAAAACGCATTAAATAATGAAACAAAAAACAACAACTTGTATTTTAAAACTTAACACAAAAGCAATTTCAATATAAAAACTCTTCAATGACGATCATAAATATCCTTGGAAAAGTATAGAAAGTTGATGCTACTTAAACATCTTTTAAAAGTGTTGCATTAAAACTACTTAATAAGCAAAGTATACAAGAGGCAGCTTGACTTTATTATTCACATCAAATCTGGTTCATTACTTACAATTTATGTGAAAAAATATGTCTTTTGAACGTTAGCACGTAAGATGACTTTTTTTTTTAATAGCTTAAGGGTATATAGTATTTTGTTACACAGATAAAAATCGAAGAGATGAAGATTTTATTTAACTCTTTATGGAAGTTAGTAAGTATTCTAACCTACTCTATAAGTAACCCATGTGATACACGATCATCATATTAAATGTTATAATAATTTTTAACTTTCAATTTTATAAATCATTAAGTATTTGTTTTCCTATTTTAATCAGATAACTTAATAATACAATGACTATTGCATTCAATGCGTGTAAGGTGCAAGTGTCTGTGGCTATAGAGAGAGAGAGAGAGAGAGAGAGAGAGAGAGAGAGAGAGAGAGAGAGAGAGAGAGAGAGAGAGAGAGAGAGAGAAACGTTAAAATGCATAAAATAGATACGCGCAAAAAATTAATACTAAAAACGTAATAGGTAGAAATATAACCTAGAACACAGGTATTAATATACTACAATAATACCTAATGCAGGTGCACTGTGCAACAATAAAGGTGTGACTAACTTAGATTAAGTGGTATTGTAGTTTTATAACTACCTGTTCCAAATCAAATGTACCTATTGCAGAATACAGGATGTACCTGCAATAAGTAGTAATTATTTTCCCTGTAATAATGAGGTTAATAATTTATTATTTATTAGGAAAAATAAGGAATACTATTAAACCTATGTGGATAATTTGTGATAACGTCATAAAAGAAGTAAAATATTAAACCAGTACAGCAATTTTTAAAATTTTCTGATAATTTCAAGTATTTTTAATTAATATTTAAAAAAGCTTCAAGTGCTACTAATTAATTTAACTAAACAAAACAACAAATCGATTTTTGCTACTTTCTTTTCAATTGTATAATATCATCAAATAACAGCATTACCTAAAATATTCTCGTAGCAATACTAACAAGTAACAAGTTTTATATATAAATCTTTAAAGTTTGGTTTTAACTATATCTGTGGACTAAATAAAGAAAATAATATATTGTTATAAAGAAATAATCGCTTTTTTTCTTCCTAGAGCTTCTCTTTGGTATATCTAAAGCACATCTCTACACAGAGAAGGTTACCATAATAATATATATCACACCGTTATCTATGTTCTAGTAATTCAGATAAAAATACCACAAAACCTTAATGCTTATATTGACTTTGAAAGTTTAAAAACTTTTACTTAATTTATTGGTTTTCTCTGTGTATTGAATATTCATTTAAAATGGAATCTCTTTTTGGTAAAGTTTTTCTATTTTTCATTAAGTTTAATTTTATATTATTGCTTTTTTGTTGTTCGATTTCTCTTTGTTTTTTTTATATTCTATAAATAGATATAAAGAACTGATGGTCACTTTTAATTGCCAACACGTGTGCTTACTTGAAATAGATTTCTTTATAGAGATTTTTATGTTTTGTACAAATATGATTTTTTGAAATATATTGAAATAATTGTTAAAAACTATCAAGTAATATTTCACAAATACGTAACACATTTCACCACTTATTGACACATTAATTTGTTTATTAAAAGAACAGTTCATTATAAGTTCATTATATTAATATTGTTAATATTTAAGTACATTTTTAGAAAATAATCAAACAAGAATTATATAATATGTATAAATTATGTAATATGTATGATAATTACTACTGTATAAATCAGTACTGTATATAATGTACTATGTTAAAAATAAAATACTCTGACCATGAACCTTGAACCATGTAAATGGGTTTGTACTTTTTTAGCCTCTTAATAAGAATTATTTATTATTATTATTCATTAGGAGAGCTAATTAAAGTGCGTACGTTATCATTAAATTAAATTAAAATTTTTATTAAGATTAAGACATACAATTTTGTATTATTATTATTAAAGACGTAGAACACTTTGATCAAAAAACTTGTCTTAATATCCTAACTGACCTAACATACCTAAATATTAACGTTGATTTGGCTGGAGTCATTGATTTCTAATTTATTGTCCATTCTAGAAATGGCAAATGCGGGTTCATGACGTCACAACTCACTGGTCCATGCTCGTGCGCAAGCTGTGACTTCATAAAACTGCATTTATCATTTGGTGAATGGAAAATAAATTAGAAATCAATGACTCTTGCAAAATCATGTATAACAACGACCTAGGATTACAATTACACGATGTGTTTGTTAATTTTTTTGCTGATGATACTCTAGTTTCAGCATCGGCAAAATCCTATAATGAAGCGCGAGAAAAATTAAACTTTGCTCTAAATAAATTAAACTTATGGTTGAAAGTAAATAAAGTTAAGCTGAATGTAACTAAATCAAAATGTATACTAATAACTCAATCAAGTGTAACAAAAAATAAAATATTAAATAGTGATACTTTCGATTTCATTAAAATTGATGGGGAAAATTTAGAATTTGTTGAAGAAATAAAATATCTTGGAGTTGTTATCGACTCGCATCTTAAATTTGATAAACATATACAGTTTATTGTTAAAAAAGTAGGCAGTAAAATTAACTACTTAGCACGAGTAGGGCAATATTTATCACCGTGGACTAAACTTTTAATATACAAAACAATAATATCTCATCATTTTGATTATTGCTCTACCATTCTCTGGGATGCAACTGAAGAAAATATAAAAAAATTACAGTTACTACAAAACAAAGCAATGAGGGTTATTTTAAGATGCCATAAACTGACTCCAATACATGAAATGTTAGAAGCGTGTTGTTTACTTTCAATAAAACAAAAAATTGCCTTACAAGTTTTGCTATTAGTCCATAAAATTGTTAACAATAAATGTCCTCAATATCTATGTAACGATATTAAATTTAACAATCAAATCCATAGTTATAATACCAGAATTTCAAATAATATTCATATAGGAAAACAAAAAAGCAAATTTTATCAAAAGTCAATAATGATAAGTGGATTTAAATTATATAACACTCTGCCTCGAAAATTAAAATGTATTGATAATGATAAAGAATTTAAGCGGGAAGGTGTATTGTTTGTCAAAAAAATGTTTAAAAAGAAAAAATACCACATGTAAAAGTTTTCTCTTTTTTAAGTGTACTGTAAAAAAAATTATAATTATGTATTTTTATATTTGTATGGAGGAGTTACCATGTATGTATTAGAATTTTATTCTAAATAAATAAATTCTTATTCTTATTCTTATTCTTATCAACGTTGATATTTAGGTATATTAGGATATTAGACAAGTTTTTTGTTCAAGGTGTTCTAAGCCTTTAACATATAGTTTTATACTATATAATTATAATATACCACTAAAATAGTGTTAATATCAGTGTGTATCTTACATTGTTATATCTTACACTGTGTTTATTGTAAACATCTTTATTGCGGCATGATGTGTAAGTTTGAGAAGCAATTGTAGTGCGTAACTTAATTATTAATAATAATTCATTGCAGTGTTGAAAAACGTAAAACTGGGGATTAGAAAGCGATTTTTATTTTATTTTGTCTGAAACTTCAAATTTTGCAATATTTTCAAGTAAGGACACAGTGCAGTATGTTAATTTTAAATATTAACATTGATGTATATACCTATAAAAAAATAATCCTTCTAAAAATTATGAAGAAAGACACATTATTTTATATTTGGTTCACTTTTAGTTAGGAATGAATTTTTTTTTATTAGTTTTAACTTGCGCGTTAAAATTTAACTTGCTAAAATATTATTTTTCATATTTAAATATATGTATTTGGGTAATGCAGATCACCCAAGAACGTATTCAATAATTTCTTGTTTTTCTGTATTAAAAAAGATGATTTTAAATTTTTATAACTATGTACAAACATACAAAATAAATAAGCATATAGATAAATAAGATAATAAGATAAATACGAAAACTTTTTAGTTTGATAAATAAGAACAGATGATGCAGGTATTGAACATTTTATATTTATTTATTTTTAAACTAGAAGGAAGAGAGAGAGAGAGAGAGAGAGAGAGAGAGAGAGAGAGAGAGAGAGAGAGAGAGAGAGAGAGAGAGAGAGAGAGAGAAGGGTTTATCTCGTATTCTAAAACAGCAACAAAATTCTGTCCAACCGTTCAATAAATGTTCAATAAGAAATAGTGACATTGAATATTCATGAACCGTGACACAAATATTTTAAATCCAAAAAGTTATAAATAAAAAAATGTAAAATATAAATAAATTTTTATATATATACAAACTTCACAACCATAAGATAAGCATCCATTAGAAAAAAAAAGTATAATAATGTAAATTTTTATATTAAAAAAATCATGACAAAAATGGGGTTTTATATTATATGGAAAACAGGATTTAATATTGTGTGTTTGCATATTATTATAATATTTATATTTCTAAATATTATAAACCTTTGGTATTTAATAATATGATTTCATGCTTATAAATAATATTCATATTATTAAAAAGTTTTGTTTGTGTAATAAACATGGGGATAAATTATTTTAAATACTTGACATTTTTATTGTTTACTAAATATTTTAATAAAATTATTTTATGACTTTTACCACAGTTGGAAATGCATTTCATGAATCCTTAATTTATTAATTTTTCATATAAACGTGTGTTTCGGATTCAAAGTTTTCAGTGCTATAAATCCTATAATAATGTGATTAAATCTGTTGACGAATTAAAAAAAAATTTAAAATTGCATTGAAGTACTTTTGTATATAATGTTTTATATTAATTATTTTAAATTACAAAAGTTTTTGTCAATTTGAGACCATGCCAACTTCTAATAGTTTTACAAGGGCCATTGAGTAAAAGTAATTTAAATAACGCGCTAAAGTAAATAGGTTACATTGAAGCTAATCTGAACTATAATTAATTTTTAAAGATAATATAGATTTTTAGGATCTATAAAACGGGGCACATAACACATTATTTAGTAAATACTTATTATAGCTTCCAAATTGGCTTGGCTATAATTTTTATAGATACATCAAAAAGGGCATTTTATGACTTTGAAAGATATGTAGATATTATAGATATATCAATAGGTTTTAGTTTAATTATTCAACTTTGTATATTTATCATTTCTGTATTTATAAAATCCAAAATGTTGATACCAACATTTGAAACGTGTTGCATTACGCTACGAGATTATACTATAATAAAAATTAATGACATCAATATAGATAAAAATATACATATATACTGAAGTGTAAACTATTAAAAAAAAAAAGTTTTTCAATGTATATTTATGTTGTGTGAGAATATAAGTATTATACTACTGGTATGTTTGTGTGTCACAATGTTAAAAAGATCGATAACAATGCTGCTTGCCCTACCCTGCCTGCCTCTCTCTCTCTCTCTCTCTCTTTCTCTCTCTGTCTCTCTCTCTCTCTCTCTCTCTCTCTCTCTCTCTCTCTCTTTCTCTCTCTCTCTCTCTCTCTGCCTCTGCTAAAACTTGCCAGCTCTCACTAAACTCAAATATTTTGTGTACAACATAGGACAAATAATGTGCGACAAACACTTAAGTGTTGAATATAATACTGAAAGAATGGCTTTTCAAACTTTTCAAATACTTAATCATCCAAGATATTTTGTCAAAATTTTGAATCTCTATAAAAGTACTGTATAGTGTATAATAGTTAACTTTTCATATGAATTAAATTAAAGGATTAATAATCTATAAAAACAAAACACCGTTTTTTTTATATTTTATTTATATATATATTATTTTTGTAATTGATGATTTATATTAGATAATTATTTATTGTTATGTAACCAATTCAGGTTTTTTTAACCATAATAAAAGTATAGAGTAAAAATTTGATCACTAATTTAATGCAACAATAAAAAAGAAATACAAGATATCAATTATTGGAGAAGAATAAGCGAATATATATACAATATATATATATATATATATATATATATATATATATATATATATATATATATATATATATATATATATATATATATATATATATATATGGAAGATATTAAAAAATAGTGCAAATTGCATAACAAAAATAGTTAATACTTGTACGTTTGATTTTATGATGTCATATGCAAAAGATCTCATTATGCACTAAAATGTAACAAATTACAATCGATATTATTATAAATGCATAGTAATAATACTAATAATAATGTTTTTGTTTTTTTTGACGCATAATAACGTTTGGTTACGTTAATTAAAAGTTTCCCCATATACATACAGTATACTTGCCAATACTCAAGATCAAACGTCACTTGAAGAGATGCAAACTTTGAACTTACCTAGAACACAAAGAGAAATATAATTAATAAAAATGGAATGTCAAAGGAAGTATTATAAAGTAATAACACCAGGTTATGTACACCATCAGAATAATTAATTTTAACAGCATATTTATACAGTATATTATGTTTTCTCTACTTAAACCCACCCGTCTTTTATTTTGCAATAACGACTTTAAATAAAGTACTACTTGAACAAGTTTCAAAATTTTATTATCAAAATATTCGCACTTAATTTTCAATGTTATTTTTATGAGAGGAAAAAAAACTTGTAACTTAAATGGTGAAAAAAATTAAATTTGTTCAAGTGTACTTTATCAAATTTAGGTTGTAGGATGTAAATTTTTAAATGTATTGTTGTAAATGTTGAATGATAATGGCTGTTTTAATGTAAAGTATAGGGAAAGAATAAATTAAGAAATTTATGCTGCATTAAATAATTATAATATTGTAAAGCACAAATGTTGCTCTTTAGGAATAATAAAAGTAATGAACATCTTAACTATGTACTGTAGTATAATCGCTATACACAATATAGCATAAATTATTATATAATGCATTGGGATAGCATAATTATTACGTATTTATTTTTCTCCACGTAAGCTACTAAAATTACATATTATATTAAAAATGATTGGAATAACTATATTTTTTACATAATATATTTTTTTAAAGTGTTCTAAGATAGTAATATTAATAATAACATCGCGCATATAGTCGAAAAGTAATAATTATACAAACAACATCAATGTAGATTAAAATTTGAATATTCTAATTATATGTGCGCGTGCTTGTATGTACATGCAGTTAAAACAAACAAGAGTATGTTGTGCAGTAAACATAGAGGATATGCTATGTTTTATTTATTTACGTGCAGATTATGCCTTTCACTCGATAAACATCACTGAACTGGATGCCAACATGCTACTGCACTAGTTTTGTCTTTTTACTAAACTATATTTTATTTATTAATTAAATATTTTATTCATGACATAAAATAAATTATATGTAACTAAATAATAAATTATGTTAATTTTTTTCCAGAACTGTTTAAAATGTTTTACTATTATTATTATTTTAACTAATGTTAATTTGTATGGCTATACTTTTCGAGGGGAGAAAAAAATAATTTAAAAAGTTATGTAATATAGTTTACTAAATATCATTTTACATGTTTTAAATAAACATTTCATTAAAAAAGAAGTGTTTCTATAGAATAGTTCATCGAAGTAACTTTGTGAAAAAAAAAACACTTTTCTTTCCTTTTTTTTTTTTTTTTTTTTTTCCTTTTTGTTACTATGTTTAAAAAATTCACGTGCATACGTAAAAGAAAAAAAAGCAAACATAAAAGATAGTCATTCCTCACTACCAAAAGTTTTAAAATTTGACAATATTACCATGAAGAATAATAATAGTTACTACACTTAATAGCTACTGTAGATACTTTCATATATATATATACTGTATTTAATTAGCAAGTATATATAAATGGTTTGTGTAAATGATAGTGATTCATGAATGTTTAGCGTGACTTTAGCGTGTGAATCACGTAGAAATTTATCTCTCTTGATGAAAGCTCGTGTCACTAAACAACACCTCTCACTGTTAAATTACATGTTGGCTCCGTGATATCTACCCTGTCTTTCTTTTTCATTGTCTTTCAAATTGATAGAATGGGATTTTTTTTATCATGACATAAGAAATACAATTAATATCCATTTGTATCAGTTAACTCAATGTTAATTTCAGTCTTATTATACAGTATATATATATTAAACCACACGATTACTCTATTTCTCTTTAACCTATTTATTGTTAATGTTAATTAATGTAAAAAAAAATATAACTTTTGAGCACTTTTTTTTTTTTTTTTTTTTAATTTAATTTCCGCTAGAAAAAAATGTAGTGTTTACCTTTGAAACGTCCAACTATTAATTTTAACTTCTATCAAGCATAACTAGAGTTATAATTTCATTTAAAAATAATGTATTATAAATATTATGTTAAAAAATACATTTCAAATTTATAAATGTGATAAAGGGTTATAAAAATAAGCTATTGCTATTTGTTAAAAAAACAACTTATTATTATTTCTTGTTCAGTTATTATTTGCTGACAGTTTTAAAATACTGCAATCTGATATTGCATGATATCATACTTGAAAATAATTTTATTGAACTTGTTGTACCAGCCAACATGTTTATTTTATTTTCTTATTACATTTTTTTTCTTTTTATTTATGTGTTATAGAAATAATATAAATTCATTTCAAACATTTAAAATACGTGACCTTAAAAAACATTTACAAAATGTTGAAATTCTAGAAATATTTTCATATCTTTTACTCTCAAATTTTTTTTCATAAATGAGCTCCATTTCTATTCATACATAGTAATTTATATTATTATAAAGTACATGTCCTTCTCTTTACTCATAAAATAATGTCTTTTTATGTACAGGGTGTTCAAATATTCATTTAAATTTTTTTTTTTCATTTGAAAAGTTGGATAGTAAACAAAATTTTATTTGATAGCTGTAACTATAACATTGAGGAGCAAAATTACACAACAAATTCTTTATTTTATGATACAAAAATTAGATGATTAAAAAGATTTTATTAATTTCATTTATTATTAAATATTTTGTTTCATTTATAGAACTTACAAAGAAACATTGCTAAGAAATTACTTACTTATAGTTCTTAACATAAAGGACATTCTGTTAAAAATTACGCCTCATTTTCTGTTATTATTATTATTATCTAAAGTGGGTAACTAAAGTTATTATAATTCCGTAAGTATATACTAGAAAAAATATCTGATTTATATATTTTAGTAAAAGTTTTTGCATGTATTGTAACTAAACTAAACATACTTTCGCACTCGATTATTAAAAGATGTGTAAAGGGGAAAAAAATATTGCATTAATTTTATTCATAAAAAACACTTAATGAGTAATACTAAAAGTTTGAATGATTTAAAAAATACTACGTAAAATAAAATTTAAATACAAGTAGCGTTAAAATGGGGAATTCAAAAACAATGTGAGATTTTATCGTTTTTTTTTTTTTTTTTTTTTTTTTCAGATTTTTAATTTTTCAGGCGGAAGATTTAGAGAAAAGTGAGAAGTCATGTACGTTTTAATGATTTTTTGAAGTGCCTCATGACGTCATAGGTAGCATTGCTACACTTTTAAATAAGCTTCATGCATGACTGAGAAATGTTTTTATGAGTTTTCAAGAACCACCATATTGCTGTTTTTTGCTCTTTAATGTCAGTTTTATTTTAACAGTCAATTTTAGTTACTATGGGTTTTAGAAATTTTAGATAAATATATTTCATCAATTGGAAGTAATTTAGTTTATAAATGTTTTTGTAAAATATGTTTGGAGAGAGAGAATGGTCTATATATTTTCATGGTTATTAAGGGACTGCGGAATTGATTCGACATGGAATTTGTAAGATTTGGCATAATAATTCTTCTATGTTATGAATGAAAATTATTTTCATCACCCGTTGGTTACTTTTACTTGTTTATTTCTCTCTCTCTCTCTCTCTCTCTCTCTCTCTCTCTCTCTCTCTCTCTCTCTCTCTCTCTTTTATACAATGTACATTCCCATTTTAAACCAAATAAAGAACTATTATTATTATTTTAATTATTATTATATTTAAATATAAATTATATTTATGAAAATCAATCTTTAACGTATTAATAATTAAGGCAAAACTTATTTTAACTAAAAGAATAACATTTGGTTAAATTAAAAGTAACATAACATTATATAATTAATTATTAGAACCAACCTGTACTATAAAAACATTTTTGCATATTTTTTTGAAAGTAATGTAGGGTAAAAAAAAAAAATCATAGATGTTACCGATATTTTACACGTCTAATCTGTTTCACGTAATAAAATATATGTGTAAAGCCATCTAAACAATGTCATGTATAATCAATTCCACTGAATAAAATAATTAGTAATATTGGTTGAACCAGTTCTGTGTTCTATCAATTACATAATGCAATATAATGATATGTTGCGATATTATAATATAACAAATAACCTCACCACCACTGACGTTATCTCTTCTAACACATCCCCACCACCTTTATTTTGTCTAACCATTTCCATGTCAAATCACTTCCTGTGACCCGATATAAAAATTACAAAATATTTTTATTATTACTCACGATAGCGTGTTTAATTGTTTTAAATTAGCATTCAATGTTCAATCTATCCTTGCTTAAAAATCACAAAATATTTTAAAAATATTTTACACATACACCTAATAGAGACTAAAGTACTAACTGTGTTGATTCAATTCTGATATTTAGCACAATTACTTTGGACCACTAATGAAAGAAACTTTGACTGCTGAATTGCTGTAATACACCATAGTAGCGCGTATAGCGCAGTACTTTTTCCCTCTAGAAGTCAAATTACTATATTTTACTTTTATTATTATTATTGTTTTTTTTTATATATTTATTTCAAGTACTACTATACAGCTATAATCTAACCCCTATACTGACCTAAAAGGACGATGAGCCTACATGGTGCCCCTTAGAAAATGATTCACCACCACCCGCACAACAGTTATACCCGACTAGTTGCATACGTATTAGGATACTTGATTACTTAACTTATATTATAATAAGGTTATAACCTAACTTTTTTTTTTATACAAATTCACTTATACATGTATACTTTATAATATGTATGAAAAAAAAAACTAACACCATATATTTTATAATAAAAGGCACTACTACGAAATGTTATACTTTTATTTCTTTGCTTTAATCTTTTAAAAAGTTTTAACCACTCATATGCTAACATTTTTATCGTGCACAAAGGACTTTTTTTTTTTTTAGAAAATATAATCAGTAACGGCACTAAAATGTCAATTATGAAAAACCTTTTTTCATCTTTCTAAAATGTAAATTTTTCACAGTATAAATTCTTTGCATTTTATCAGCAAGGAAATGAAAAAAAAAAAGCGTTAATGTAAATTTCTTGTTTCAGATTTTAATCTGAAATAGAAATATGAAGATAAAAATTTTGTGTGATTTTTTTTCCTTTGCTTTTAAATTCACGCTATTTATTACAGGGTTTTAAAATTTAATTTTGTGGTATAAGAGAGAGAGAGAGAGAGAGAGAGAGAGAGAGAGAGAGAGATCAAACCAATTGTGGTTTTTGACAAAATTTAAAATATTTGGCCACGTTCAACATAAAAATATTAAATTTATTGAAAATACGATGTAAAATACAATATTATACATTATATCTATCTATACACATCACTCAAATAAATACGCAAAATTAAATTTTTTTATACATTTTATTGCGTATAATATTTTTAAATAAATGTTTATTTAATGTATAATAAAATCTATATTATTGGTAGAGGTATAAACTATAAGCTTCATAAAAAAAATGTTCTCTGACCTACTTGTAAATTAAATTTTAATTTCAATTATACTTTAAATAATTTAAAAAATTCTTAAATAAGTTTTTAAAACGTTATGTCTGGATATACATATATACCAAGATAATAAAAATAAAGTTTCCTTTTCCTTTTTTTTTTTTTTTTTTTTTTTTTTTTTTTTTTTTTTTTTGACATGTTACCGCTAAATTACTATATAATTACTTTGATTGAAGTAGTCAAACATAGCCACATTAAAAGTACCAGGAAAAAATATATAACATTTGACCTAATTACCAGCTATAGTCTAATAAAAAAAAATAAAACTCTAACATATTAAATGTATAATTTTTGTGTTATAAAAATTACAAAAGGAAGATTGGTTGTAAGATTAAATTGTAAGAAAAATGAAGGTAAGAGTTTTTTTTTAATTTTCGTGTTCTGTACACATAACTAATTACTTTACTGTAAGTTTATTCGTGCAGGTTTTGCATGGTTTTTCTTGCTTGTAACATAATTATAAACTTTTCTTAATTTATACTTGGACTGGTCCTAATGTTTGTGTTTATATATATATATATATATATATATATATATATATATATATATATATATATATATAATATATATATATATATATATATATATATATATATATATATATATATATATATATATATATATAATATATATATAATACTTGCAGTGCTTATAAAAATATACATTATCACTACCTATATACTCAGGATTTATTTACTTACACTTTTGTTTATTTATTTTTCATCACAACTTAATATTTTAATGATATAAAAAAGCTTTACGCGTTTTTACATTCCACGTGGGGTGATGATAAAAAAAAACTTTCTTGAAGGTGTAGCTTGCCAGAGCATATTAATAAATAAACATAAAAATTATGTAATTTTATTATTTTGAGAAGTATATCATCTAATACCTTTCTTTATTGTTTTAAAGAAAATTAATAAGTTATTATAAATATAAAAACCTTTAAATCATTTTTAATAATGTCAAAATAATATTTTGATAATCGATGATAATAATACCTACCTAATTTTTACCTATAAATTACTGTAGATATAAAAAGTAAAAATAACGTTGATAAAGCTTATACATTAAGTATGACAAATTAGAAAAGACAACAATTACGTAGCCACATGAAATGTCATTTTAAAAGAAAGAAAAAAAAAAGATTTTGCACACGTATGTCATTCATTACGTGTAGTTTGACAATATTTGATGTCAGTTTTGGTAATGGGCTGTCACTAGGACGTCAATAAAAAGCTGATATATGCCGCGAGATATCATCAATAATCGTAAGTGCTCTTCGCGTATTGACTGACTGAGAGACTGTTCATTTTTTTATTTTTATTATTATTCTTTTTTTACTGTAAATTTTTGGTCATTTATGTAATAGCAGTATTTTTGTCTGCTTTGAAATATTGGAAGTGTAATTTTTACATTTCATGTATTACTCATGATGATTTATGTTGAATTTTTAGGTACTTGAAAAATATCCATCTTACGTCATTCTATTGGTTACTTTGAAAAATACATTATTGTAAATGTTATGTAATGTACACACAATTGAGATAATACATTTTATCATTTAATTCCAGAGCGTTTTTATTACTCATAAGAATAACATTGAAAATTTAGCACGAATGGTAAAATATATTATCGCAGTCCTGTGTACACTTCATTATCATATATAAACATTGCAATTTTTAGAGCTAAGAAAATTTGAAAGGTTAATATTTAAAGTTATACTAAAAATTATAAAAAACAATGATAAATATTGATTATTTTCTGTACCCAATTTCTACGTGTTTTCATCACCCAAAAAGTATTGTATGAAGTTTTTTTTTTTTTTTTTTTTTTTAGAGAGAGAGACAAAAATAGCAAAATATTTTTTACATACAGTTATATAACATATTTCAAAAAAATTAGAATCTTAAAAGTATATATTTTTAATAACAGTAAGAAACATAATGAATAAAATATTAAAACTCCTACAGTATTATAAAAATACAATTCAGCCATTAAAACGTTACAAATCTTAAGCAAAAAAAAAAAAAAAAAAAAAAAAAAAAAAAAAGTGTAAAAACACAAAACTAGATATAAATTGTAGTTGTTGTTTTCTATTTTGTTCACTGTATTGTTTACATTTTTGTTAACCTATTGTTTTTAATTGTTTGACTACACAACAATAAACAAGCCACGAGAACCAAAATTAAAGCAAATATCAAAATATTTACTTTCAGCTAAAGTAAACATTACAATGTTTAATTTTTTGTTATTTTTATTACCCCGTCTAATAAAATAAATTGGATTTTTATTTTATTTTTTATCATACACTGTGAAAACTTTTTTTAAATATTAAAAAAATCACGGTTAAAGAAACAAATTCATTATTCATGTGTAAGTGTATAAATAAATATCTAAATGTTGTGTTATTATAATTGCAATTTCAATGAGACAATATCATTTATTAAAAAAAAAAGTATTTTAATGTTACACATTACAAAAAAGCTGACAAAATATTTAACTTGCAATGCAGTATTGCAAAGAAAAATTACATGAGTTACTGTGCTAAATTACTTAATAATTAGTGGAAAGCCATGAATTATTTTTAACATCATAAATAAAATACTTAAAATTAAAATATTGTACACTGTCTTTTATTTCAGTAAACTTTATTTTTTATTAAACGCAATAAGGAATTTTAATTTTGTTATTCTTTTGCATGATGTAAAATAATAATAAAAATAAAAAATATATATATTTTACAGCGTGGTAAAAATAAGTAATTTAACTTTTGTAGTTCTCGGTACCAATCAACAGTTAATTTTTTTTTTCAGTGTGTTGAAGCTATCAGCTATATTTTAATGATATACAACTAAAAAAAAAAAAAAATCATGTTATTTTAGAGCTCTTTTTTTATTGTATTGTTATTATTATTTATAAATTATTTTTATATTGTTCAGTAATATGGAGCTCATTATTTACATACATTCAAGGTTTAATTATTATTCTGAATGTTATAGTACGAAAAAAAAAAACAAAAAAAAAACTACATTCCCTTGAGATTGGATTTTACTATTATTTTCCTTGTTTTGAATGAAAGTAAAAGCAAAGAAAGCGTTTAATAAAAATAGTATTAGAATATCAATAAAAATTATATTTCTATAAATAAAAATTGAAAGACAAAAATTGAAAGAAGCGCTAAGCAATAAAAAGTTACAAACAATTTTAGTTCAACGAAAAATCCTGATAACAATTAGAAATCTGGATTTCATTAAAATGTTAATAAATATTGAAATGTAACAAAAATAGACATTTTTACCATAATATAAATCAATAAAATTATATTTAATATTTATAAATAAAAATAGTATACAAAAATACTAAAAGCAATTTCATGAGTACAATTTTTTAATTAACTTATTAATTATTATCAATTTACATTAAATTTCTGCTTATGTTCAGTTTTGTAATGCGAAAACTCATACTTTGAAATGCAAACTTAGTAACCCAAAAATATTTAATATCCTCTAAAAAGACTTTTTTTTTTTTTTTTTTTTTTTTTAGGTACAAATTTTTAATATCCTGTAGAATCCAATTCAAATTTCGCGCTAGAATTGACTTTTTTTTTACAAGGGTTAAATGATTTTTTTTTTTTTAAATGTTTCAAAAAAAGCAGTGGTGGCTAAAATAATATCAAATCATATGAGAGAAAGAATGAGAGACAAAGTTGAGAATAAAAACAGAGGGACAGTAGAGACCAAAGTAGCACAGAGATAGATAATCATGATAAGATGATCAGAAAAACAAAAAAAGGAACTTGGACAACAGAAACTGATAAAAACTTGATACGCAACAATAAATGCGCAATGTTAAAAGCGAAAAAGTTGTGAAAAAGATGAGGAAAAAGAAATAAAGTTGTAGGAAGATGAAACATAAACAGAGAGATTTAAGAGTGGAAATAGAAAAACATTACACGGACAAGAAAAGAGAGACTGAGATATGAAAGATGAGAGAGAGAGAGAGAGAGAGAGAGAGAGAGAGAGAGAGAGAGAGAGAGAGAGAGAGAGAGAGAGAGAGAGAGATGAGAGAGAGCATGCAAAAGATTTACAAACAGCCTAAGGCTACACATGGTAAAGAGAAAAAGAAACACATTTCAACCAGCTTATATGAAGCTACCACGGTCACTGTACACAAAATAGCCTTTAACATAAGAGACAGAAAGCTAACTCAAGTGCTTGGGTCTTCAAAAAAAAAAGTTTATATAAATTTTTTACTAGTTGTAGAGGAAAATTAAAAATTTAAATTGAAAAAAAAAAAGTAGTTTTTTTTCCACAAAAAAGTTAACTAAAAAGTTTTTATAATATAAAATTTTAATGAAGCATTTTTTTGTCTTTTAGAAATGAGCTTTGACATGTATGTGTAACATAATTTTTTTGTATAAGTTTATAAAATTTACTTGTTTGCATATATAGTTTCTTAATTCTAACTATTAACATAATTACATACATGCATGAAAAGGAAATATAATAATATATAATAATATATAGGCAGGTGGTAAAGGCATTTTGTCCATAGACTCTAGTTTTATATAAACAGAATTGCAATATTGCATTAAATAATCAACGTCATGTTCAGGTGATACATTAAAAGAAAAAGTGAAACTTAGGAAAAAGATTCAACTGTTTATTAAAACAAAATGAATTCTCTCTCTCTCTCTCTCTCTCTCGTCTATTTTTGAGGAGTAGATTGAAAAGTATTTATAAAAGGATGGGAAAGTGTCAAATGTCAAATGCCAAACATTATTAAATATTTATTGTAACTGACTGTACTGTAAAACAGTTGGGTTAAATTGAGAGGTTGTTATGCCTGATTTCGCCTAATAAAAGCCGTTAATTATTATTATTATTATAAAGTGACAGATATGATAAATAAATTATAACTGGTAAAGTACGCGATTTTTAATGCAATATTTTAGGACTCAAGATACAAGTCATATTATCATTATTAAGACATGTGATAAATACATAATATACATAAACATAATATACATCTTGTACATTTTAAATTAGAGCAACATAAATAATTGTTTGTGTTTGCATTATTATGCAATTAATTTGTATAAGAAATCAGAAATTTTATTAACCCACGCAGTTCATAGTAATAATACTGTATATAATAGTTACAACACGCGATGGTGTAGTCATTGTTTTCAAAATAAACTCCATCAACAATAGGTTAAATAAATATATATTATAAATACAATTAAAAATAATTTTTGTTTGTGTATAGCGACAAACATTTACAATAATATGAATTTCATCATCTGTATGATTATCATAATTAAACCATACTTATAAGTATACTATCATAATTATTATGCTTTATTTTCATTTATTATTTATAAAATTGTAATGATAACAGTTGATTTTTATTGAGAGGACCTTTTGCTTGATTTTGCCTAACCAAAGACTCCAACAAACTTATAATGTATGTTCATATTAAACGTATCAGTTTTTTATGTCTACACATGTTATATATATATAGTATCTTTTATTGATATAACTTTAAATTTAAAGGAAATAAATGCAATGAAGAACAAAAAATGTTAGTAGCTTTAATATAATAAATGAATAATACAAACAAAGCAAAAAAGTTATAGAGTAATTCAATATAAGTGCATATTGGAACAATATAGAACTTCATAGTTCAATATTTACTTGTTCTAACTTTGTTCTCAGTCTTGTTTATATTTATTTATCTTCGTTATTGCTATCAACAAAAAGTATTGATTTAATGTTATAAAAATGTTTTGTATAACTATAGAATTTATAAAGCATGTTTACTTCAAAATCTATCAGATGAAAATATTATTTTTATTTATATGATATTTATCCACTTTGAAGAAATCACTCACAAATGTATTTTTAGTATTGTTTGCTTGTGTTTTATATAGTATATTAGAAATAATTCTTTAATATCAAAGGGAAATACGCCCGGCTGGGACTCGAACTAAGGTTTGACTCGAGTTCGAGTCCCAGTCGGGTGGAATTCTTTTGGACATGTATAATAATATACTGCTTTGTTAAAACATAGAGTAACTGAAAGATTACTTTTCAAACCTACTCGTCTAACAATTTTTTTTTTGTTTTTTTTTGAAAATTTAAATAGAAAACCTTTTTTTTTTAATTTACAATGAATTAAGATAAACCGTGAATACCTATGCTTTTTAAGTGATAAAAAGTACCTTAACGATTGCAGTGTAACAATATTTAGAAGTTATAATTGTTGACGTATAACCATTTAAATTTCTGAAGTGACATAGAAACTAGAAAGAAAGTCTCTCTCTCTCTCTCTCTCTCTCTCTCGCTCCAAGAATATTATATTAAAAAAAAAAAGTTACGTACACGTACAGTACTATTATGTATTGTACCAAAACATTTCACCATTCTTTTGTTTTTTAAAAGTCACATCTTGCGTAGAAAATCTTATCATACTTATTTTTTATGCTATACTCTCTTGTAGAGAGAGAGATAGAGAGAGATGGAGAAAGAGAGAGATGGAGAAAGAGAGAGAGAGAGAGAGAGAAACCTTTTCTCCGTTAAACTACACTGTACGGACCTAGTAGCTTATTTTTTTTCTCATCTCAACCCCTGTGTTATTTGTGGTAGCAAGTGAATATTTTCTACCCTTATAGTAGTGTAAATATATTACAGGATGAGTTCACTTTTTTTCTTATCCTTATATTCAAGTTTTAGATACTAACTTAGAAAGATTTTTTTTACTCACTTAATGTATTTACTTATTTTTAGTTAGGTACGAAAAACTATTCATTTTCTCACAAAAAAATTATTTTTTTACAAAATAACAGCACATTTTTCAAACAAGTTATTCAATAAGTTATTGCAATTTGTTTTTACGTTATTTTAGCACTAAAGATTACAAGTAGGCAACTGCAAAAATTATTCACAGTTAATTCTCCACCAATTCCAAAAAAATTTAACCGAAAGAGAAGATAACGTAGTAATCAATTGTATAGTAAGGTTTGGATTTTTTTCATAAGACTGCAGGAACTTTCTAATATCAGATTACATAAAAGTAACCTACAGTAATACTATAACCCAGACTTGACCAGTGCTCTTTAAAAAACTCAAACAAACAAGACGCTCATGGCCAAGTCTGCTATAACCTCTTCTCTCTCTCACAGGAAAAATACTAGCGATAAAATGAACAAAACGAAGGTTTGCTTTACTTTTGACTCCTTGAAATAAAAATGGGACTAAAAAAGGAAGAGAGAGAGAGAGAGAAATAGCAAGAGAGAGAGAGAGAGAGAGAGAGAGAGAGAGAGAGAGAGAGATTAAAAACAGTTTAAAAAAATTATAATAAAAAATGCTCTCGACCTTTAAGACTATAATATGCATGAAATTGTGATGTCAATATTTCCCCGCGTGTCCCCTCTTGTTTCAGTATCAATTGTGTAGCAGCTACCTTTTTATTTACCTTCTTCTTCTCACCCCCCTAACTTGCACTTCACCACTTCCCCAAACAAACACAAATTTCAACGTTTTTTTTTTTTTTTTTTTTTTTTTTTTGCCACTGCTGCTTCTTCCTTTTCCCCTCGATTACGTATTGCCTTGTTGACCTTACTATACAATTACATCACTCAACATATCGATTTTTATTTCAAGTATCGTTTAAGAAAATATCGATTTAAATAACTAAATATGAATATTATAATAATTTTGATGCGGATGATATTTCTATCGTTGTTAGAAATAAGTATATGAAGTATGAACTTTATTTTCGTTATGTTATAACAAGTGCATTTGAAATGTTTTAGCTATTTTACTCTGTTTAAAATATTTTTAATATACTTCTATGTAAACAGAAATACTAAAAAGGTCAACTTTATAAGTAATAGGATTATATTTTAATTTGCATTGGAAAGAAAAAGTGAAACTTCAAAAAAAAAAGTTAAATGTTTACTATAACAAATAAATGTTCTCTCTCTCTCTCTCTCTCTCTCTCTCTTTCTCCCTCTCTCTTGTCTATTTTTTGAAAATTATTAAAAAAATTGTAATATTAAAAAGTGATAAAAAATACTAGAAATATTTAAAAACAAATTTGCAAAATTTCAAAAAAATAATTTAATATTTGAAAGCAAACAGACGAACCTCATATATTTTTCTACTTGAACAATTTTAAACCCCTAAAAAAAATTATATAAAAATAATCGAGGAAGCAGCTCGCATATACTTGGAAGTTATATATTTGAAGATATACAGACAGAGCAATTGTAAAGAAAAAGAAGACATAAAATTTTTAATATTCTTTGTATTCATACGCAAGAGACAAAGCAAAGAAAGTATATATACATTATAAAACAAAAGGACTCCTATATTATCTTTATTTTAAATTAAAATTTACCTTTTGTACATGTAACGTTACACATATCCTTAACAATAAAAACATGTAAAGTGTGAAGCATGTATAGTAATTTCTTATACTTAACTTTGAATTTTGTTCTTTGTTGTTTTAAGATTTTAAAATTTGTATAAAGGTGATCGTACTTTATTATGGAAAATATACTTTTATGAATGTAATTTTATGTAAATAAATTATACGTATTATATGTAGAATATATTTACATTAACAGAAGTTTTATATACTAATGCATAATGGATTTATTTTTGAAACTTGAGTTGAGATATTTAATTCACATATTGATGGTGATATGATTGATTAAAACTATTGAATTAATAATTTATCAATATAGAATTAGACAACTTATGTAATGTATACTTAAAATAATACAATGGAGTTTATACCACTTGTTAAATGTTTTGACAGACTATAATATTCTACAGAAATAAATAAAATTTTATTTGTCATTTATATTGAGTGATTTATCACGAAATTAAAATCATACGATTATCATGTAGCAACAGTCAGTCTTAAACAATTGTTAAACACATTTTTTTCGTTACTAAATATGACTTAATAAAGAAGAATTCTATTTAAAATCATTATATGCAACGTATTATATTGCAGGAAAAATTATATATAAAAAAAACATTTTAATTGGAAATCATCATGATGCATACTTTAACCTCATAATTAAAGAAACTCGTTTGTTGCTTTATGTATTGTTAAAGTTAAATTTTTCACTTTCTCCCTCTCTCTCTCTGTCTCTCGCAGTCAACTACACTCGCGTATAATCGTAAAGTTCTTCCTGTCATTTTCTTTACGGCTAAAAATCTCAGGAATAATAAAGTCAAGCATAGAATAAATATTTTAGTCACAGCCTTTGTTTTTTCCCCTATTTCTTCCGCAATACTTCAAGTTTTTTTTTCTTCCCTAACATATTCAACCCCTTAAGAGACGCGTATATATATACACATACACACACACACATCCCCCATCCCACCCTTTCTCTTATATATATGTCATCTGAGGTACCCTTGTACACCTTTAAGGGGTTGGAATGTCACATATCTTCTTATCATATACCATACTTAACTTCTTTTTCTTTCTCCCTCTTTTTCCCTTCCTATATAATATCTTCTTTTACAGCAATAAAAAGAAAAACATATACACAAAAAAAAAAAAAATAACCACAGAACTATAAGCTAAATAAATATGTCTGTAAAAGTATTTAAATAAATCACCTTTTTTATGTTTAATAATTCTAGTTTTTTTATTATTATTATTTGAGGTTGCATACATTAAATTTTTATATTAATATTAAAGCTACGTTCAGGAAGACACAAATTTTACTTCTTAATTATGAATGATATCATAATTCAAATCATGTACTTGGTTTTAAAAGTTTTGCTGTTGAATATCCTGAATTCATTATAATGTTTTTTGTGTGTGTGTGTGTGTGTGTGTGATTTTTACCTTCTATATTCATCTTAGTATAATTATAAATTTTTTATCCCTAAAGTTCAACTTGAGTATTTTCTGCTATAAGTTAAATCTGAACTTTCTATATTTGTCAACTTTTCCTTTCCTTTCCTTTTTTTTTTTTTTTTTTTTTTTTTTTTTTTAGCAGCTCAATGGTAAAAGCGCTATTGGTCGTAACAACTTGTGCTCAATAAGTAACCTATTTACTTTTCATAACATACAATAACATCATCAATAATGCTGTTCGTAAACCCTGTTCTCTTGCACCAAAAAATGCGCATTCCATTTGAATAACCAAAAGCCCATCGTCATTTTTGGTGCAGAGAACAGGGTTTATATGCATAGCATTATTAACAACATCAATATTAAACACTCAACCAAAATTTTAAAAATAAATTTATTTTGAAAAAGATAACATAGTAAAAAATAATAATAATAATAAAAAAAAATTATATCATTAAAAGACCCATACAAAATAAACTATATTGAAATATTGTTCATGCTACGAAAATTTCAGTCTTTTATTACCCCTCCCTCCAGTATAAAACTATTTACACAATAAAAGCATATTTATAGTCATATGCATAATAACGAAGAAATATTCTATTATTTTGTGCTGTGACTGTACATTGGCCTAATGATGTTATAAGTAGTAAGGATGAGTTTTTGCTTTTTCTATTGTTGAGCAAAAGGAAAAAAAATTGTACATATAAGACAACTGCTATTCTTAATTACATTAAGAAAAAAAACTGCAGTTAAGCGATTTTTTAAACTCTTAATATAACCCATGGGAGTTTAGTTTTTATAACGTTTTAAGTTTCAAGTTTTTTTTATTTTTTTTTATTATTATATAAGGTCAACGAAAAAAAGATTATCTCCATGTAAAAATTACTTTCATTTTAGGTAATTATCTGAACTGTTATATATAAACGTGTGGTGTGCTTACTGCTTATTCTCTTACTAAATGTAAAAGGATATTTTGCCATTTTTTTTCTATTAGTTTGTATGAAGAAGAGAAATAAATTGGGGAAAAAACATTTCAATTAAAAAAAGTTATTTATTTATTTTATTATTATTATTATTTTTGGCTGCTTAGAACAAATATTTTGTTTTGAAAATGTATACTTTTCATTTATCTTAGCAGGCCTTTACATTTTTTTTTCAGTTTTTTGTTTTAAAGTAATGAAAATTGCGTACGTTTTGCAAATCAAGAATAAAATGTTAAAAATTTGGTTTTCTATAAAATCATTAATTTTTGCAAACATTCTCTTTATTATTATTATTGTTCTATAAACAAATAAATAAAATACAAAATAAAAATACTTCGCAAAGTAAAGCTAATATAATGTATGTTGTTATTTTTATAATTATGATTATATATATTTTTTTAATTTTGAATAATTTAGAACTAAAAATTAGGACAGTTACAATATATCAATTGATTCTGTAACGCACTTAAAATTATTTCATGTTTCACTGGTTATGATACAATCAGAATCATTTGAAACTTAAACTATATATTATGTAATTTCAACTTTTAATACAGTTAAAAACCACGTGGTATTACAATGGTTAAAGCCGTGACATACGAGGTGTGTTATCTACATTGACAGGGTTTTGTGATGAGATCACGTGATTTACAGTTGGACAGCCACGAAAACACACCCAAGTTTGAACGAGATTGGATGTTGCATAACTGTCCAGTCTACTAATTGGCTGAGAGCTTCATTGATGGTCTTAAAATACTACACAACCTTGTTAATGCAGAGACCTGGATATGAGAATTCAATTCTAATATCATATGAGTAAGGTAGTGACAGTATAGAGATTTAAAGCACGTGTACAAGTACTTGCCACTTTGATGAGAAGTAGCAGGGAGAGTTTGAAGTATTGAACTTACCTAAAACAGAGAAAAATATAAACATTTTAGAATTATGCATAACATTATCAAAACCAAAATTCTTAAAGGAATATATCAGAAGAAAAACATAAGCATTTATATCACAAAACGCTTGATGGGACTTACTAAAATAACTTTAGTTTAACTCAAAACCCAACTGTAGCTTTGTAGCAGTGATAAGAAAATTTCGATTTATGCAACCCGCAGTACATTTTTTACTAATTTTTGCATGTTTCTGACGTCAGAAACATGAATAGTCATGCAAATTACATACTTTACAGTATTTTCACACTCCCTCGTGGGACTACATTAACATTCTGGTAAAAATTGGTATCAGTTTAGAAGATCCCATTTCGTGTTTATTCATTAAAAAACACATGTTGTTTTATGTGGTCTATGGCTTTAAGTTATCATAATTAATATAATTTTATATCCATCATTGATATTAAATCATTCAAATCCATTCTTATCCGAGATACTTTTTATAATAAACTTTTACTCATTATTTTACTGAACAGATATATAAAGTGATATACTATATATTCTAATTATTAATCTAAGTTGTAATTTACTTTTATTTTATACAAAAAAAAAACTATAGTGATTTACATTTAAAATGAATTTAGTTCCATGAAATTAATTATACATTTAATTTACGGCCAAAAAAAAAAAAAGTCTTCAAAGTTAATATTGACTACATGTTGTAATATTATATTTTTTTATATCGTTAAAAAAGGTTTTAAATTATAATAATGTAAAAACGTAGGCTGAAAAGTTAGAAATAAAGCTTTTTAAACTTTTTTCAAATTAATTAAGTTACTCATAATTTATTGTAATACATAATATACTGCACACGTAATAACAAATTTGCAGCTATTAAATTTTGAACTATTTTCTCCCGTATTTTCTTCTCCTATTCTCCCATAATTTTTCATTTTTCCTTCCTATAAAAAAAAAAAAAAAAAAAGAACAGAAAAAGAAAAGCACAATGCCGTTAATACATGTATGTCAAAATTTTTAATTATAATAAAACCTAAAATAATATCATTTGAAATAAAATTTAATTCATTTCATGTTATAAAAATCATTAATCAAATTACAAATTTATACTGCCACAACGGGGGACGTCTCCACCCCTCTCCCTACTTTAAATCTTTGTGCTATTCAATAATATTATTACCCCGCACTACCCCTTATTGGAACAGGTGGTTTCATCCCCATGTATTTTTCTTACCTAGTTTTGTGGTGGATATTTCAATTGATTTGTGTTACAAATAGCAAGGATAAAAAATATATCATATTTTGTAGTTATAAAAAGAGATTTGAAGTGTGTGAGTGAGAGTGAGAGAAAGAGAGCAGCGGGGATGAATTTTGTTTTATTGTTGTTGTTTGTGAGTCCCAGGTGTGTGTGACATTGTTGTGTGAGACAAATGGAAAATGTGACACTCGCATCTACAATATAACGTCCTATCTTTCTCTCTGCTTATTTTATTTTTAACACCGTTTCTCAATGTTTCTCTAACTCCTTTCTCTAGTTTTACTCTCTCTCCGTCTCTCTCTCACACTTTCTCACTTTCTCTATCCCTCTCTCGCTCATCGTATAAAACTTAGTCTCAAATTCTCTCTCTCTCTCTCTCTTTCATTCTCTCTGTCTACAAACTGTGACGTACACTTCTCTAAAATTTTACTTCTCATACCCTTCTTCCTTCTTTCCTCCACCCACTCTACTTTCATCATATTTCTGATTATGAAACCTCAACAGTAATTTTTCAAAAGAAATTTTGCAACAATTTTTCTTTGATATATAGTTTACATTTAATATTTTATTACTTTTGAATTAAAAATGTAATTGAAAAGTTGAAATCATTACGTAATCTTCTTTTATTAAACTTTAATAACAGTTCTTAATAAGAACTTATTATTATATATAGTATATATGTATGTACTACGTGTATATATATGAACAAATTTTTTTTTTTTTTAAAAGATAATATTGAAACTATCTTGTTATAGGGAATAAAATTGTAGAGAAAAAGATGAAAAAGTAAACATTGCAAGGTTTGCGTGTTTGAAAATCATTACAATTTGTAAGCAGAGTATGATTTTGCAATCTCCTGTTCTTACCACTGAAAATATTACACAATAGTAATGGTTACCGAGTGAGAGAGAGAGTGAGAGAGAGAGAGAGAGAGAGAGAGAGAGAGAGAGAGAGAGAGAGAGAGAGAGAGAGAGAGAGAGAGAGAGAGAGAGAGAGAGAGAGAGAGAGAGAAATAACATTCGTGGAAAAGCAACAGATTTACAAGATAATATAATACAGTAATCATGTAATTTTTATAAAGCAATAAAATAGAAAAATAAATACATATATCGTACATTTTATCTCATTCAACTACAGTCTAAAACTAGTTTTCAAGGGGAAAAAACTTTCCTCTTGCAATATATAGAAATATTTAATTTCCTATTGTCATTAGTTTTTAAGAATAATGGTATTTTTAAGTATAAGTGACTTAAATTAAAATATTGTTTAAATTTAAGCAATTGTACGCAAGAGTTACGCTACTTATTTTGTATACTCTCTAAATATTGAGTTACAACACTACCAATCTAACAATAATATTATTATGTACTTAACGGTATAGTTTGCTTAACATTTACCAACTTAATTTTAATAAAGATAACAATTATGTATAAATTTGTTTTCTTAGCTGTTAATGTATTGAAATATACAAAATAATATAAAATATTTTTAATTTTAATATAATAAATAACAAAATTATTAAATGAAAGAATCAATAAATGTAATAAAATATGACCAATATTCAAATTAAGTTAAAAATCAAATAAATCTCTCCCCCATCCCTCCCACTTCACTGCAGTAGATTAAATTGGCTTTCTAAATAAAAAGCCACAGTGATTCATTTGTTTTGCAAAAATATTTCAACTTTTTTATGTATATAAAAAAGTTTCTCTCTCTCTCTCTTATTTAAATTATTGGAGTCACATTTTGTTCTGTACTTTGAAGTTATATATATATGAATATAAGACATGAAATACTAGTAAGTTTTGTTTTAAATGTATATCAAATTCTTTGATACATGTAAATGTTATTCACAATTTGGTATAAAAGTAATTATACTTTTCATTGCTATTATTTAGCAAGGAAAATAAGTGTTAGAAGAATCGTTTATTAATTTTTATACCAAATGAATATTTAATAAGTACGTAAAGTAACTAAAAAAAGAAAGAAAAATAGAGAGATTACCCCCACAAATAATTTTGAACCTCATGATCGAAAATGAAACTATTTTATCGCAGGTGTATATATATTTTTTTCCAGTGTAATAGCTTATTTTATTTGCTTAAACTTTTTATAAGTATAAAGTTTTTATTCAAAAGCTACAAAGCGTGGAACATAAAACTTTGGCAATTTTATGAAAAGTTTTTTGAGAAAGAATTAATCTTCTAAAATAACTGTAATTATCATGACTTTGCTTCGTCAGTAATAACGCTTGAAAAGGGTCTTTGAGATGTATATTTGCAGCTTCCCACAAAATGTTTGAATTTAATATTTTGAAATAAGTATATGAAAAGATTTTTACGAAGAATAAGGAAATGTAATAAATTTTGTTTTTACAATTTTAGGCTATCAAGCAAAATATATAAATGTACAACACTCTTTTAAAAGTACCTCAATAAAAAATAATAAGTAAATGAAATAATAACAATAACGAACATATAAACATGTTAGATACGTACAAAAGTAAGTAAATGACGAACTATAATTGTATGACGGTATCTTTTATGTCATACTAGGACATGCTAGTTAGGAATATCACGAAGTAAAAACAAATCCCATAGTTAGAAAGAAAGGGAGAAGACGAAGAAGAAGAAAAAAAACTCAATAAAGCGTTGAAGGAAATGTTATAATATTTATGAATATTGATATTATGGGTAAATTTTTTTTTGAGAAAATCAGAAATGCAGCATGACGTATTGGTTTTCTTAGTCCACTTAGACTCTTCTATAGTTTGGACATTTGCAAGTCTATTGTAAACAATAGTATAACTTATTCAATAGAATTTGAAACATAATATGTTTCTCTATTGTACTTAAGTTAGTTACAAATGTTAACGGTGATTTTTTTTAATTTGTTTGAAACACGTGTATTTAGTATCCCTTATATGTAAATTATTATTATGATATGGCATCACTAGTTAGCGCATAATAGTTAAACCTCTAACAAGTATGCAATGCTAAAGAATAGGAAATTGGAAGTACACCTATTTCCATGCTATACTTGTAATCTATTACTGTATTACTGCTATTACTTTAATCAGGAAAAAAATGTACTACACGACATAAAAATATAATATTATATTTGTATAATAACTTTGTAGTAAAATACCTTTTCAAAAAAATGTTAGTTTCTTTATTAAATTTGTCATTGCCATTATAATATAACTTATATAACTAATTCAATTTTAACACAAAAGAAAGTAAAAACATTATATTTTCCACTTTTATGATGAAAAACACAAAGTTGCCACCTAATATATTTTAATTTAAATTAAGGTGTAAAAATATTGAATAAATGTCAAATTGATTGATAATGTTTAAATTTTATGATGGAAATTTGTTTTCAAAACTTCTTTTTCTCTCTCGTCTCAAAAAGTTACCATTATGTAAATGCCTTATTATTACCCTTACATACATTTTTCAAACCTGACGCAACAAGGATTTTTTTTTTTTTTTTTTTTTACTAGCATAAAAAATTTTTGATTGAGTTTTTGAAGTTTTCGTACGTTATGCATGCATACTTAGAGCAGCTTAATGTAAAAAGTTAGAGCAAAAATGCTATGTGGATTATCTTTTACATATATAGGGAAAACTTTTTGAAATGGTAGAGTAAGAGAGAGAGAGAGAGAGAGAGAGAGAGAGAGAGAGAGAGAGAGAGAGAGAGAGAGAGAGAGTCGAACAGAAAGAGACACATAGAGACAGAAATATGAAGAGTAGAGAAAGCAATGTGGAAGGGAGAGATGGAGAGAGAGAGAGAGAGAGAGAGAGAGAGAGAGAGAGAGAGAGAGAGAGAGAGAGAGAGAGAGAGAGAGAGAGAGAGAGAGAGAGATTTAAGAGATTAAAACTAAAAACATTAAAAAGAATTTATAAATTAAAAAAAAATTAAGTCCTAATGATCTTATATTAAGATTTTATCCCTGCAATTACAATAATAATATGAGAGTAATTATAGAATGATATTAAATTTAATTAATAGACCATACTATAACACAAACACTCTATTTTATATAATTATCTAGTTATTTCAATGATTTTTAATGCAATTTCTTAAGTATTACTATAATTAAGATGCTTTTTACATTACAAATTAACTTCTATCTTTGTATAACAATAAATAAATAATAAGTTGTTCATTATACCGTATAAAATTAATAAAGCTAAATATTGTGACATTATTTTTTCATGTCATATTTCAACCATCTATCATACAAGGAAATAAAATATAACGCTCTCACTCTCTCTCTCCCTCACATTTCAAAAATGACATGTTAACTTATGGTTGGAGGGTTGTAATGAGAAGGACGTTGATTGATTTTTGAATCAAGTACCCCTCCTCCTTCTCTCCCCAAAACCCCTACTTCTGTTTCCCAACCCCTAAGTCATGCTTGTTATACAGAAAGTGACATTAACAAATACTAATATGAATTTATTATTGATTTAATATAATAATATTTAATAATAAATTATATTAATGGTATAAATGTTATAATATGAGTACTATATAGAAATTATTGGAGTTTGGGAATTGGTTATGCGTTTCATTATAAAATGTTTTATATTTCTAATTGATTTTATATATTAAATTATTTATAATAATATATATATCCGTTATTTAATAATTACAGGTAAAATAATTTGATATTATCCTGTGAGAATTAATTATTTTTTTGAATATTATTATCAAATAAATCATAATTAAATATAAATTTAAAGTTTAAACGTAAAGTTATTATAGAAAACATCGAAGTATGAATTAAAAGTTGTTTTTTTTATTAAATGAATAGACTAAAAGATAACATAAAATCACAAACTTGATGGAACGTACATACATTAGTGAGGAGATCAAGTATAAAAGATCCGCCTTCGTTGAGGCAAGCACCAAAATTTCAGGGGTTGTAGAGATGACTTATACCTACAATAAAAGTGATGTATCCAAGATGGCGTCGCCATAGGTGACCCTGGATACACGGTTGAACTTTGACCTTGCGCGCTTATTGTTTTTAATTTTTTACGGCGTAACCGTCCATCGGACAACAAAATGTATAATAACATAAAATAATAAGTACCTTATTAGCAATCAATAGTAAAAATTTCAACACTTTATCATAATTAGTAATTAATTGGTGGCACTTTGTTTAATTTTGAGCACCAAATTTTGCCTACTTTTTGGTATTTTCCCCCATAATTAGGTGTTTCGAATAGAAAATTCACCTATTGATTCACATTAGTATGTTTGGTTAACATTTTTAAGTTACTGAAACATAAAAATTATGGTTTTGAAAGATAATTAACTTAAATAATTGGGATTAAATTTGGCCACGCCCCCTCCTATAGGCTATGTCCGTATATAGCAAAATATAGAAACATAAGGAAAACATGTAAATTATGGTAAACTAACATTATATCATCTTATATGTGATTAATTTACGTGATTGGGGTAAATACCCCAGTATAAAAAGATAATTTCGGGGGGGGGGGGGACAATTAATTTTAAAATTTTTAAAAGAACAAATAATGCATTATTGTTTTATTATTAAAATTATTGAGGGTTTTATCTTCTCATTTTTCGGATCCTTGCTCTGGGGGGGGGGGGGGGGGGGGGAGGGGGATTTGGGATGTAGTTGATTTATCTGCAAATTTACACGGTATTTTACAGGATTTTTAAATATATTTGGTAAAAAATGTGTATTTAATATTAATTACGATGTACGATATAGGATTCTATGCACAATGTTATTTATCCAAATATATTTTTATCAATCTCCTGATATACGTGCTGTACAATTATATAATGGTTTTTATAGTTTTTTTTAAGCTATAATAAATTACTGAACTTAAAATAACTTTATCAGCATACCAATTATTGCCATCAATTAAAAATTAATAATTATAATACAATGTGGAATAACAATATAGCATATAAAAAGAACAATTAAATATTTAATGTTCAAACAACATTTTCAAGTATTGCAAAATAATTATAAGCAAATAAAATTGTCAATAGTCTACAACTATAGGATACATGACAAATTTAATAATTATACTAATAACGATATGTTATATGTTTATTAAAAAAATATATACTAAAAACAGCTAATATTTCATAAAATTTCAGACCATGCTTTTTAAAAAATTTCTATCGGTATAAATCAGATAAACTTAGGTAAGCGGAATTGTGACCAAAGCGTTAATTTTTTAGTTCTCGATTTTAATTGTTTTACTATAATTAGGCTACGCTAATAATTATAAAAATGTTACATAGCATAAATATTATGTTGAAAATTATTTATGTTGTTCTAATTTACATCATTTATGCTACAAGTTGTAACAGCATAAATGCAGCATAAAAAAGTTATGTAATTTATCTTTTCCGTTTAGGTATATAACCAAACGTTGGGGCGCGTTAGGGCATTCTCTATATGCCGTGTTCAAATATACGTAAGGGTCGTATATAGGCTATTGCGCTCTTGGGCAATCTTACATAATATGTACATATTAATATCTCAATATATATGAGACGCATCCCCATTTCCCCAGTAATAAGGTTATAGTAATAACCTATGGAACTTTTTTCCTGTTAGCGCACTGGATCATCAATACAATTGTTATATGCTCAATATAAATTAATGGACATAACAAGTAGTAATTTCATTAGCAATCACTTAACAAAAATATTTTAAGAATATTAACGTGTGGTAAACGTAATAATACTAATAATATGCTATATATTATACCAACCATTATAAAAAAAATGTATATAAACTAAAAACTCAAATATAATATTAATCTATTCAATATAGTGCATGCATGTTGTTGTATTATTTATTTAAACCATATTGCACTGGATTCAAATTAAAAAAAAATGTATTACGGCATAAAATCATTCCGCAACCGAATTTGTAGAGTGGGACTAGTGGGAGTAAATATTTTAATATTGTACTATTTAAGAAACTTAAAAAATTTATTTGTTTCTATTTGATCGTAATTCTCAAGTATATTATCTATACAAGCAAATGTAAATGTTGCATATACGGCAACGATTACATGATACCCCCAATACCCCACCCCCCACACCCGAGCAGGGATCCGAAAAATGAGAAGATAAAACCCTCAATAATTTTAATAATAAAACAATAATCATTATTTGTTCTTTTAAAAATTTTAAAATTAATTGTCCCCCCCCCCCCCGAAATTATCTTTTTACACTGGGGTATTTACCCCAATCACGTAAATTAATCACATATAAGATGATATAATGTTAGTTTACCATAATTTACATGTTTTCCTTATGTTTCTATATTTTGCTATATACGGACATAGCCTATAGGAGGGGGCGTGGCCAAATTTAATCCCAATTATTTAAGTTAATTATCTTTCAAAACCATAATTTTTATGTTTCAGTAACTTAAAAATGTTAACCAAACATACTAATGTGAATCAATAGGTAAATTTTCTATTCGAAACACCTAATTATGGGGGAAAATACCAAAAAGTAGGCAAAATTTGGTGCTCAAAATTAAACAAAGTGCCACCAATTAATTACTAATTATGATAAAGTGTTGAAATTTTTACTATTGATTGCTAATAAGGTACTTATTATTTTATGTTATTATACATTTTGTTGTCCGATGGACGGTTACGCCGTAAAAAATTAAAAACAATAAGCGCGCAAGGTCAAAGTTCAACCGTGTATCCAGGGTCACCTATGGCAACGCCATCTTGGATACATCACTTTTCTTGTAGGTATAAGTCATCTCTACAACCCCTGAAATTTTGGTGCTTGCCTCAACTAAGGCGGATCTTTTATATTATTTTGACTTCGTTCCTCTCACTACATTAGTTTGTCTCAAAACCAACTCTGGCAGTTTTAGTGATCAGAAAATTTTGATTTACGCAACCCGCATAACATTTTTATACTAATTTTTGCATTTTTCTGACGTTAGAACCGGAATTGTCACGCAAATAACACGTTTTCCAATATTTTCACGCTCTTTTGTGAGGCAGCATTTACATTCTAGTAAATATTGTTAGGAAAGATCCGATTTTGTGTTTATTAATTAAAAAGAATAATATGTTGTTTCATGTGGTCTATGGTTGTAAAAACAACCATAAGGATAAATTTATAAAAAAAACAATATTTACAGTTGCCTGAAAACACACATGATTATTAAGGACAGTTAAAGCCATAGACCACATAAAAAAATGTGATTTTTAATGCATAAACACGAAATGGGATCTTCAAAACTGATAACAATTTTTACCAGAATGCTAATGTAGCCCCACGAGAGAGCGTGAAAATACTGTTGATTATTTATGTTTCTGACACAATTTTCAATTTCAAAGGGTTTTATTGTTTAAATTCATACATATTATGAGGCACAAGTAATTAAACCATCGGCCGTCTCAACCCTACTGACATCAGAAACATGCAAAAATTAGTAAAAAATGTTGTGCGGGTTGCATAAATTGAAATTTTCTGATCACTGCTACGGAGCTACAGTTGGGTTTTAAGACAAACTAAAGTTATTTATGTAAGTCCTATCAAGTGTTTTGTGATATAAATGCCTATGTTTTCTTCTGTTTTATTCCTTTAAGGCTGATATGATCGAGAAGGAGGAGAAGAAAATTATTGACCGTTAGCAGTTGATAGTATTTGAAGTTACAAACCAGCATTTGCCTAATCACATATTATTACTCCGCAGCATTATATATTTAATCAGCAAGAAAAAAATACAAAGCAATCAGTTATAACATAGTATAAATATATTTATACTATATGGTTACATTTAACTTTTACATGATAAATCAATACTACACGATTGGATTTAAATAGAATTCAACATACATATTATACATTATATTCTCTTTAGTTTTTATAATATTTTATTTTCTAGTAAATTTTATGTAAATAATTAAAAAATGTTTTAAAAAACTAACGTTGTTTTATTTACAGTGGAGAAAAAAATGATTTCCATCAAGTTAAAGAGTTGACTTATAAACTCTCATTTTGTGCTCACACTAAATGGTAATATTTTTCAGTGTATTTGAAAACACAACCCAAACGTGTATTTATTTCTAATACTGCAAGGGAAAAGTATAGACAACCACAGTTTGTAAAATTTATGAGCTGGACGAATCGTTTGGATGATACTCGTAAATTTTCTATACCACGTAAGAGAAGAGAGTAAACCAGAAAAAAAAAATTGCTTTTAGGCATTTTGTGATTGGCATGTCAATATATCAACCACGTATTAAACACCGTTCGAACCATTTGTCAATGAACTCACGATCATTCATTAATTATATTTTAGTGAAATTTTTAGACTGGGAGTCAAAACCTTTTTAGTGCTTTGAATTATATATTTTTTGAAGTCTAAAGTGTTTATTTTTGAACACATAACACATGCATAATACTATTATTGAGAAAACTGTGTAAATTAGTCATATATTACTATTATTATAGGGTAGGAGGAGGAAAATTTTTAAATGAAAAAATGTACTTTAAAACTTAGATGTTGAATGATAAATTTTGTGCGTTACAATAATCACTAACAGATATGCTTTCTAAACAAGTCAGTAAATGAAAAACGGGAAGAAAAATAAAGTGTAATAAATCAATATTTTTAGTTATATGTTTGTATTGACTTTTCATATTGAAATATTATTGATGGATAAATATAATGGCTAATGTAATAGAACTTTAAAATATAGTTCATTATTATTACAATAAATAAATATAATTATAAATGTAATATTAGATACTAACTTTTACCTTGTTCATAGTTTGAATTACATAATAGAGTAATAACAATTTCAATAATAATACAACTCAAAGTAGTTTCAAAATATATGTTTTTATTTCAAAAAGTCATTGCAGAACTGTTGATGTTTTTATTCATAAAAACATTACAATATAAACAAAATGATCCAACGTCATAAAAAAGGAGATCAAGTGATATCAAACGGTTCTATTTAACATTTTCTAACATTGTGTCGTTTTTATCAAAACCAAACTTAAAGCAAAAGTTTTAAAGTACTACTGCTAGAAAGATTATAAACACTGAAAGAAAAAAAATCCTTAATATTAGTATGTATAAATAACCAAATATAAAAACATTTAATTTCTTCCAGCTTTTTATGTAATTTTTATTGGTTCTTACCTCCAACATAATATTGATTATAATTAATTATTTTAATCCACTTTTATATTATAGCTTCTCACTTGTGATGTTTTCCTATTCTTAGCTTACTTAATGATCGCAAACAATTAAATTATAAACAGTCTTTTTGTAGTATACAGCACAATTTTATGATGTATAACTGAAAGATTTTAGCATTCTTACAATGAACTTCCAACATTTTTATCCACTATTGAATATTATAATTTTTTTTTTTAAATTCGTTTCTAAAAATTTTCAAATATTTTTATACAAGCTTAAAATTTAGGTTATTAATACCCCATATAAAAATAAATAAGCAATAAAAATATTCGTAATATCTGTATTTAATTAATTTTCAAAATACTTGGTATTATAAATAATATATAGTTATATACGACCATATAGTTACTCATTTAAGAGTTAAAGAATTCTCTCTGTGTCCAGTTCAGTATGTATATATATATTTTCAAGCTTTACGAGCCACAGCAAAAGCAAAAAGAGAAAGAAGGGGTGTTTGGTTGCAAATACTTCAAAGTCCATTGAAATTTTCCATCCCTGGTAGTTCTTGTTTCCACACAAATACAACGTAGAGTTAGAGGCTTTTATGTTCACGTAAAACTTAGGGTTACCAAGAGAAAATGTGGGTTAATCATCGGAATGTGAGTTTTACTATTTTAATTTTATGTGTATAATAAAAGGAAGAAAGGTAAACTAATTTGATTTATATTTTATGACTTTCAACTTAAAATTTTCGCATAATTTTAGAATAATGATGCTTAATTTTACTTGGAGATACTCATGCATCAAAAGTACTAAAATTTCTTCTTATATATTAAATAAATAGAGAGAGAAAATAAAAACTTAGTACTGCTCTGTAAAGTAAAATCTACAACTACATGCAGTATAAAATTGCCTTCATAAATGATACTACTATTATGCACATACAGTACAGTACAAAAGTAACGCTATACACTATCATATCATACATAATTGTAAGCTTTGAAATATGTGCATTTTATGTATAAGTATGATTTACCGTATGATAGTGTATGATTTATGATTTGTGTTAATTTTAGAAGCTATATTTCTAAATGCACTAGCAACGTAAATAAATTCCAAATATATGTACTAAAGTTAGCAATTTAAATTGAGGGTATACAGTGATAATTTTCCAAAATAAAATACATTATCAGTGATAACATAAAAATATCTCTTTCTCTCTCTTAGCGTAAGTACTGTACTGTACTGTAGTACATAAAACATGTACATTGTACATAGATGAAATATATTGTCACGATTTCTATCTGTGCATTATACGTCACTTATTTGCGTAATAAATGTATTGAATTATATAATTCTCATCATACAATTGAATGCTACAGTCAGGATTAACTATAGTACTCAACTTTAAAGCTCTTTACTGAGAAGAAAAAAATAATAATAAAAGATAAAATGAAGAAGAAAAAAAAAATGGTTAAAAGAACCGTGAAGAGAGAAGGAGAGAAGCTTAAAGAAAGGGAGTGAAGTTAATCCTAGAAAGAAGTATAAAAATAATTTCTCATTTGCGGCAATATCGAAGTGACAAAGCCGATTGTAAAACAGACGCAACATGTCATCTTGTAACTTGTGCCCAATTAAACTTAAAAATAAATAATAACAACAATTATGCTAACGAGAAAAACATTAAAATAACATAAATTTAATTGCAATTTTATGGTTTGATTTTGATGAGTATTATAAGTTTAGTTTTAAATTATATTTTCCTTTCTACTTTTTTTTTTCTGAATCATACAAAAAGTGTTTTATAAAATTGACCTATTATATGAGTACTCTAACTCTATACAATTTTTGAATGGAATAGAATTTAAGATTTCAATATTTCAATAAGTAACCCTTTTCTCCTTATTACGCTACTTTATTTCCTTTCTTCTTCTTATTATTTTATTGGCAATTTGAATCTATTTTATATTTTTATTGATCTTGCCACAACAGCTTTATGAAGAGTATGAAGGAAAACCTAATACATATATATGAAAATAATGACATAATACCAGTATGGAAAAATAGGGATAAAATAAACGAAAAAAATATATATCATACCATAATGTAAAAATTCAGTATATCGTTAATATGCAAATTGATCAGCATATTTGTCATAGTTCTATCTCATATAAACTTTTATAATATCGTCCCTAAATTATTATTTTACCAAAGGAATTTACTAAAAGAGAAATTAACACAGCCGTTAAAAAAATCTGCAAATATTACAGAAAATATTTGAAGTATTACGAATGTGATTTTAATTATTTCAATATTAAAGAAAAGAACTTAATTAAAAGTAAATATTATTAAATAATTCTATATAGTATAAATTATAGCTTTTTTTACTCTTCTTAGAGAATGTTATAAAAAAAAGAAAGAAAGATATTAATAATATTGTAATATGTATGTAAGTTAAAATTGTTTTATGGCTCTGGTAGTCATAAATCAACATGCTAGAGAGTATGTGACGTTATATAGAAGAGAGAAATTTGTAATAAAGAAGAAAGTCAAATATAAAATATACTACACTATAGGTCATTGTATAAATATAAAGTCCGATGACACTTTAAATTATTATCACATTTTTGTTTCAGCCTTTTTTTTTTTTTTTTTTTTTTTTTTTGCTTGCCATATTGTGTTATCGTGCTATACACAATCCCAGTCCCAGTCAAGACATTGTCTTATCGACAGGTAAGGACTTTCCAATTAATGGAAAAGCACACACTGGCCGGCCACGGCCTAAGTACACAGCCCAGCATTTGCCATGACAGCCTAGAGAAACCGTGGAAACATCTAAGCAGGCTGGTCGGTGCAATCACATCAATCATGCACCTCCCGAATACTGTGCGTCGTCATGGAATGCATGTAAACATGCATCGTGCAACGTGTTGTGCTCTCACACTTCACGTACGCACCCAGCAGTGGCTCGAACCCATAAATACTCGGTGAGGAGTACAGAGTTGCGAGTCAGCTGCCTTCACTACTCGACCATACCAGGCCATACCAGGTATTATTATTTTTTTTTTGTGGGCATAGATTGGGTCGCATAGAACTATAAATTATTATAAGGATTATTATTATTATATAAGGAGCTCATAGATAATTTTTACAAAACACTTTTTACAAAATTGTTATCAGAAAAATTATTTAATTGTTATAATTATTTTGTTTATTTGAATTAATTTTTTTAATTAACAAAACAAAGAAAAAAATTAACGTAGACATTTTTTGTTTAAAATAATTATTTTTTAAGAAATGTCATACAGAGTGAAAACTTTTCTTCTCTCTCTCGCTCTCACAGTAATAAAAACATAAATGAATAAAGTTAAACACAGTGAGTTAAAATGTTTTATTTTTAATGTTAATCAGCATCCCTTAAAGTTCACAAAGATTAAGTGAAATAATTTGTTAATTTTATTCATATGTATATTTTAAGCATAAAGTATGCCAAATGTTAGCCAAGAATGAGAATGAGAGAGAGAAAGAGAGAGAGAGAGAGAGAGAGAGAGATGCATGTTAAACATCCAACATGCAAATTTGTAATTTAAATGAATCTGTTATGCTCTATAATTATGGTTTTCAAAATGAAATATTAATAAATAAAATAATATTTTACAGTTACATTTTGTTTGTTTTCCATCCTTTTTTTATATATATTTACATTGCCGTATTATATCTAAAAAGCACACATTTATATAACTTTTGGTTAGTTTTATAACATATGATTTCACGTGTTATAATATACAGTATAGCATTCTAAATTGAGAGACTTTCTTTGTAGTGAGAGCAAATATGTTTCCTAACCGTGCCCACGTAGTATAATTGTTATAAAATAATTACAAAACCAATTATAAAGTTTCATATTATAGATGAGCAATTGAAACTATATTATTACATCAGCTGTTCATACAAAATGAAAATCAATATAGAAATAATATTTTGTGAGTTTTGGACAATTACTAGAGAAGCTCCATGTAAAAAACAATTTAAAAAAATATTATAGTATATTATGAAAAAAAAAAAAAAAAAAAAAAAAACTTTTAATGCTTTAGAATAATATTTTATCTTGAAATTATTTTCTCTCTTTTTCAAAATTACAATTTATATTTTTTAAATGAAACTCGTATTTCAAAATGATTATGTTATTTATAGATAAAAATAGATCAACACGCGATGAAAACATTCAATTTTACACTGGTATATTGTTATCAAAAATATGCTTGTTTATACTTCTTAATTAGTTTGATCAAAACAATCATAAGTTAATTAAAAAAAAAAAAAAGATAAATAATACGCACGCAACTTACAAAATATAAAAGATATCGTGATAGACTGTAAATATTTCTTTAGAATTTTGTTTTATAAAATTTTTAGTAATATTTTAACGTAAATCACTTTTTAAAAAGACGCTTTTCTTAAACCATTATTTTTGTCTCATTATTTTCTTTTTTCTTCTATTGTTAGTAAAATATATAAATATGCATATTTATAGTTTTTTTTTTTTTAATTCATAAATTATTTTTATTTAAAGGCCACAAAAGGTTGACACTCACTTACATGGTCTTCAGATATACTTAGCATAATTTACTAATCTGAGTGAGGGAGTTTTAGATTTTATAACGCAAATTTTAAAGTTTATTTTTTATAACAGATTTTATGCTATTCATACTATTTATAACGGATTAAAAATTACGTTACAGCCGTGTCATTATACGAAGTTTCCAAGAGTTTTAAATTCATGTGCCATAATGATACAATGTATTTTTAACAAATCAAGTGATTACACATGTTTAGGCAGCAATAAATTCTGCCCATAAATTTTCTCTTCGGATTTTTTTTGGGGGAGCGGGGGGGGGGGGGGGGCTTGAAGAAAAATAATATAATATTATCATTTAAAACTTCTAATTCTCGTGAAATATTTCACTAGAAACAAAATACTTTTAAATTAAATATTTTTTGAGTTAAATAGAAATATGAGAATAAAAAAAAAAGTATATGTACAATAATAATAATAAAACATCAAGGTTTGTAATAAAAGAAAGTAACAGTACTAACTGCTACAAACAGCAATAATTTAATTAAACTTGTAGCTCAAAGTAAAACAAAGTGAGTTCTTTTGTAACTCAAACTGTTTTTTACTAGTAATTTTAGTAAAAAATAAAAGTTTGTTTCATAAAGACAGCAACTACAAAGAATTCAAAGTTTTTTTTTATTTTTTTTTTTTTATTAATAATATATTTTTAATTATTATATTATGCAAAGGAAAAAGTTAGATTTTTAAATTCAATCAATTTATTTTCAGTTACTTACAATGTTCTTTTTTTTTACTGCATACTATAATTCTATGATTTTATTTACTTATTTTGAATTTTAAAGATTTGTACACACGTACGCGAAAAAAAAATGATACTATCAAAATGTCACTTAACAAACTGTTGTATTTGTTAACGAAAATAAATATCAGGTTATATACTATATAATATATTATCATCATTAAATTTTACAGAATCTTGTCACTACTTTCTTCATTCAAACTTTTTTTTTTTTTTTTTCATTTAGTCATAAAACTCTTTTTTTTTCTTTAAAGCAAAATGAAATTGCGAAACTAATAAAATCTGCTCGACCATCTTGCCAATTTTAATGAGTTACGTTATAGATAGTAAGTTAAACATCAGCTTACCTAAAATACAAAAGATATATAGGACGATTTTATGATAACAAAAACAATTACCATCTTAATGCACCATATTAAATAAAGCTCGTTCTATAAACTACACACAAATATTGAGCCAGCTTCGAAAAATTTCCTTTGTTATAAACAGCTGGTTATGACGTCGTTACCTGTTTACTACGTTTATACTTATAGTCGATCATTGTTATTTCTTCTTTCAGAACTTTGAACTTGATAAGAATGAAAGAGACATTTTATGTAAACCTATAAAAACAGGAAAAGGAAGTGCCGGAAGCGGAAATCACGTGACAGTAAAAGTGGGAGAAAACTTCGCAGTAGCAGCAAGCTAGGTCTGAGCTCCTCCCACTTTTAACATCACGTGGTTTCCTTTTCCGGCACTTCCTTTTCCGCTTATTAGCTTTACGTAAAATGTCATAACTTCCCAAAAAAAGTTCCAGTCTCAATATGCGACTCACTTTTATCGGCTCAAAAAAAAAAAAAAAAAAAAAAAAAAAAAAAGAACAACCAATGAACGTGTCTTATTTTGTTGGTCAGCCGATCCCTGTTATTGAGATTCACTTTACTTTACAGAACGAGCTTAAGAGTCAAGGTTCTCTGCATGAAACTAGTATACTGTTCAGAGTTGCATATAGCTAAAATAATAGTAAAAAGCAAATGAAAGTTACAGTCTATTAAATATACATAATCGCCACTAAATATTATTTTCATATTTAAATATTTATATAACTTGTTTATTGATTCAAATATCATTATTTATTTGCAGAATTAAACTAATACTAAATCATTGAAATAAATTGTAAATTCCTAATGATATATCTTCAAAAAAAAATACTTCTATTTAAGTAAATAAAAACATGAATGTCAGCTAATTTGCATGGTATTAGTCTCCAAACCTTTGAATTTATTTAAATGGCATAAGTTCATGTATGTTTTTAAATATAAAATAACCAACCAATATTTATCCCTGCGTATTTACCCTAATACTTACATAAATGTTATTAATCTCAACGTTTGAAAATAAAGCATAATTATTTACACTAATTTCTAAAATAAATATTTATAACATAAATAACGTTATAAAGTGATTTCAAACTCAAATATTTTTCCCTCTTCGTTGTAAGAAAAAATTATACATATATATATATATATATATATATATATATATATATATATATATATATATATATATATATATATATATATATATATATTATATCCTTTTATTTTTTTATATAGTAGCCAAAATGGTTGGTTTTATTTTTGGCATTTGGGGGGGGGGGGGGGGGGGGTCGATCATTTAACACAAACTCGAATATTGCGAAATCAAATTTAGAGCATGATTAAGGAAGGTTCTTAAAAATATGTCTACTTGCCCCACAAATTTTATGTATTTTTAAATTTTGGTTTCAAACAACGTCCCTTGGGTTTCATATGTCCTCTGCTCAGTTTTAACTTCGCGTTCAAAAATAAAATTCAAGTTTTAATTAGTTGACACTAACACTTATGATTGACCGTTTGTTAGAAGAAGAAGAAAAAAAAATGTGGCCCATTCACATTTTTTTACGTTAATGTCCATTGAACGATTGATCATTGTAAAAAATATATTAATATATAGGCCTAATAATAAATATACCTTTGTTAATATTAATAATAAAAGATAAAATCAGGGATATGTGTAATGTTATTGTTTGATACTGTTTACTTTTCTCTTATATAAACATACTTCTATCCTTATAATGCAAATGGAATGTTATATAGCTTTAGAGTACAATGTAACATTAGCATTTGGATTTGTTTAATAAAAACATAAATATAATTTAACCCTTTTTATTTCCTTTCTATTATTATTGCTTTACTAATTAATACTTTTTTAATTTTATTCACTCTACCAAAGAATTTCATTTTTTGTAGACAAAATTTTTTTTAGTAAAATTAAATTAAAAAAAAATAGTGTTATTAAATTCTAAGAAGGAAAAATAAAATCATGTATATTATAAAATAACAAATTTGCTAAATGTTTGTATAGAATTAGCTCGAGAGAGAGAGAGAGAGAGAGAGAGAGAGCATGAGAGTTAGATTTGAATTTAATGAGGGTAAAAAAAAAGTACGTGTTTGAATCTAATCTGTTCTTTTCCCCTCTTGATCAATGTTTTGCGTCCCTGGTGTGTGACATGAGAGAGAGAGAGAGAGAGAGAGAGAGAGAGAGAGAGAGAGAGAGAGAGAGAGAGAGAGAGAGAGAGGACGGACAAAAAGTGCGTGAGAGTTCGCTTGCACGCGGTCACTAGAGACAAACGAACCATTCTGATTACGTTCTATTGTTCTCTCTCTCTCTCTCTCTCTCTCTCTCATTCACTCTTACACACACAAACTTCAGATATTACATACAAAAAATTGTAACTCTTCTCATCCACTTTTCTCTCACAAACAAGTAAAATAATAATTAAATATAATTAGAGAGGTGTTTGCAAAAGATAGTTAGTACCATTCAAAGACTACATTTTATAATAAATACTGTATACTAAAATTATAACGGAAGAGGAAAATATTTAAGTTTCAGTTCCAAGTTATAATACATAAAGAACTATTGAGTGTGATTTTCATGCTCACTAATAAATAGTTAATTGGTAAAAAATGAAAATTAATACAGTTTTATTTAATCATAAATAAGGAAACAAACGCCAAAAACAAAGCGGAAAAGAATACTGTAGTTGTGACGCTTAATTAGTTTTAGCTATAAAGGAAAATAATATACATATATTATAGTTTGATCAATGAGCACCAAAAATCTTATTTCAGAGGTGACTTTTTTTATATGATTTATTTTATTAAATTGCTTCGTATATCCAATGTTACTGGTTAAAAAATGATATAATGAAAGAATGTCAAGCAAGAGAGAGAGAGAGAGAGAGAGAGAGAGAGAGAGAGAGAGAGAAAGAAAGAATAAAACTCAAATAAACTAATGTCCTCTTCATAATTTTTTGTTAAACTATAATCCAATTGTTATGATGAGACATGATACAGCAAAATGTAAACTGGTTTTCAATTAAAGTTGCCTCATGTACTGTACATTACATGACTAGGTCACCGTAATTGCAAGTATTGTAACAATTCGCTTGCATTGTAACCATTGAAATAAATAATGTATAGCACGTGTGTAACAATAATGTTCATTATCAAATTCTTAATAATTATGAAAAAAATGTTCTATTGTTAAAGCCAAATGTTCATAACAAAAAAAAAAACTTATTTTGATAAATGAAGTAAAATTATAAGTATAAAATTTAATTTTAAAACTAGTTTTTTATTTATTTAATAACACCAATATCATTAAGCCTTTTGTATTATATACATAATATATTATTTCCTATGTTATTTCAAAATACGCAAAAATATATATATGTATAAAAAATATGAAATTTAGAATACGTTTAAATTTAGTCATTTCATGTTGCAAACAAATGTTAAAAAGTCCAAATAAAAATTATTTAACTTAGGCGGATAGAATCTGTTTTAACAAGAATTTAAAAAAAAAAAAAAAAAACAAACAGTAAGTAACTGTAAGATGCTTTGAGAAGAAACTTAACAATTTTTTTTTTCAAAGAAATCAGAAATGTAGGTATTATTCTTCTTCTTATTTTCTTATCAAACTTTTTTCTCCATTGTTTGCTTTTTTATATATCTATTAGAAACTGATATTTTAAACTATGATCCCCCCCCCCCCCTTTCTCTCTTTCACTCTCTCTCTCTCTCTCTCTCTCTCTCTCTCTCTCTCTCTCTCTCTCTCTCTCTCTCTCTCTCTCTCTCTCTCTCTCTCTCTCTCTCTCCAAATACAAAATACACTATTCATCATTTAAATTTTATAACATTAACAGAACACAGTAAAAAAATACAATTCAAAAATAATACAAATACTACTGAAAAAATAAAATAATACTAATAATGTAAATTAAAAAAAAACTTGTATGTTAATCTAACAACACAACATTTCTCTGAAATGTTAAAACTTTAGTGACGTTAATCTCCTCACGCATAAACACTAAATTTTAAATCCTTATTTTTTTTTTTCAACATAATTTTTTATTTCAACGTAAATTTACATAACATAAAATTTTGAAATAATTATAAAATTTACTTGATATACTCAAAAGTTTGTTTTTAAAAAATTGTTGTAATTTTTGTTTTAATCCTTTTAAGACAAGTGTATACGTTACGTTATAAATTAGAATACGTTGGTTTTACACTCAAATAATACATACAAATAATTCTTTTTTTAATAATAAAAATTTATATTTAGGCGTAAAAAAAGCAACGTTTTTTTATTATTATATTTTTTTTTTGTATTATTTTGCTTTCGGAAAATTAAATTGAAGATTTTTTTTTTGTACATATATTTAACGTCTTTTATATTATTTATTTTAGCGGCGTCTTTTTTATGTTTATAAAAGTCAGATCCGCGTGTTTTTTTATACTCTCCCTCCTTACCCTTTAACCCCTCCTTATTTTACCCCCTTGATATAAAATTAAGCCGTGGATAAATGCTATGAGTGTTCTTTTTTTTTTTTTTTTTTTTTTCAAAGACAAAATTCAACAAACTTAAAACAAGCAATCCACCGACTTTTTTTCATATACAAATACTTCAAAAACATATTCGCATGATTTCTCTCTCTCTCTCTCTCTCTCTTTCTCTCTCTCTCTCTCTCTCTCTCTCTCTTTAAGCTTAATTTAAGTTTAAAAGAAAAATATAAATATGAAAAAAGTTTATTTAGATGTCTATGTACATATGAATTTTTGAAGTAAAAAATATATATATAAATATATATTAAACATAAAAAATTGTTATGATTTAAACTTGGGTGAATTTAAATAAAGAAAAAAAAAGTACCAGCTAACTTTTATGCGTAAAAAAGGAGTACAATATATTTCTAAATGTATTTCATGCATATATAAATTTTGAAGTTTTTTTTATTATTATTATTATTTTTGTATAGAAAGTGCGTCATTATAATTTTACATAACCAATTAAGATATATAAAAAGACTGGCTTTTAAATTTTTTTTAAGAAAAGTAATAATATAAAAGGATTTTTTTTATTACATATGATATGCATTTTTACTTTGTTTTTTGTGTCAAAAACAAAAGAAAGATTTTGTTAGAGGTTATTATTTTGTTAAGCCTGGATGGTTAAATGGTAAAAAGATTACAAAAAAAAAGCATATCACAAACGTTTTGCATTAAAATTTTCACTCCCTCTCTCTCTCTTCCTGTTTGTTAATATACGTCACCACAAAACAATTCAAAAGAAAAGAAAAATATAAATTATATTTAATACATAATATGTATTATAAAAGTTGTAAAAATGACCCAAGGGGGAAAAAATATGCAAACGTTATTTAAATTTCTATCGTGTAGGTGTTGTAGATACTCACAAAGATACAAGATTAAAAATATTGAATTATACTTTTAGTATACTGTACATACAAACTTATCTTAAATTATTATTTATTAAACTGTGTTATTGGATTTTGGAATTTTGAATCACCCCTCTCTTTTTTTTTTCTTACATATTCAAATTTTAGTAATTTATCTAAATTAATAAAATAATAATAATAATAACTTCATCATGTGATTACTGTGTAAAATGTCGTAATTTTAAATTTTTATTTTTAATTTCGAATTATTTATATTTTCTTCTTGTGTTAGGTGCAAGTAACAAAAAATAAAAAAAAATAAAAAATGCTGAATTTTGTCTTCTTCTTTTTTTTTTTTTTTTACCTAAATGATAACGGTATTTTGATTAAAGTGCAATATATAAATATATACAATTTTTTTTTCTTTTTATAATATGATCAAAAAAAATTATAGGCTATTGATAATAAACATTTCTATCGCAAAAAAATCTTTGCAATGTAATTTATATGACAATTTTATTTAAATGGTTAAACAAAAAAATAAAATAAAATAAAATTAAAGAAAAATAAATAGAAGGAAAGAAATTTAATGCATAATATAAGAAAGAAGAGTTTAATTTGCAGAAATTTGACGAGGGACCAGTGAATACTCACTTCAATTCGTAAACAGAAGAGTATTATATAATATAAAAAAACAAGTGGATATAAATAGCAGTAATTTGATCACAACCACATCATTAAGTACGTAAAAATAAAATGGAAAATACGACAATCAGAGCGAATCTAATTACACTTTTTGATTGTCTTTTTTTTTTTTTTTTTTTTTTTTTTTTTTATTCCTGTATTATGTGTGTTGTATATATTTAAATTGCACGATATATTAACTGTATGTTTGTATAGTAAAATACAATTGAGTGAAGTTGATCAGATTTAAATGATAAATATGATAATCATATGTTTAAATAGAAGCAGCCATGATTGTGAATTTAAAGTTTGAAATATAAAAATATTTATTTAATTTTTTTTGTCGTTTTGAAATACATTTAAATACGATGGATATATTTTAATTAAAAACATGATCCCAATTGACTCATTATATTTGAATGAGTCTCTTTGTGTAACATTTGTCATGGCTTTTAACCATTTAATTGCATGAACTAGGTGTAGCACCTGAATTATAGAAGTTTACTTTGTTCACGCATAGTTCACGTATAGGTAAATTAATATCTTTGGTTTTTATTATTTTGGGTAGAACGAAATACAAGTTGTAAAATTATAACGGAAATCTATTAAAATCTGAGAGTGTACAGTACTTTGTATTTTCTATTATACTTTTCAATTAAAGTTAAAAGGTGCTTTTGCATTTTTTTTTTTTTGTGTTACTTTGTACAGAAAGTAATGATTCTCATTTAAAACAATGCTATTTAACATATTGCTTTGCAAAATTACAACAAATAAATTAATATTATGTGAATGCTCCGTAGTATTATTACAACAACTCTTACAGATCAGCCCTATTATCTTCAAATTGAAGCAAACCATTACGTAATGTACTAAAATCTCATTCCCAGTATTTATGTGTGTGTGTGTGTGTGTGTATTTTATATATTATTCAAAATAGCAACCCACATAAGTCACTAGAATAAAGAAATTAATTTGATTTACAATATACTACATAATAAACACAAAGAGAATAAATATGTCAAATTACATAATACTAAAATTTTGTAGTTAACATGATATAAAATAGTAAAAACTTATACTGTTTGATGAAATCAAAAACAGGATACTCAATATATAATAATAATTTATCAATAGAGCTATGTTCTTTGTATACAATAAATTAGAAATTTTTGTCTATTTTTTTAAAACAATAAACACAAAGAAGGCCTAAAAGATTAAAGGTTCTTTTGATTAGTATATATTTATTATTATGCTCATATTTACCTTTGATGTATTTCTATTGCAAATATTATTGGAAAACATTTATGCTTTATTTTGTTGCTTGTGCACTTATGATGAATAACAAACATTATAAATATAGTACTATATTTATTATTGTTATTAAATTTTAAAATTATATCCTAAATATAAAGATGCTAAAATTAAAATTGTAAAAAAAAAAAAAAAAAAAAAAAATGATGTTTAAAATTTAACGAACCTAAAATTTAAATTCCTTCTAAATTTTGTAATATTCATAGGTGAATGTAAATATTTTAGTTAAGTAATTTTTTCAGCAGATCCGTGACCCTAGAATGGAATTTTTATTATTTACGTAAAATACTTTAAAAAAATGAAAAAATAAAACTGAATACCTTATTTTAATAAATACTAATTTTTAATGACTATTCTTAACCTCTTTAAATTAGATGTTATGTTAAAATTTTATTGAGAGCTACGTATGATAAAAACAAAATTAGATTGCATGACCATTAGATACAATAAAAAATATATATTATACTGTATATTGCAATCAACATTGCACCTGATGGCTTAAAACAAATTTCATATACTCATAAAATTAAAATAACGATATTAGCAATAAATATTTTAAGTACCATGACAGCTTTTTTTTTTTTTTTTTTTTTTTTTTTTAATATTTGATGACATATTTTTTTATAAAAATAAACTCTGAGATGCATGAAATTTGCAGCAATTGAAAAAAAAAAATTAAAATTGAAAACACTACTGTTCCATAAAACTCTAGACGAATACACCTTAATAATAATAATAATAATAATAATAATAAATAAATAATATACTTAATTAAAATACTATAATATGAATATAAAAATTATTTCTACAATTTAATATAAACTATACAATATAAAAAGAAAAATATTACTAACTTTACTCTTCATAAATAATTCATGAAGCAAACATACTACTTAACAATTAATTATATTTATATTGTAACTTTAACATAACGAGGTAAATATAAAAAAAAAAGGAACAACTACTATTTTTTTTTTTTTTTTTTCATTTCGTACAGTGCTCTATTCTAGTATATTTTTCAATGTTGTGCATGCATTCAAATTGAAAAATGCAGACATTTTTACATAATGTAGCATGCAGAAAAAAAAATGCATTAACAGAATTAAACTCATGTATCATTCTTCTACGTGGTAGCGTAAAAATGCCACAACTGACATGAAAATTTATTTAATAAAAAGAAGAATACGTTGTAATGAATTTACGGGAAAATAATTTTTTTTTTTTTAATATCATAGAATACAATAATTATATACTAATATCATAGAGATTGTAATTTGTTACAAAATTTTATAGATTCATATCTGTTTATAATTTTTAGCATCTCTCATTCCATTGTTATAGTATGTGTGTAATATTTTCACAATTAATTTCACATGATGGTCTCTTTTAATCTTGTAAAATTTTCACCCCTTTAGTATAAAACTTTCTCTTTTATTGTGAAGCTTTTTGTCATAGCAGATTTTGTGATTTGGTACAGAGGAAAATTAGGCGTGAATCCTCTTTACATCATGCGTATTATCCCGCGGGTAACAGGGGGAGCTACATACCCGAACATCCGTGCAATTATTTCATTTTATCCCTTTTGCATTATACAAAAAAAAAAAAAAAAAATGACCAATTAAAAAAAATAGTATGAAAGTATTTTAATCCTATTTTAAATAAATATGGATAGCTGTTATTTATTAACAGTATGGATTACAATGTATTGCTCTATTTTTATTTCATTATTGATATAATAAGATTTTGTTATTTTAAAATTAAAAACAATCTAAAAATTGAACAATTTTTAGCAGAGAGATAACAAAAATACTTTCCTTATGCACGGAAAGAATAAATTAATTAATTTATGCTATGCTACATTTATATTATAATTGCATAAATAATGCTAAATTAGAACAACATAAATAATTCTGACGTACAATATAATATTTATGCTATATGTAATATAATTATTAAGCAATATAGCAAAGATTATGCTATATTGAACAAATCATTGTGGAAATGAGATAGCATTATTATTACTTATTTATTTCTGTTCATGTGGAAGAATAAATTTCCCATTGAAATATTTTTCGTGATAAATGATAGATATATTCATTTATTTAATTATTATTCTTAAATTTTACGGCATTCAAATTGTAAAGTAATAAAAATGTAACATTATTTCGATTAGTAAAGTGGAGGCTTGAAATTGTAAGTAAAAGCATGACATTAAATTTTGATTTAAAGAATTCAAAGAGTCTTGATGTATGTCTAACCAAAATTTATTTTACAACGCATAAAGGCAACGCTGTAAAAAAAAAAAAATACTATGGTACAACATTTACCCAATTTTAATAGGCGTTTTTAGTGAATATTTTTCTTTCAGAGGGAAATCACAAACAAAATTTAATAACAAATATAAAGATTAGAAAGAAAGACAAATAAAAAGGCAAAATTTTCATTCCAATTAATTTTTTTCGCTGTTTCTTTTTCCATAAAATAATCTTATAAATTATGAAAACCATGCTAAATTCAAAAGTTGAATAACTTTCTTTAACTCTATATACTTTTTTTTTTTTTTTTTTTTTTTGCTACACTGAAAAATTTAAACGATTTCAATACGCAATTATTTTGTTTTGTTAAGGTTTATATAAAGACATAAATATATTACATCCAATTAGCCTAAAGTAAAAAGCCTAAAGCTCTTGTAGTTTTTAATTCCATTGTGGAAAAAATAAATTTTACTTTCAATCCTTTCTTTTAAAGTTTTATAAAATTTGAACTTTTAATTTATCTTAAACCAAAGAACAAATATTTTTTTCCAGTGTACAAGAAATATAAATCAAGACCACGTTTGACTTCTTTTTGCTCCAAAAAAACAACTCTTTACTTTTTACTTTTTACTTTTTTTTTTTTTTTTTTTTTTGAAAGGGTTTAGAAACTTGGCCATTAGATTTTAAGTGTGACATTTTTAATGATACGAGCCAATAAATTAAAGTAACACTAAGTCGTTCTTGTAATAAATTAAATTTTAATGTTGGATTGCACTTAAAGAAAGAGAGAAAAATAATAAGTATTATGTAGTAAATATTATTGCATTACGATTATAACATGCACTCAGCTATGCACAGAATTGGCAACAATATTTATTCACAAGCAGAGAAACACTCATATATCATCAAATAAATAAATTGGTATAAATTGGTAAGGAGAAACCACACATATAAGTCAACGACACTTAGAAAATAAATAATTACACTCAACATACCAAAGAACCTACGAAGTGTATTGATTGTCTCAAAGCATGAGTGTATTTTCGCTAAATATTCAAGTTGATATTTAAACTAGTTCCAATGCAAGTATGGTGGGTACTAGTGATAATATGAGTACTACTTAAACTTCACATTTAAAAACTACTTGCCCTGCATATCACTATTCTATTCGCAGTTTACATTAAAAAGGAGAGAGTCGTACCGGCGTATATACCTGTAAACCGGAAGTCACCTATTGGTCCAGTTAATAGTATAATTAAGTACCTATACACTTATAGTAAGTAAAAATTTACTAGTAGGAAGGTAAAAATTTTAAGTTTAAAATTTGTAGTATCGAAATTTATTCTTAGGTAGATAGTACGTTTAATAATAATAGAATAACTTTATTTAAGGCGCATACACGGCTTTTTCAACCGTATTATATGAACCTTGAACAGAACAATACATTTTTACATAACGTTTTTTACATACGTTTATTAAAGAAGCAATTTTTTCCAGCAAAAAGAAGTCAAAGTTGATTCATACTAGGTGTCTATAAAGACGAATGTTTAGAGACAATTAATGAAAAAATGATAAAATGTTTAGTGTGTTCCATTTGTTGACCCTACTTTGTTTCTTTGTTTTTGTAAGTCCATTTTTAGGTAGGATTTCTTTACACAGTTACTAGTCTAACTCAAAAGGGAAAATTATATATATATATATATATATATACTATATGTTTTTGTATTTAGTCATGAAATTTGTAGTGTAATCAAGTGAATTGAACTTGTAAAGGAAACTTGATCGTTTAGTTCAAATTTATTCTTGTTTATATGATTAAACATGTAAGCAGATACCATTAAAATTTTCCCATGCATTATTGTAATGCAACAAAATTTAAATTTTCATTCGGTAGAAGACTAAACTTTATTAAGCAATCCTAAGATTACAATACGAGCTATTTAACGTGTAGTGCACATTATTATTTTACAGACGCGCAGCTCCCTGTAAAATACGTACATTAAAACTTTCATTTTCATTTTTTTTATGTAGTTTTTTGTAGATACCTTTTAACGTAATGAATTCTAGTTTCTCAAAAGAAGGAATAAAATAGAAGTAGTAGTACACAATACCATTAAGGAAAACCAAAACAATGGTATATTTTCACTCCATTGGTTCAGTATGGTAGAGTATTCCCCTGAAGTAGTTCTCCTAAAACGCATCATCTCACATTATCTCACATTAGAACTTTGAATACAATAACACAGCTCAGTGGTACACCTGCTTGAGGGTTTCACATTCACCTCAATATTGTTATTCAAGTGGTGATGTGGTTCACTCATTTGCGAGGGAAATTATCTGTCTTTGATGTTAGTGCCTGTCAATATTTACCTCTTTTGTTTTCATCCCCCGCAAAGAGAAGTATTTATTTACCAAGCTTTGAAACTTTTGATCTTGTAGGAACTTCGTGACAAACTTTTACTTTTGAGTATTGATTATTCAAGTCAATTCTTATTTAACATATTGATGAAGTTACTATAAGAATTAAGTATTCTGAATAGTGAAGAGAAATGAGAAACGTGCAGTATGCGTGTATCACTATGTATTTAAGTCACATTTATTCATTCATTCATTCGTCCGTCCGTTCTTTCTTTCATTCATTCATTCATTCATTCATTCATTCATTCATTCATTCATTCATTCATTCATTCATTCATTCACTCACTCATTCATTCATTCATTCATTCATTCATTCATTCATTCATTCATTCATTCATTCATTCATTCATTCATTCATTCATTCATTCATTCATTCATTCATTCATTCATTCATTCATTCATTCATTCATTCATTCATTCATTCATTCATTCATTCATTCATTCATTCATTCATTCATTCATTCATTCATTCATTCATTCATTCATTCATTCATTCATTCATTCATTCATTCATTCATTCATTCATTTGCCATTGTATGAAAAATGGAAGGCATAATAATATTGATCCATTAAAAATCCACGAATAAAATTCTTTCGCAGTCATTTAAAAAAGAGCAACTTTGACATCGATGAGTTTTAGAATTGCTGAATAATTTTCTTAATTGAAAACAACGTTCAGGATAATCTCATAAAATAGCAAACGCCGCTATAACGTTAGATATAAATATTAAATTTCTCTCTCTCTCTCTCTCTCTTTGGTGCTCTGCTGCAGTATAATTTACATGTTTTAAACATTACTGCTCGTTTTCAGTGCCATTAATTAACAACTTGAAAAAAACTTGGCAATTTATTATTGCTTTTTTGTGGTAATAATTTTAAATAAGTGTTTCCCTTTTTTATTTTAGTTAAAGGTTTACTGAAAAAAAAGGAGAGAGAGAGAGAGAGAGAGAGAGAGAGAGAGAGAGAGAGAGAGAGAGAGAGAGAGAGAGAGAGAGAACTCCAAAACAAAAGCAATGTATTTTTGTTTTAGAACAATAACAATATTTTTAACTCTCATTTGCATATATGGTAAAATTTTAATTGTAAATTTAAAATAAAAAATATATAATACCATCACAAAATATATATTTTAATTAAAATTACTTTTTTTTATTTTAATACTATTAAATTGCGTATAATATTTTATAAATACCATATTTTTTCATTAAATATACGTCATGATTCAAAAATAGTAGAAAATGTTTGCCTGATACCCTGATACGAGAAAAAAAAAAAAAAAAACTTTATTATTAAATTGTCTATAGAATAAAAATAGCACAATCATAGCATTATCATGGCAGGCATAGAACTACAGGTTGCAACGGTACGAATACATTGTTTATATTATATTTTTAAACCTGTTGTTTTCTTTTCATTATTTTCTACAGTACTCAAATCAGTAGAACTATAATTACCTAGCTAGTAACCTAACAAAAAAAAAAAAAAATGTGGATGTTAATATTAAATGGCACAAATAAAATTGATCTCTTTCAATTTCAATACAATGCTGAAAGTAAAAGTAAATTTTCTTAATTTTACAACTCATCGTGACTAACATGAAATATAACCGGGGAGAAAAATGGCCCATATGAAAATTTTACCATGTTACTGGATCTCTAAAGTTTAGAATACAGTATATCAATAATTTTAATATCACTTACAAAAAAAAAAAAAAAAAAAAAAAAGTGTTATCATTCTTGGCTTTATTCAAAATATTTTGAACATTTAATTTATTTTACAGCAAAACCATTTTTAATGTAATACATAAAAATAAGCATTAAAAACCGCTTTGTTCTCTCTCTTTCCTCGTATTTAATATTTAATAACATTTAAAATTCAGTATATTTCTAAAATTCAAAGATATAAAACACAATTACTATATAGTGAATACGTATATACACACACACATAATATCTTTTATCAAAATATTAAAATAGAATATTAATTCTGAGTTATTTTCCTTTTTGAAAATATATAATATTTAAAATTTAGTGATGCGATAAAATTTTACATAAAATGAATATTTTCTTGTAAAATAACACGACAATTTTGGGTTGAATGAATGTTTGTGTTACAATAATGGTACTAAAAAGCTACATTATCAATCAGTATGTTAGACAATATGTGATGGTCATTATCAAATATATGACGTTTAATGTACAAAATATGCTTGTCCATATACATCGTAAAATATAACATTTTTTGTTGTTGTAAGTATACTGTACAGTATCTGGCATCATAATTAGGTACAAACTATACTGCATGTAAAATTGGTTTTGCATTTTATGTGTGTTTCAAATTTATTACTTTAATTAATGTAAGTCCTACGTTATATATATATATATATATATATATATATATATATATATATATATATATATATATATATATATATATATATATATATATATATATATATATATATATATATATATATATATATATATATATATAAATAAATAATATATATAATATACAAAAATGTAATGATAAGATAAAAGTTCAGCGTTCCAACTGTATTAAGCAAAGCATGTTTTGAGGTAAAGTATATTTTAAGGTATTACTAAGCATCACTTTGAAGATATATTTTGTATGGTAAAATTCCTTTAAATCTTTGTTCTAATATTTTATCATGAGAAAGACTTCAGAATGTTATATTAGAATGTCTAACAATTTTAAGATGTTATACTTTGCAAAATTGTAAATTACAAGAATTAGAAATTTTAATTCTATAATAGGATTAATGTTAAATTTAATATTTCTTCTTTTAAATTTTAATTTCTATGGTCATCTTCTTTCAATTCAAAAAAGTGACAACAAGGATGAAAACTAGTAAGATTTTTAAATGACAGGTGTGATGACAATTATGACTGTTCATAAAATTAAATATATATTTTTAATTTGATCAAAAACCATAATTGTATGTTTACAAAGACATAATTTTCTTAATTTTATCTGAAAATTAAAAATAAATATATTTTTTAAATAGCTGGTTAAAAAAAAATCCCCTTCCATTGAATGAAATAATGTTTCTTTCATTTTTTTTTATTGCAATTATATCTACACAAAACGCAAATAATAAACTATTTTTATACGTATATTTTAATAAAAGTAAAACATAAGGAAATTGTAGAATATAAAGTTTGATTATATAATGTTTTTCCCATAAGTTTTATATGAAGCTGAGAAAGTTTAGACGACGAAGTTCGTTATATGACGACAGACTTGCTCGCTCGCTTGTTTGTTTGTTGTTACTAAAAACTAACAACTTATCCTTAGGATTACACTCTTAACTTACTGCATCAAAACATAAACACTGGTATATTCTAACTTTATATTATGTATGTGTGCGTGTTTTTTTTTTTTTTTTTTTTTTTTTTTTTTTTTACTACAATATATTATGTTTTTTTATATCTAACTTTTTAATCTTTCTTAAAAAACAAACAAGGGAAAAAATTACAATGAATGGCAGGCACACAAATACTGTAAATTGCAATTGCTACACATATTACAACTATTAATATACTGCAATATAATACAGTGCTGCAAAGCGTCTTAGGAATGCCTTTCTTTTCTTGTATACTTTCCACCTATCAATTCCACCTACAGCAGTTAGCCTATCACCTATATTAGTTGATATTGTAGTATATCAGTACCTGTTCCAGGCTAATGTATGTATAGCTATTGCATTTTAAAGGATCTGTGTACCTGTTATTAGTAATATTTGTTTCTCTCTCTCTCTCTCTCTCTCTCTCTCTCTCCTTTTCCTTTTCTTCTTTCATAAATCTGATTCTAGTAAAATTATGTTTATAAAGTCATGAATTAGATCTTCTTCGTTTGCTAATAACAAAAGATAGTATTTGTATCGAAGATAAGTAATGTACTACTAAAGAAATATTTTAAAATAATGTGTAAATTTTACTTTAAAACTACACTAAAAAATGTAGCAGCAGTATCATTTTTAAGCTTCACAATTTTGTTATTAATAATTAAATATATTAATTATTAAGTCTATAAAGCTAATTACCATAGTTGCCCTCTCACTATGTCGTATTGAAGTACTTTAAAATATAATCCGTATATAATCCCCTCTCTATCTCAACAATTTTTTAATCAATCATATTTGAGAAACTTTTTACAAAAATTTAATGAAAAAAAAAATTCAAAATATTTTACATTAATAATTTTTATATCCATTAATTATACATGAAAGTTTTCAAAATTGAATTTTGATATAACGTTTTGTTTTAAAGTTAATATAAATTAATCATTTATGTCACATACTTATAGGGAAGAGAGTAGGGATTAAAAAATTGCCATACATTTAGTTACCAAGGGGATGAATATATATTGAAATTAATAAAATTTATGTTAAAATCAATATTTAATATTATATTTCTAAATATATAAAAAATAGTGAAATAAAGTATTTTTAACTTCCTTATATTTTGTATATTTTCATTAAAAACATTAATGTAATAATATTAAAAGAAAATGTTTTTTCCCAATGTTATTTGTTTGTATTATTCTGTATCATTACATCATTACCATCGATTGTAAATTAACTAAATAAAGTATGATTGGAAATTATTATAGGTTTCACTTTGTCACTATTAGAAATTATCATTCAGCTGAGAGAACAGTAAATCAGTTTTTGTGTAATGTAAAAATAATAAAAAATATATATAAATTTCTCAGTACCGGTGACTTTAGATTACCGCTACCTACTTTTGTAATCTTATGCTATCTTTATTGTTGGTTTCTATAAGACAGAGATAGAAGAAAATTCAGCGAAATAGTAAAAATTTGTAAATGAGATGAGGAAGTGTTTGAAAGCCTAAAAAGTAGAGAAAGAAATAGTAATGAGTGTGAGAGTAGAGTAGAGCAGAGGAAAGTGAGTGAGAGAGAGAGAGAGCGAGCGAGAGAGAGAGCGAGAGAGCGAGAGAGAGAGAGAGAGAGAGAGAGAGAGAGAGAGAGAGAGAGAGAGAGAGAGAGAGAGAGAGAGAGAGAGAGAGAGAGAGATGTTAATGCGTGATAATGAGAGTTGACGGTGTTCGCAGTAAATGTGATTAGCACGAGGGAATGATTACCAGAACACAGTTTACTTAACTCAGATCCGCTCAGCTCTGCTCTATACTGTTCGCCTCCTTATTTTACGAGTATATTTGATATGACGTCAGCAATTTTCCACTTATAAATTTTGTTAACAAAATATTAATAATCAATAAAGTGTATAATTTAAAGCACTTTTAGATGAAAATTATTATTTTTACCTATACTTTTACGCACTATGAACATATTTGGTTATGTAAAACTAAAATTATTGCTGATCCAACATTTGAAATTTTTTGTGCAATATGATGATCATATAGGTTTATGCACTCTCCTAGATAGTAAAATATGATATAGGTTTGTGCATAAAATGCAATCAATAGAGTTTTCCATCCAAATGATGTGGTTATAATGAAGTTACGTTTTAAAGTATATATTTTGGCACGGAAGAAGTAAAATTTGGGAAAAAAGAGTTACTTATCAAAGTTTTGAAACATAACATTTTGACAATTTTAGCTTTTGGTGCTCAATTTTAATTTAAAGAATATTTTATTACTTATCTTGACAATACGCACTTTGATTATCAAAGGTAGTTGACACAATAAGTATATAAAATTGACAATAGTTTTCTTTCAAAATCTTAACTTGCATTTTAATATCATACTTTGCAACAAAAGAAAAGTAACAATTTTACAAGAGAAATTATATATATATATATTATACACTATATATATAATCTTGTTCTATTACGTGTATTAAATAACATTGTTTAAAGATACATATACAGTGTATTATACTCGTACAATTTAATGTTCTATATTTTTCTGCTAACTATACGGAAGTTTTGTTCTAGATATACAAAGTACGTGACTTTTCATGAACTTCTTCACACGTGTGGTTTTTGTGACAAAGAAATATTTTTGTAACTAAGTTCATGTCCCACCACAGATCCATGAGTGTTTGTTAAACACAGGTACACTCCATGCTAATAAACAACACATAACCTTTGACAAGCGTAACATAATACTCATAATAGAATGAAATATAGATTTAATAATTTTAAATGTTACATTTTCCTCGATTATATCAACCTTTTTTATTGCAAATTATTCTAAAATTATTACTAGATGTAAAAATGGTATCCACTACTAATTTAAAATATGATATAATTTTGAGTTTTTATTATTATTTTTATTATTTTGCTACAAATAAAATAAAGGTATAATGCTTTAAAGATTTATATTTATAGTTTAATAATTACAGTATGGTGTATTAAAATTAATAAAACATTTCTATTAATTTTCTAAAAGGTTAAACTAACCTGTTCATTATACCATGGCTTGGTAATATAAATGATATAAGTAATGATAAAGCAAAAAGCGTGTTACTTAAGCATGCCTCTAAATTACAAGAAGTTTGTCTAACAGAAGTAAGTAGAAGCAAGAAAAGCATAAGTTGCAAATGTAATGAACAACGCCAGCAGATGCCTGCGATGGTTTTTCAAGCACTATGTGACCAACACTTATATATAAGAGTACTTTTTATGTAGATATTTATACTTAGAAAAAAAACTTCACCAAGTGTTATGTTTTGTATGGAACAAAAGTATACATTTCCACTAGTTTGCATAAATATGATGCAAAAACATATAAAAAGTATGGTCAAGAAAAGGGTGTTCAAACCTTAATATCACTTATTAATAAAGTTATAATATTAGTATGCTATCAGTTAATCAAATACTTGCCAACTTCTTGCCTCATAGTAAATAAGCAGCAAAAAAAAAAACAGCACTTACCTAAAACAGATAGAAAAAATAATTAATAAATATGCAATAGAAGTTTATGAAAATCCACATAAAACATCCAAAATTTTACATATAAACAAGTTAAAACCTTCATATTTTATGAATATTAAAATTATTCTCGAACTTTATGTATATATAACTTCTTGATGTGTGCAGTCGTCATCATTTGTAGAAATAAATTTGAGCATGAGAGAACTGTCATCCAATTTCGTGTCTTTATCTTTCGTCTTTCCCTCTCTCTCTCTCTCTCTCTCTCTCTCTCTCTCTCTCTCTCTCTCTCTCTCTCTCTCTCCTTTCTTTCTCATTATTATCTCTCTTTTCCACTGACAACGTTAGCCAACCAGGCAGAAATTTGATTTAACCATACATCTGGTTATATATCTATACACTGAAAGAAGAAGAAATATCACACACTATATTTCATCAACTATATAAAAATATTATATCTTCAGTAAAAAAAGTATTTCCAGCAACATAAAAAAAAAAAAAAGTTTTATTTTTTGCTCGTAACAAACTGCAAACACGAGTATGATATTAATACATTGTGTAATGATATGTAAAATAACAAAATCTACCTAATACTCCTAGGTTTGCTTAACGATAAAAAAGCTAATATTTCAATATAACTAAACATGGATAGATGAATAAACAAATAGAAAATCTTTTAATACTAATACAAGTAAGCAATATACAAGAAACTTAATCGCTTTAACAATTATATGTAGAGAAGCAGTTTTAACTATTATCACAGTATTATATGCAGCTTTTGATTATGCATAGAAATTTTTCAGTGTAATTTGACTTAATCTCTCAAGACAAAGGTATATATGCTTTACGTCAAACGAGATCTGCAGATATGCATTACTGTGTGACTTATATTATCTATGTAATCCAAATAGGTCAGTCATATGCTTCATAAGCAGTTCAAAGAATATCAAAGAACAGAACAAGGACTTTTTCTTCTCCTTTTTTTCAAATTTAATATGATCTTATGGAATAATGTAATTGCATTTTTTTTCTCTTTCTAACTATTTCTTTTATTCTAATGGCAAAGAAGGATAAGGATTATATATATATATAATATATATATATATATATATATATATATATATATATATATATATATATATATATTATAATAGAGAGACAGAGAGAGTATTTCCAAAACAAGCACAATGCTTTAATATAGTAATGATAATATTATTAGATGAATTCTAATCAATATTCATGATAATTATAACAATATTTTTACAAAACACATCGACGATTTTATCTGTAAACATTATAATATATTATTATTATTATAAATAATTTACTATAGTAAAAACATTATATAATATATAAATATCATTATTGTATTCAATAATAAAATTAACATACTAATTGAAGTATTATTTATTGATTATTACTAATATTAGTAACGTTTCTCACTGCTTACAAAATGAAATATATATTTTATGTTTAAAAATGTATTGTTTACTTTTAGAAACTATTGCTCTTTTTTTACTTATAATTTTTTATGATTTTAAATGCAATATTTAACTAAAAATTTGCTAATTGTAAATCAACTTTTGCCTAGTAGATTTAATGTTTTTGTATACTTAAATTAGAGAAATTTGGTATGTAAAACTTTTGGTTGTGTCTTGATGCATGATTTAGAAATTTGGAGTGTTGAAATTTGAAGTCTGTAAGGACTATAATTCCATATTTTCCCTTAATTGAACGTTACTTCATAGCTTTACATTTTATCATCAACATAGATAACAAAATAAGATTTATAAATGATATACCAAAATGTCGGTTAAGGTATTTAAAATCTGGAGTTAGAGGACATTTTGTAAATATTTTTAAAATGTTAAAAATTGCAACAACACTTATTATTAGTAATTATTAAAAGAATCGTAATAACTTCAGTAACTAATGATAGCAGCAATTTTTAATAATACACTATAGCTGTGAATAATAATAATATAGTACTTGTAGCTTATAAAATAATAGAATAATATAATAGTATACTATTAGCATGCTTATTCAGTATTTCACATGTAATTAGACTTATACTGTATTATATAGAATGTAAAAATATTATAATATCAATATATTACAATAAAATATTAATTACTTTATAACTACTATTTATAATGAAAAATAAAATGTAAAAAGTGTACTCTTATTAAAAGATTTTAATTAAATATACTATAATTAACTTTGGAAATATAGATAGACTGATAAAATTAACGTTCAAAATATACGGATACTTCAAAATGGAAACTTTTCTCATTTGTAAGTCAGTGTATTTTTTTTTTAATACCTTTTTTTACGATAAATCTGGTGGTCATAAATATTTTAATGTTACTTTGCTGATTGATTGATTGTATCAAAGTTAATGTCAGCAAGAGAGAGAGAGAGAGAGAGAGAGAGAGAGAGAGAGAGAGAGAGAGAGAGAGAGAGAGAGAGAGATTTTACCGAGATCATTACATTAAAAGTCACTACCGCACAAAATTTAGAAATACACACACACCATTTTTTTTTTCTCCTACACCGCAATAACTTTTTTATATACATCAAAAAAAGTAAATTTTATTCATCATCGAGGATATTTTCATTTCTAAAATGTAATGTTGGTAGCAAAATATCAGCTTGGAAAATACTGTATGGATATTTCAAAAAAAAAAAAAAAAAAAAAAGTAAATATAAAATTTGAAAGTACACCTAGGATTATAAAACGATGTAATACATATTTTTCACCAATGTTTACAGTATATAAACTTCAAGTTTTACTAAACTTTAAATGTTAGAAAATTATAATAAAAATATCAAGAAAAATTTATACATGCCACGGATAGGACAGACTCAATAAAAAGTGAACTGAGTGATGTTATTTAGTACATTAGCTTAACTATGTTGTACAACCAAAGTTGCTTTTTTACCAATAAAGAAATAAAGCTTTGCTGCTTTATATTTTACAACATGATAATATGATAATAAAGCATTACACATCCAACAACAAAGTATTATGATACAGAAGTGCATAATTATAATGTACAATATGACATAATTTGTGAATTTCATTTTTTCCAAGAGGAATATAATAGTAGCAACCTCCAACGCAAAATATTAAACTTTTTCAGTGCGTATAGAGATAGAGACTTTTTTCAATCAAATAACAAATATTTCAAATACACATTAGATGTCATCTCAAAATATGCAATAAATACAAACATATATTTCTTAATTATATTTTTCTTTTTAACTTAAAAAAAAAGCTTATAATGATTCTTTTAAATGATATATATTTTAATATTTTTCTTTTTATTAAAAAAATTGTTGAGCGGTGATTTAAGAAATCTTGTTAGGGTTTATTTCCTACTTAAACTTTTTAATACGCTCGTCAAGTTCACTGCAGAAATAAAATGTAAGATTTTATGAAGTTGAGAAATAAATGGGAGGTGTTACTGTCGTAAAATGACAACTAAAATGTCATCCTAAGGTATTTTATTTGTTTACAAAATCTCTGTGCTTGATATATTAAAAACATATTGAAATTTTTTTTTTTTTTTTTTTTTTTACCTTTTAGCATGATAGAAATTACTTTTTTTGAATTTTAAAATAAATATGATGTGATATGTTTTTTGTTTTTTTATATACCATTATTTTGCGAGAGAAAATACTCTTTTATACTGTAGGATGGATCAATTACAACAATAGCTACAGGTTCAATATTGGACGGAACAATATCATAATGATAATCTATTCTAATTTACTATGTCATAGGGCAGATTATCACTATTGACGAATAAAGAAATCCAAATAACGAGCTGTCTACTATATAATTTTGGCAATATCCGCTTTCGGTTTAATGTGCTGTGAATAACCGCTTATGTTTGCTCAAAATGCCGGAAGAGGAAACCACGTGACGATAATAGTAGGAGAAAACTTCGCGCCAGCAGCAAGCTAGGCCTGAGCCACCTCCCACTTTAAGAACACATGGTTTCTTTTTCCGGCATTTCCTTTTCCTGTTGTTAGAGTAAACATAAGAGGTCATTTCTTTATGCGTAAAACGATTTTAATATTATATAATTCCACGCCAGCTAAAAGGTTGTTCGATATTTCTTAAATAATCGTTTACTTAACTAAATCTATCATTTGAAATGGGCAATGGTGACAATGCAAACTAAAATTTTCTTGACTATAGTCAACCTCTCATAAGTTAGTTTAATTCTTTACTGGTAAATATATTTTAAAAGAAAGGCACCTTCAATTTGTTTTCAATAGTTTAAAGCAATATTATGCGAGCGTGCACTGAAAAAATGACTTCTAATGGCAGGTACCCTACAAGAATCCTGTAAATTACAATAGGTACTGTAATACCGTATAATATTTACTTGGAGCTTAGCTGGTACTGATATACTACAATGTCACCTAATCTAGGTGATGAGTTACACTTTCATTGTAATATGTTTTACCTGAATTACATATTATTGTTAGTATATCAACACCATTTTCAGCCCAATTCCTATTGAAATGGACAGAATTTATGTGTGTGTGGTGTGTACATTATATATTATATATAATTTATTATTTTACAAAAGCGATGTTCTTGACTCGTTAGGTACACAATTTTTTCTCTTTTTAATATTTTTATTTAACGTTTTAAATTATTTTTATACAGTTTTTTTTATCACTAATTATTATTATTTAAAATTTAGGAGAAAAAAAAATGTTGCACATCAAATAAGTTATATTTACGTAAAAATAACATGTACAAAAGTATATAAATTTAATTAAACTAATTTGAAATACCCAACCCCCCTTCTGTATAGTATAGTAAACAACGTATAACTCAAATTATCTCTTACACATATACTAATTTCAATGCAACTCACATGTAAATGAAGTTAATATTAGGTTAAAATTTATTTTCTCATATCAACTGCAAAGAGAGTACAGTCATATTATACATGTATATATATATATATATATATATATATATATATATATATATATATATATATATATATATATATATATATATATATATTATATATATATATATATATATATATATATATATATATATATATATATATATATATATATATATTATTATATATATATATATATATATATATATATATATATATATATATATATATATATAATATGTACTCTAAAAACTCCACTGTATTATATTATACTGTAGTGATAATGATGCCACAAGCGTAAAAACAGAGCAAAAATATTATTTATTTTTGTACATATAATAAACAGCCCCAAGCAAAAGCTTCAGTTTTATATCGTCATGTACTCATTTTACTTCAATTTTTTTGTGTATAATGTTGTTTCCATGAGTTTAGAATTTTATTTACATTAGGTGTGTATCTATATTATTTTCATATGTATATTTTAAAGAGAGATGAATATTAAGTTGTGGAAATAATATCATATATAGAACGGGTTGTTGATTTTGTAAAGAAATGTTTAAAGAAAGTATTGTACAAAAGAAAAAATATTTTAGGATGAAAGTAAAATATTATATTATGGTAACATATAACATGAGAAATCTTTCATAAAAAAAATCAAGTATTTTTATGTTTTTACAGGATTTACTTTGATGTGCTTTCCATATGTATGCAAGCCGTAACATTCAAAACAAAGGAATTATTATTGTATGCTTACTGATTGCCAAAAGCAACTCTTCAAAATTTCATTTGTTTATAAACATGCATTAAAAACAAAGCATGTGTAAATTAAATTAACTATTACGACACGCATATACTACCAATAACTTTTAAAATGTAAAATTGATCATTAAAAGACAGGCTTACCTTCCTAGATTTTGTTTTTCATTGTACCCAATCATTAGTGAGTAATGGGCTGACACTTTGACATAAAATTGTACTCGGTTGCATGAAATTACACGTTAGCTCCATGATTTCGCAGTTAAATGACTCATCATAGGACAAACGTCATTTTCGGCCTTTTTCATAGGAAAGTGAATGTGTTTATATATATAATTTGATTAATTTTCTCCGGCGCATGAAACACAACAATAGTTCATAAGTAATCATTGTAAGTTTATTAATTTGCAAAAAAATAACATTTTTCCTATTTAAAACTCCCTATTATTATTTTTCTATAGCTCATCCTTAACTTATGAAAAAACAACAACAATTTATACGTATTATTTCTTATATTTTAATTTGCAAAAAAATAACATTTTTCATATTTATAGCATCATGACCGGCTAATTCAATGAGTGAATCCTCATAAACATGAAATATGAACATGTTATGAAAATTACATGTGTTTAAATGAAGCATTATATTTATACATTATATACTTAAAGTTCCTATAAGAATATATTGTAATGTCATAAAAGGCAATACAGTAACATTTTTATACCACAATATCTGTGTATTAAGATAATTTAATAAGAACAAATGATAAAGCTCGTTTATATTTTTCATTTAAATAATACGGGAAAGTGAAAATGTTTTCAGCTAATATACAGATAACTCTCAAAAGTATATATTTATACATTTTTTATGCATACAGTATGTTCATAAAAAAAAGTCTAAAAAGCATTTTTTTTTTTTTTTTTACTTGTATCACAATCCCCCTTAGGCGCAAGCGAGTATGAAAGCCGATCATAGTTATAAAATTTTAAGTGGGAAAAAAGAAAGATTGCTAGCGCGCTATATGTATGAGTTACGTATGTTGTGAAAATTTAATTTTTATTGTGCCACGGAGTGCAATTGAGCTTCCCATCGCATTATCAGATTAATTCATAAAACATCATATTACGTTGAAGCCTCACGGCTGTGTGCTTATATGTGTACACGTTGTCAATGAAATTTTACATTTTAGTACATTCAACAACGGGAATTATTTCGTTAGTCTCAATATACTGAAATTAATGTTAATTTTTATTTGTATCTCGTTGCAGGCCATTCAAATTATTTTTGTTATAACATTTAATGTGTTCATCTATATTGTCAAATAATAGAAATACGATTTAAACTTGTAAACAACATATTCAATATTTAGAAAGTAATAACGATTCAATTTAATTTTTAATTATTTTGAAACTGCTAAATATCAATCCTAATCACTTAAATAAGTTTTACAAACCAATTTTTCTTTTTATATCTTTAAAAAAAAAAATGCAAATTTTTTAATTCATTTTCAAAAACATGGATCATTATACTACATTTTTATAATAATCAACATCTAAACTGTAATATATAAAGACAACTGTGTGTGAAATACAAAAATAAAAATACTATCCTCTTTTTAATATTAATGATGTATCTAAATGTAATACGTAAAGTTACCCAACCTTATTTATGGTATATTTGAGTAAATAATAGTAATTAATTTATGTATATAGATTTACCTTGGTGTCATAGGTACGCACATATACACCACAGGTAATCAGAAAATGTACGCAATATTTTGCTTTAATTTAGATTGAAATCCCAAGTAGCCTGAGTATCTCCCATAATAGTGTACACGGTTTTCATGTTATTCAAAGCCATAGATAGAAGAGAGAGAGAGAGAGAGAGAGAGAGAGAGAGAGAGAGAGAGAGAGAGAGAGAGAGAGAGAGAGGAGAGAGAGAGAGAGAGAGAGAGTAGTTACGTGTTCGTGTTAATTTACCTAGCAGCTCGTTAGTCTGACATTTAGATGGACGTTAACACCAAGAAATAATAGATAGGTTAGGTAACTTATACACATTTTCATCACTTTTAAAGAATAACACAAAGTTCGTTTGCTAATAGTTACTATAGTAGTTCGTTCAGCAAACTACACACAAATAGTGAGCCACCTTAGATATTTTTCCTGTGTTAAGAACACCTGATCACGACGTCACTACCTGTTTACGACGTTTATATGTATGATTCATCATTGTTACTTCTTTGCTTAGACCTTTCAACGCAGTAACTTATTTTTATCGGCTCAAAAAAAAAAAATAACAATAAAAATCAACCAATGCATATGTCTATTTTTTTGGGCAGCCAATCGTTGTTAAGGAGCCTCACTATACTTTACAGAACAACAACAACATGGTTACAGCAACATGGTTTTGGGTTTTATTAAGTTCAAGCTCGTTCTGTAAAGTAAAGTGAATCTCAATAACAGTGATTGGCTGACCAACAAAATAAGACATATTCATTGGTTGATCTTGTTTATTGAGCCGATAAAAGTGAGACGCATATTGTGCATGGAACTTTTTTTGGGAAGTTTCTTTTATTCTTATCAAGTTCAAAGTTCTAAACGAAGAAATAACAATGATCATGTATAAACGTAGTAAACAGGTAATACGTCATGATCAGATGTTTTTCACAAAGGAACATTTTCGAAGCTGTTTCAAGAGTTGTGTTTAGTTTATAGAACGAGCTTAAGGCTTTCACAGTAGTTAACGTTTACTTCATAGACAAAAAATGAGTGTGCTTGTATAACAGAATAATCGAGTCTGAAAAGTAAAGTGTTGATTTTTTGTCAGTATGCTTTGTTTACTGTATAGTGTAAAGTATCTTTAAAACAAGTACTTAGGTTCACTAAAAAAAAAATACTCACAACACGTGAGATAGTTCTCATTCATAAATGGGTAGAAACAAACCATATCGAAGTTGATGTAACGCATGTTGATATATATAAGATATACTTCAGTTTTTATAATGGTTTCTCGCAACTAATTTTGTGTTCTAACCAAAAACCATCCATACAAATAAGTTTTGAATTCGTACTCGTATTTTTAGTGTATGTTGTAATATTAGATTGTTTTATTACAAGAAAAAAACATGAGAACTTGGAATCAATAACTTTCCCTAGTGGCAAAATAATTAATTCCAGAGCGTAAATTGTACGTAATATTTCTATAGGAGTAACTGCAAAGAAATTATGGATTAATATCAGAAATCAAAATAGATCACATAGAAGGAATTATATGACTCCAAGTTGCAGAATAGTGTACACATCAGATAGCCAAAATATTTTAATGGTGATAATTAAAATAAGTGAGTTTTATTTATAGAGGTCACAAAAGATTTAAGCCCACTTATACATGGTCATCTGACCTATTCAACATAATATAGTTTTACTGTCAGATTATATTAATTAATATCATTTAAATATACAATACGTACATGTTGTTGAGTATATTGCCCTGACTGCACCTTTTGCCTATTTTGTTTTGCATTCTATTTATTTAATATAACGCAATAATAATATAAATAAAATAGCAATAAACAACCATCATAATAACAAATATGCATAAGCAACATAATAAGTTATATTTACATACATGTATTATTTAATTTAAAATGATAAACAATTAGCAAATCTCAACACTGATTTACCACGTGTGTTTATGCTAAAATTTTAAGTGTTGCAAAGTCTCTTGTTTGTGTATAAATATTGATAGCAAAAGTGAAATGCAAAACCAATCACTTCCTATTTATAATGTTTACAACAATTAAAGAAGCTTATAGAATTAACTTAATTTTAGGTATATCGAGGATTTTTTTTGTGATTTAATGTTCAAAGTAAAATTTTCAAAACAATAAAAAAAAATCCAAGGTATAACATTTAGAGGAAGAAAAAAAAATCTATTATACTGTATACGAATATTTTCAATTCAATATAACAAAGTTTGAAAACACTTGGGGGCTTTTTGATCACATCTTTCTAATCCTATATAATATACAGTAAAACTTCCATGAAAATCTTACATTTCCTGAAGTAAAATCACGTCTAGGGATATCAATAGGAAATAAATATTTTCTATTGTCAATTCAACCAATGAAAAAATATTTTACTTCAGTATTATTAACCAATCACAGCAATGTTTCAATCAATGAATATTGCAAATATACTTTAATTCTTTGGGGACAATATGTGAAGTCAAAATCCCCAATGAAATCAGTGTATTGATACGACTCAACGATTTTTTTTTTATATATATTTACGTAAGCCTATTCTATTTGTATGCTGTACTGAAAGGTTATATTGCAAAGTGAGTAAAATAGAAAGATTTTTTATACATATCTATTATTCACATTTAAAAAAAAAAATTTTAAATTCAATCTTTCACATAAAACATAATAATAATAAAATAATTATGAAAGAATTTATATATTAAAAAGAAAAGTCTAAATAAGTGAAACGTAATTTTTATGCTTAATTTAAAATTGACTTTTATAAATACATGATTCTCATTTTTAATTTGTTCAAAGTACGTGGTTTATGCAAAGTAAAAGACATTCGTTAAAATTTTACATTTTATTCATGTTTTCTGTTAATTATTTAAATGTCTAATTTAAGCTTATTTAAATATTTAACATTTTACTTAATTACAAAAGTCGAGGTTTGAGGAGAAAGGGTGAGGGGGTTTTGTATGTAGAATTCATATGAGTTTTAAAGTCATGAATTTTAATCATGCTATAAGTAAACTGCAATTTTCATTTTTTAGAACAATGTATATTGTGATTAAAGTACCGAATTTTATAATTCCTTCTTTATTTTCTAACGAATATGAAATTAATATATATTTCCAATACTCATAAATCACAGTTCTAATGCTCATTATAAACATTGCTTTGGATCTAAAGAATGTGGAAGAAATTGCGTACTCTACACTATACATTTAATATTAAATTTAGTTATTGTTATACGCAAAATTAATTAATTAAAATTAAATTACATTAAATTTTTTTGATAGAACCCAAGAATTTTTTTCCTTTTTTTTTTTTTTTTTTTTTTTTTTAGTGAAAAAAAAAGAAGCAATAATTATATTATTAAAAAAATATAAATATAAATTCCAAAGAAATACCCAAAATAAACTCAATTATATATTTTTTTTTCTTTAAAATTGAAATTCAAAATATATATATACATAATAAAAAAACTTCCTTGTCTTCTTTTTTATATAATTTAAAATATTTTAATAATAAAAAAATTTAATGTCTTTTTGTTAAATTTTTATATTATTGCATTTTTGCTTGTTTCGAAGAGATAGGGGGAAGAAAAAAAAGAAGAGAAGTTGTCAGCGGAAAATTGAAACAAACACTTGACGATCGCGTGAGACTCGGCAGTTATTTCCCCCACCCCCACCCCTAAAGTTGCAAAGTAGGGAATTTTTTTAATATTCTTGTAGCATGGACTAGCTTGCCCCATAAACTATAATTTAGAAGGATAATTGAAGATTATAAAAGTTTTTGTCTACCCTTCCTATATGCTAAGCATCAACTTCCTTTCCCCTCGGAACCACTGAATAGTTTACATCAACAAAGTAAGTAATTTTACGTTTCAAAAATTTTATTTAAATTTCAATTATTATTATAATTTTCAGCGTATAACGTTCAACCTTGGAAAAAAAATTATATGAAATAAAATAATATTGCTGTAGTCACTGCAGCAAATATTTTTCAATTTGAATTTTAGAGTTTTCAGAATAATATACTCTTTAGTATTCAATTGAATATAAAAGTAAACCTGCCTTTCTCAAGAAGCTGAATAATTTCTTGTAGTTATAGTTTCTTATAGTTCGTTGTAGCTGAACGAATGTACGTACTTTACGGGACAGATTCACTTTTTTTTTTTGTAGCCTTTGAATAAAAATAATTTAATGTTATTTATTCATTACAAGTCAATCCCAGCTTAGATATTATTAAGTACACTCTTACAATAAATAATATTTCATGTTGAATTATATCTTTTCAATCAGAGTCCTGCAAATTTAAGTTACTTGAATCTGTTATCATGTAATATTTGGTTAAATTGATATCACAGTAATTTTATGGCCAAATAAACACACTGTTTAAACTTTTTTTATTGTTATTATTTTATAGACGTAACTCTTTTCTATACTCAGATGGTATAAAAGCACACAAATATTTTTAAATCATAACGTATATCTCATAATACACACGGACAACAGTAAATTACGTAATAATTCTGCTACATCAATGCAGTAACATAATATATGCCTATATAACAATATAAGTTATGTTATATTGTAAGTGATTATACTATAGCATAATAGTTAAGATGTTCAGCATAATTACTTATGTTATTACAGCAAAATTTGTGCTCAAGAGTATAGTAATTATTCAATCTAGCATAAATTACGTAAAATTATTTTTACCTTGCATTAATTAAAGTATAATATGTTTATGTATATCATCATTCTGTTTAGATTAAATAATTTAAGTCCTAGATTTTTCGCTAATATATGAATTTATTATATGAAATAATCCTGCGTATATGTAATATTATATTTTAGATTTGTGGTTTTGTATTTTTAGGTAAGTTTCTCTAAGGGTTGGTTACATACGCAATAATGATAACATGTATGTGCTTGTTTTACCACTTCTCCCTTTCACCCTCTCTCTCTCCCTACTGTCTCATTTGCATACATATTCTCTCTTGATGAACTAATTCTACCTAACATTTCAGTACATGCAAGCGCACATGAAATTTCATGCTTCTCTTTCTTTCTTGTGTTAATGAATTACAATTCATAAACATGCGAATTGTATTTACAATAACATGATCAATTTTTAATACTATATGAAATATATACGTAATTTTATCACAAGAAGTAAGAATACGGAACAACTCCTTGATAAGAATAACATTGAAATTTTGATGCTATTATTTGAATGCTAAGAAAATCCAAACTGAAGTCCATGCAGTCTAGACACACTTATACATTATTCCAGGTAATACGTTACAAAATTAGTAACATTGTTTAAAAATAGTGTACTATGTATTACATTATCGTCTTAAATTAAATTATTATTATTACTTTTTAAATTCACATTATATATAAATAATATATATATATATATATATATATATATATATATATTACACAAAACTTATTATTCAAGCAATATAATATGGTTGAATAACAACTAAAAGAGAGAAATTCATATTTTATTTTATATTTAAAAGTTTTTAAATTCTAGCATGCGTGTGGATTGAAAACTTTATTGAAATCTGACGGATATACGCTAGTGGCTAGTATACCTTTCTTTCTTTTATTTGTTTATTTTATTTTTATTTTGCATAATATGAATAAAGTTTTACTTGAATTCATGATATCTGAGTTTATATAAGACACATCTTTAGCGTCCCTAGGGTTAGCGTGATTATCTAGGTCCCCGTGAATTATGATGAGTCGTAAGGACAAAACTGACTTTGAGTTAACTGATACTGAAGCTGTTTATCGTTTCAAAAAACTTCACCACATTTCTTAGATTTCTAGATAATAAAATCGTGAAAATCCAAAAACTTTAAAATGCTATGAAAATGGTTATTTCTAGTTTCTGTATAAATACAGATTAATATATAGTCCAATTTAATATTCGTATAATATTCTATTTGTGGGCCCCTCCAGAGTATACTCTATAAGATTTTAGGCACCTCTTTCCTTACATTATTCTTTTCTCTATCCTTGCAATTTTTTTTTTTAGGTAAATTTAATGAATGTTAATATTTTTGCTGCATATTGTACATAAGACATATCTTAACGTATTATTATATAAATACAAGGTGGAGATGAGTACGAGTACTGATAGCTTATTTATTCATATATCTTTGTTTGTTTAGGTGGTATACATACAGGTAGGGAAAACGTTATTGTTTATATAACTTGAAATACACCTGAAAATTAAGTAAACAAACACTTTCACTATAGTATACTTTATTGTTCCCTATTATTTTTTTTTTTTATTAAAAATAAAGAACCTTTACTTATTGTTATGTTTTTAAATTATTTTATTAAGTTGTATATTATGAATATTAAAGTTAATGTTTATGTTTTGTTTCATCAAATATTGCTTTATAAACTTAGAAATTACGTAATTTAACTATATTTTGTGTATATTTACTTTAACTTTGTTAGGATATGATGTTTATTCATTTTTACAGGTAAATTAAATGTTTATGTGTGGAATAAGCAATACAAAAAGATAAAAAAATTTAAATATAAATTTCAGGTATTGTAAGGGTACGAGATTTTGATGTTTTTTTTTATGATTATTTCTTTTACACACTCACACACTTACACTCTCAGAAACATTCACAAATGGGTGCTACAAAAAAAATATCATGGAATCATCAATCAATTGATTTTTAAAGCAATAAAAATAGTATCAACGAATGTCTTGAATACTTTTTCCTTGATATTGTAATTAAAATATTGCTTTAAGTAGAAGTCATGAATTAATTTTAGGAAATCATAACGTAAATAACATAACATAATAATTAAATAACTTACATAAATCGGTCATTTAACAATTGAAAAATTATAAAATAAATAATGGTTTTTATTACCAAAGAAAAAAATCATTAATGGTGCAGCATGTGTAAGTCCTTATATTAAGTATACCATGCATGCAAAAATATACACTAAAATACTGAATTTACTAACAAACCGTTATTATTATAGATACTAATAATAATACATTATATAATATTTTATATCAATCGAAAGAGTAAAACAAAACAAGTCAAATTATAATGATGCATTTCTAAGTGTGTTTGATGTTTTCCATGTGAAAGAATAAGTTTAAACACCATAGTGTATTTTAGTGATCGAAAACAAATAAAATATTATGATATAAAACTTAATGGCTCACTGATACAGAAAAGCACATAATATATTATTATACGATTGTGTTATTATTTTTTGTAGGTTATCATCATCACTCATCATTAAAAAAAAAACATTCCTTTGACAAATACATATGAAATATCTTATTTGTGGGAAAATTCTTAATTAAAATATGTTACATACATATACATTCCAATATGTATATAATATGAAGTGTACAACGACGTAAAAAGAAGTTTTTCATATAAAATATGAATCAAAAGTTTGGATGTAAAGAAAGAGTGTAAATAGTTTGACTTTAATAAAAAAAAAATCCCACTCATTTGAATGTAAAAAGAAAGAAAAAAAAAGAAGATAAAAAATAAATCTTTACATTTTCTCTGCATAGAAAAAAAAAGTAATTAATTAAATTTCAGTGATTTTTTTTCTCCTTAGAAAAAAATAAAACTTTTTTTTTTTTTGCATAGTGTGAGAAATAAAAAGCTACACTGTTTTTTATAAATCTTGAGTTTTCTTTTTGTGAATAAAACTTAATTTATTTTTCGACGCAGAGTTAGAAATAAAAGTTATTGATTTTTTTTTCTTTCTAATTAAAAAAAAAAGAAGTTCATATTATAACAGTGTTATTCAACGAATAAACAAAATGACAACAGTGTCAAGTTTGCGTAAGTTAATTACTTATTGCATTCGTAATAATGACAGAAAATGAAGAAGATAATACACAATGTTGTCAACTCTTGTTAAAAAAATATATAGCATTCAACGTAACTGTTCTAAATCCTACAATGTTATAATTACTTATGAATTTTAAAAAAAATTGTCAAGTCTCTAAATCATTGCATTAATTTTAAAAAATGAATAAAAATTAAAGTACTTTTACCTTTATAAATGCAACTTCTTTTACCCCAAATCATCCTGTGCGTGCGCTCAAGGCAGATTTTGTTATACATAAGAAAGTAACTTATTTAATCACTAAAGTCGTCAATTTAAAAGTTATGGCAAAACTAAAATCAATGAATAACAATTTGAATGAAGAAAGTTATTATTTAAGAGATATTATATGCATTACTAACAAAATTATAGCATATTGAAAATAATATGTAAGTGATCACTTCAAGGTTACACATAATAAAAATTATTTCACTCAATGTTCTACATGCAAGTGTGTTATACTATATCAGTTCATGCAAAGCGTGTGACCACTTCAACACGGACAGTGAGTGCGTCTGTTTACTCTAAAAAACGGAAAAGAACGTACAGGAAAAGGAAACTATGTGACGGTAAAAGTGGGAGAAAAATTGGTGCCAGCAGCAAGCTAACCTTGAGCTACCTGGAGCTACCTCCCACTTTTACCATCACGTGGTTTCCTCTTCCGGTCACTTCCTTTTCCGCATTTAGAGTAAACAGAAGCAGTCAGTCAAACTTAACTCACTCAGCATCGACACCAGCTTCGCCAACAGGAAATAGAGAAACATTGGTATCAATGCGCTTCTCCTCTTGCTTCGTTGCAGTAAGAAATGTCCCTAATTTCTTACTACATTTTTATTATATTAGCTCGTTCTATTAACTACACACAAATATCGAGCCAGCTTCGAAAATGTTCCTTTGTTAAAAACAGCTGGTTATGACGTCATTACCTGTTTACTACGTTTATACATTATGGTCGATCATTGTTATTTCTTCTTTTAGAATTTTGAACTTAATAAGAATGAAAGAAACTTTGCAAAAAAAAGTTCCAGTCTCAATATGCGACTCACTCACTCAAAAAACAATTTCAACCAATGAATGCATGTCTTATTTTGTTGGTCAGCCAATCTCTGTTTTTGAGATTCACTTTACTTTACAGAACGAGCTATTATTGCTAGTTTCAAGATTAGAGGTGTGGTTATATTTATAATGTAATTATTATTATTTTTTTCTATTGATAAAAAATAAAAACATACCTAAGTTCCACCAAGACAATGAAGTCTTATCGGTGGGTGCTTAATCAACATACTATCAAAATGTTAGTGGGCATAAAAAAATTACAATAAGAGTTAAACAAAATCAGCACATTTTATTTTTATTTCATTTGTAACTATACAAGAATATAAATCATATTGTTACTAAAATTAGAACAAACAAAACAAATTATACTATATAGTTACATAAATACCAATTTTTTACCTTTGCTCTTAATTCTTTTTTACCCTTGGCATCCTTGATAAATTTAGGTATGGCATTAAAAATTTGCGGTAGTTGTCCTCTCACCGTATCTATTTTTAAATTTGGGTACAACAACCGGCTCAAGAAGCTGTTGTCTTGTACTATGAGAATGAGATCTTTTTTCAAGATTTATAATAGTATTAAACTCATCAACTAATATAACAGATTTTGCAAGATTTTTTAAAGGAACTATATTAAAATGTTCTATTTTCATCTTTATATTAGTTACCAAATTTTAATAATTGTAATAATGGAAATCAACCCAGAAAAAAATACCTAACAAAATTTAATTTCTGTTCTCGTTATATATATTCAAATTATTTATTGCTTATTCTATAATTGTTTATTAAATTCTCTATATATGTCATACTGTATGCTTTTATTAAATCATGTTAAGTATAATTAAAGTTAACTTCTGTTTATTACTATAAAGGACAGCAATTACTAAAATTCAATATTTCACTACAAAAGACTTCCGTGCTCTTTAAAGTATCAAAAGTTGACATTTCTAATAAAAACAAACAAAAAGTTAAAAAAAAAAATCAAAGTTACTATTAAAATAAATGGATAAAAACATCGAGTTTTATGTCAATACATTTTTATTTTATTTTTCTAACTATTCTCTTTCACTATATTCACCCCCCAAAAGGTTTGTGTGTAAAAATAACTTTTTGCGTAATGTTGATATACAACCATAGCACTTTCAAATAAACTTAACGTTTGTAAGGCTTTACACAGGGCAAAAACTTCAAATACATCGAGAGAGAGAGAGAGAGAGAGAGAGAAAACTTTTTTTAACTCCTTCACGGTTCCATAATATTTATTGATAGGTTTTTCTCTATAAAATAAAATGGCGATTTTGAAAGAGAGAAAAAAAATTGAAATATAATATATAAAAAAGTAGAACATATAAGTAAAAACTGTTCTCAAGTGTATTCTCTCTCTCTGTCTTTCTCTCTCTCTCTCTCTCTCTCTCTCTCTCTCTCTCTCTCTCTCTCTCTCTCTCCCTCTTTTTTATTAACGGAGAAAAAAATTTAATAGAGAAGAAATAGGAAAACGAAGTTAAGATACGATATAAATATTTTTATTGATTAACGATAAGAAAGAAAGAAATAAAATTTAATAAATGTAATGTATGATCTTATTTTGTACGTATGATAATCGTTGTACAAATGTGAAATTTATTTTATGAAATTTGTCTTTGAGCACACATACATTATATTACATATTTGCATAACTCTTTTCTACCAAGCTGTCAAAATATGTTTCGGGGAGTTTAGTCTCGTTTTTACATTGTCTACAAGACACTATAAAGTCAGTGTTTTCAAACTATTTTGTTCCGTTCTTCTTATTAGTACTAACTAACCAGTACTTTTTCAATTTTAATTTATACTATAAGTTTAGTACAAAACTTACTTAGTACTTAAACTTAGATGTCAAAAAAATAGTTTTAAAGTATTTACAGTGTAAAAATAATAATAAATATGATTTAAAAAATTGTTCATTTTTATTAAAGAAACACTAGAAGTAATTCACTGTGGGTTAATACATTTTTCATTGCAATAGTAAAGAATGTTCTTTTTTTTTTTTTTTTTTTTTTTTTTTTTTTTTTTTTTTTTTTGAAAGAAAAAAAATGACAAAAAGTTATAAATAGTTTGTACTGGTAAGTAAACAAAATGTCAATTGTTCGTTGCAACATTGGTATTTTCATTCTTTTGTAAAGCAAAAATTTATAAGTTATTATTTTTTTTTTCAATTGATGAACTTAGAAAACATAGAAAAAATTTAAAAATCTAGCCAATAATTAAAAGACATTTCTTGTAAAGAAAAGAGTCAAAACAGGATGAAGTTTTTCAAGACATGCCTCTTGATGTTATTTATAGGTAATATACTGTAGCTTATAATTTGTACATACAAATTTCATTTTTCTACTGTATAATGAAAGAGTAAATAATATACCTGGCTGCTTGAAAAATCGCAAAAATTTATTCTCACATATCATAAAATTCCTCTTAAAACTTCTGCATCCACTTATAATCATAATTAAATATGACATAAATATCATGACAAAAACAAATTAAAAATAAATACATGATTATTGGTGTTTAAAAATACAATAATAGCATATATTATTAAAAATAAATAAATTTCTCCAAAAATAAATACAATAAAATTAATATTTAAAAATAATTAGATTTTAAATAATAATGTAAAAATTAATGAAAAGGTATGATAGTCATTAAATTTAAAGTAAATTGTATGAATATAATACAATAATACATAATATTTATTTCATTTAATTTACAATTTTAATTATTATTCAGTTCATTACATTTAAATAGCTATTAATTAAAATTAAACAAAATAATATCAACGTTAAAAAAAACAAACTTTCATGATGAAAAATATATTTCATTATTACATGAACGTTATTTGGTTTAAAATTAAAATTACATATTTCAAAAATATACTATTTAATTTTTCAATACAAAATTGGTATCAATATTATTTTTAATCTATCCGGGCTTTCTATAGAATCAATCAGACTCAGCAACGTATTGAATTACATTAAGCCACCCGGGGAAATATGTGCAACATTTGACCAAGAGGCTTTTTTTTTTTTTCAGCAACCATCTATTTATTTTACATATATGTTAAAGCTTAAATTTTATCCTAAATACACTAATTAAAAGTGGCTTTATATGTATATTGAATTGCCGTATATTTGATTGTGGTTTACAGCAGGGTGTGGTTCAAAACTTGGAATGTTTATGTTCAGTAAAATATAGACTCCACCTAACTTTATTAAAAAAATAACTGAATAAAATCCATAAACAATAAAAGAGTTACGTACATATATTTTCCAAAAAAAAAAAATCCAATCTATCAATAATTATAAATCTCACTTTCAAAAAGAAAGGAGAATATAAATCTTTGTTTGAAAAACTAACATAAATTTTTTAAAGAATTTTTAAAATATTAGATTTTTGGTAAAGTATTTATGCAACTTTTTTTTCTTAGAAAAAAAAAATGAAAAAAATCAAAACAACACTTTTTAAAGACTTTTGAAATCATGCCTTTCCAATTTAATCTCATATAATTTCAAATCTTGTCTGCAAATTTTGTTATCTTGTTTTTTTTTTATATATAAATTTTAATCATGCTTATTCGACAATATATGATAAACTTACACCTTGCAATTAAGTAGATGAATGCATTTTTGTTTAAGAATTCTCTATTTCTACGTGACTGAAACATAATATACTGATTCTTATCACAAAATTACTTTCTTAAAAACAGCTTGACTTTTTTTTTCTTTTTCCTAAGCTCATTATAGTATTCTTATTTTACGTTAGACGCTGGAGTTGCAAATGTGTGGTAAGGTAAGATAGACATACGTTGCACGCATTGCGAGCAGCAAAGCTAGTAGTTAGAGAAAGGTATAGAGATGTGTATCTTAGTTAAGTAACGACCTGCCATTTGTCTACACTTAATGTTCTCAATTCACATGATACAATTTTGTACCAGGTAAGACACAATGCGGCATACTATATAAGTGTAGATTATCTTACACTTCTAACTAACTTACTAACCATACAACATTTCTTATCCTCAAAATTTTAAGTGGATGTATGTTCTATTTTGTTTTTCTATATTAAGACAAAATCTAAATTCTAATAATTTGAACATAACCATATCAGTTTATCAGAATAACAGGCTCGTACTGGCCATAAGATAAGACTGCGATAGCTTAAATAGGGGCCCCTTGTTTGGAGGCCCCTAAGGCCCTAAAAGGGACGTAACCAGGGTGTTACGCCGTGGCCCTCCTTGTTACGCCGTGCCCCCCCCCCCCCCCCGAGGATATTACGCCCCTTTCACGGACGTGGCCCCTTTAGTGCCAGTCCAACCCTGTCAGAATACATATCTATTCTAATTTTTATACTGTATTAGATTATTTGCTGTTTTTAATGAAACGAAACAGAATAATGTTTATCAAAAATGTAGTAAAGTTTCTGTTATTTTCCATTAAAATTGCTCTTAATTTTCAATCTTTTTATAACCATACCATTTCTTTACAAAACATTATAATTGCTTATACAATAAAGCATATGACATACGTTATAAGTGAAAATCATTTGTTTTAAGTTTTTAAGCTTCAATTGATTTTGATGGTAAATAATAATGCTTATGCACGTAATAGTTAATAATTGAAGCGTTAAAGCTTATTTATAGCTGAGTCAATGTATAGTAAATGTGCTGAAAATGACAAAGTGATCCTGTGTATATTGATTTCTAAAGAGTCAGAATAATATATTTTGAGTCAGAAGTGAGAGAGAGAGAGAGAGAGAGAGAGAGAGAGAGAGAGAGAGAGAGAGAGAGAGAGAGAGAGAGAGAGAGAGAGAGAGAGAGAGAGAATAAAAATGAGTTAGAAAAAAAAAAGAAGAAAAAAGATAAACGAAAAGAAAAAGTCCATCACAACACACAAGAACCAAATGCAAAAGGTCACACATAAAAAAAAAAACTCTTCACACTTACATACATATATACAAGAAGATAGACAAAGAGTGGATTCTATTCACACATCTTAAATTCAATTTATTCAAAATCGATCACTTATATATATTGGCACATTCTTATCCTCTCTCCCTCTAAAGTTTTTTTTTTTTTTTTTTTTTTTTTTTTGTTCTTAAGTTTGAAAAAACTTGAGAACTGGACATAAACATCGCATTCAATTTATGCCAAAGTTTTTTCTTCCTTGCTGACATACATGAATTTATTTCAATATTTTAATATTGATATATTGACTTATAGAAGTGGTTTTACTTTTAAATATTGGAATTAACAGTTTTATATCACTTCATGACTCTTGATATAAAATAAAGTATTTGACAATTTTTGCACTTCTTCAACATTCAGTATTATTATATTATATAATAAGATATAACATTTTACCTATTATATATTTTCTTAAAAAAAAAATGCTATACACAATACAGTATACAAAAACACAAAATACAAGAACTATAATATTGTTTTTTATATAACAATAACATAACAACAAAAACAAAAGTAAGATTCGATAATTATAAATAAACTACGCAACTGCTTTGTTATGTAGTATCTGTGACAAATTTTCTCGCATATTTTATTACTAAAATAGAATTAATTAGGTTACATCATATTACTAAAATTCAAATTGTTACTTTAAAATTGTTTCATAATTAAATAGGGTGAATATAATTATTTATTTCTCACGAAAAGAAATGTATTTGTTGTACTGCTATAAATGTTGTATTAACATCAGAGTAAATGATACAAAGACAAAGACAAATATTTAAAATTGAATGTGTGAAATTCAAAAAATTCCAGAACTTGTAACTACCTATTTCCTAGTTTTTATATGATTGTAGTTTAGCTGTGCTAGCTAACTTTGTCACTGCTAACAATACTTCTCATATAAATCAAACTAAATACCATGTAATTTGTATAACTTAGCAAGAAAAAAAAGTAGGCATTAAATTAGCTTCACCTGTACAGAAAAAAGTCTCTCTCTCTCTCTCTCTCTCTCTCTCTCTCTCTCTCCTCTCTCTCTCTCTCTCTCTCTCTCTGCTCCCTCTTAGTTTAAAAAAAAGTAATATAATTTTATTATGCTGAATAAGCTAGTTTTAAACTATATTTCTAATTTTTAATGACTATTATTTTAAAGGATAAGACTACTTTAAAAAATTTGTAATTACTTCAACAGAAAAAAAAGAAAATTATTATTATTTATATGATTTTGATTTATTAGTCCCCTGTAAGACCCAAAATTCGTAATGTTGACAACTTTTTCTTTTTTTATTATAAAAATGTAACGACAATAAAAAATTGTTATAGTTTATCTTTCTCACTGTCAGCACAACCAATTGTAAAATTTGCTATGCAATTAACGCAATGCACTAAAATGTAGCAATATAATGATACTATGCAGTATACAAGGTAACTCAAATCTTTAGTAGTTTTATATAATAATATTTAAGAAATAAAAATTTATAAATATTATATTATTTTAGACCTTTAAAAACAGTTGAATAAAGCTTAATATATCACACGTATGTTCTACCTACATTATTTATTCGTTGATTAATATTTACAAAAAAAAAATGCAATAATTCTTTTATTATTAGAAATTATGGCTATTTTTTCATATGAAATTATTCTTTTTAATGTTTGATCAATAAAATTTTATTATAACAAATACTCTCACTTGTTATGAATTATGTGTTTTTAAACCTTCCTCTGCTCTTATATCCAAAGGGAGGGGAGGGGATATCGGCCTTTGGACATCGTATAAAATAAATAGTATAATTTTTTCTTAAATTAAATATAATATATATTTTATATAATTATTATAATTTAGAGAAAAATAATTTACTTTCTAGTCTTCTAATTATTCCAAAGCAGTTGTTATAATATATAAATTACTTATTTAAACAAAATTGTATTGTCTTCTAGGTTCAAAAAATGTAACGTATATAAAAATGTAATGCATATCTATTTATATATCTATTTATGTATATCTATTTATTTTAATTTTTATATCTACAAGGCTTTAGTTTATTGCATACGAAAGTTAGTATAAATGAAAATATATATTGAGCATTCCAATATATGATCTCAATACTGCATAAATATTCCTGCTCAACAGTATTCACTGGGTCACTAGGTCCAGGGGCGTATCCAGGGGGGGGGGGGGGGGGGTTTGGGGGTCTGGACCCCCCCCCGTCAGGTCTGAAAAAGCATAGGAAAAGGGGGTGGTTTCCCCCCTTTTCCTATGCTCAATATAGGCTGGACCCCTCCCGTCGCAAAATCCTGGATACGCCCCTGACTAGGTCCATAATCTAATTGTATGTAACTATATGTCTGATGTATATGGACCAAAATAAATACATAACAATTACACTAGCCTATTTTTTAAGCAACATTTTGTATATTACAACATAGTTAATGCTATAAACAGCATAATAACTAATATGGAATAAATATTATGATAGCTTAACAAAATTATCTACGCCGTTCCAATTTAATTATCTTAACGTCGGGTTAATAATAAATAATTTAATTTACAAAGTTAAAAAAAAAAATCAAATCTGTTTTTACTATTTGGGAAAAGCAAACCAGAACAATTTCAACGTAACTCATTACTTTATAAGAAATATTTTTAAATGACAGAAAGTCACGCTTTATACATATTCTTGCATAATAAAAATTTACTGCACATAAAATAATAATTTTCTTTTATTGAAATATTACTAAAAGAGATATATATATATATATATATATATATATTAATAATTACAATTAAAATATTAGTTATTCAACATAACAAAAATTCAATTAAAATTTACCACTGCAATGTTGCTTTAGATATTCAGTATAATTGTTATTAAAAATTAACTTCATTATTATTATTAAGTAAATAAATAAATAAAATTTTAGCAACAATAACATTGAGAGAGAGAGAGAGAGAGAGAGAGAGAGAGAAAGAGAGAGAGAGAGAGAGAGAGGGGGGGGAGGGAGGGAGGGAGAGAATCAATTACACCTACTGTGTCGACTGTATTATTTTTGTTTTTGTTTATTTTAATAATATACGAAGGAAAGCTACCTACTTTATACTATTTTATAGTATTATATAGTTAGTATATTGTTAGCTGGGAATAGTATTATATAAATATGAAAGAAGGAGAGAGAGAGAGAGAGAGAGAGAGAGAGAGAGACGCAGTATAGATACTGTATGCTTAAAATTTAATTTCCTCTCTCTCTCTCTCTCTCTCTCTCTCTCTCTCTCTCTCTCTCTCCGTTTGTCTGCAAACCTTTAATTAGTGTAACACAGCAGCAAGAAAAAGCATAATACCAAGCAAAAATAGAACAACAAACTCTTAGATATGAATATTCTATTTTGTATTGTATAAATGATAAAAAAAATACATATATATATATATATATATATATATATATATATATGATTCATTCTTATAAAATTAAAACTATAGTATAAACTTTACGTTATTATTAAATATTA